>JAABKJ010075445.1:106708359-106881937 GCA_011634705.1 Andricus grossulariae | reverse complement strand
ATTATTTTTTACATTGAAAAATTAATTTTATTATGAAGTTGAAAATTATTTTAAAATATTTTCAAAATTGAATCCAGAAGATTTTAATGCAATTTTTTGTATTTTGTAGAATTTGAAAAATTTGTAGGAAAAATCTAACACATTTAAATCTATATTTAGAAATTTTGAACAATTTCCAAAATAATTTCAAGAAATTTAAAATAGAATGCAGATTTGTAAAGACTTCATAAAAAGGAGCTTTTTAGGAGTTTTGAAAGCTTTCAAGATAATAAAAAAGTTTTCTTTTCAAGATTCCTGGAAAAACTATATGATTTTTTATTTTAAAATATTAATTTCAAGGGAAAATTGAGAAAGTGTTTTAAAAATTTCAAAAGATTTCCAACATTGTCGAAAAAATATCTGGAAGATATTGAAGAAATTTTTTTTGCTACATTAGAAAAAAATTATTTTTGAAAAGATTTCAAAAATAATTTCAAATTGGAAACAGTTTCAAGAAAATGAAGAAAAAATGTAGAATTTTGAAAATTTAAAAAAAAAGGTTTTTTAAACTTTTTAAATGTTCCAAGAGAATGAAAAAATCTTTTTAAAATTCCTGGGAAGATTTAAATAATGTTTTATTTGGTAAATTCATTTTAAGAGAACATTTAAGAAGATTTCATAAGATTTCGAAAACTGAAGAACAATAATCTGGAAGATTTTTTGGTAGGATGTTTTTAGTTTGCAGAATATATAATGATTTTCTAAAATTTCGAAAAATAATGTGGAAAATTTGAAAGCAAAATTTTTCAATTTTACCAGATGAAAAAATTTTAGAAAAAATTCATGTTAGTTATGGAAATTTTAAGAATTTTTGAAAAGATTTCATAGAATTTGAAACAAAATCGATTTTTGAAGATTTCAAAGAAAAACATTTCTAAAGATTCATAGTTACTCAATTTTCTTGTAAGAAGTCTTCTTTTTATGTAAATTTTTGCAAAAAGAATGTTTTGAATTTTAGAAATTTAGTTAGAAATGCATTTTAATATTTTGGACTGTTTTCTTTTCCTACTTGGAAAATTTAATAATCTGAATGGATTGGCTTCAGAATCACCCACAAAAAAAAAGAAGTTAAAGTTTTTCCAGGTCTCTTTTTTTACATCAAATAATGAAATAACCGTTTGTTTGAAATCATTTGAATCTCTTGAAGTACTTAAAATCTTAGTCAAATCTTTAAATTGCTGTGAAATCTTTTTAAATTTTTATTAAATCTTTGAAATCTTTGTGAAAGCTTTCTTTAATCTTTGTTTGTGAAATCTTTTGTGTTTGTTTGAAATCATTGAAATCTTCTTAAATTTGTTTAAACCTTTTGAAATAGTTTAAAATCTTTGAAATATTTGTGAAATTTGTCGTATTCGTTTGAAATCGTTTAAAATGTTTGTGAATTTGTTGAAATCTCTTGAAGTACTTAAAATCTTTGTGAAATCTTAAAATTTCTGTGAAATCTTTTTAATTTTTTGTAAAATATCAGAAATCCTTGAAATCTTTAAAATCCTTGAAATATTTGTGAACATTTTTGAAATCTTTTGAAATTTTTATGAAATCTTTCTTTAATCTTTGTTTGTGAAATCTTTTGTGTTTGAAATCATTGAAATCTTCTTAAATTTGTTTAAACCTTTTGAAATAGTTTAAAATCTTTGAAATCTTTGTGAAATTTTTCGTATTCCTTTGAAATCGTTTAAAATCTTTGTGAATTAGTTGAAATCTCTTGAAGTACTTAAAATCTTTGTGAAATCTTAAAATTTCTGTGAAATCTTTTGGAATCTTTTTAATTTTTTGTAAAATATCAGAAATCCTTAAAATCTTTGTGAACATTTTTGAAATCTTTTGAGATTTTTATGAAATCTTTGTGAAAGCTTTCTTGATTCTTTTTTTGTGAAATCTTTTGTGTTTGATTGAAATCATTGAAATTCTCTTAAATTTGTTGAAACCTTTTGAAATAGTTGAAAATCTTTGAAATTTTTGTGAAATTATTCGTATTCGTTTGAAATCATTGAAATCGTTTAAAATCTTGGCAAATTCGGTGGAATATCTTGAAGCACTTAAAATCTTTGTGAATTCTTGAAATTTATGTGAAATGTTTTGGAATCTTTTTAATTTTTTGTAAAATATAAGAAATCTTTAAAATCCTTTAAATCTTTTGAAATTTTTATTAAATCTTTCTTTAATGTTTGTTTGTGAAATATTTTGTGTTTGTCTGAAATCATTGAAATCTTCTTAAATTTGTTTAAACCTTTTGAAATAGTTTAACATCTTTGAAATATTTGAAAATTTTCGTATTCGTTTGAAATCATTGAAATCGTTTACAACCTTTGTGAAATCCTTGAAATCTCTTGAAGTACTTAAAATCTTTGTAAACATTTTTGAAATTTCTATGAAATCTTTCTTTAATCTTTGTTTGTGAAATCTTTTGTGTTTGTCTGAAATCATTGAAATCTTCTTAAATTTGTTTAAACCTTTTGAAATAGTGTATCATCTTTGAAATATTTGTGAAATTTTTCGTATTCGTTTGAAATCGTTTTAAATCTTTGTGAATTTGTTGAAATCTCTTAAAGTACTTACAATTTTTGTGGAATATTAAAATTTCTGTAAAACCTTTTGGAATCTTTTTAATTTTTTGTAAAATATAAGAAATCCTTGAAATCTTTTGAGATTTTCATGAAATCTTTGTGAAAGCTTTGTTTGTGAATCTATTAAGTACTTCAAATCTTTGCGAAATCTTGAAATTTCTGTGACATCTTTTGGAATCTTTTAAATTTTTTGTAAAATATAAGAAATCCTTGAAATCTTTGTGAAAATTTTCGAAATTGTTATGAAATCTTTCTTTAATCTTTGTTTGTGAAATCTTTTGTGTTTTTTGAAATCATTGAAATCTTTTGAAATCTTTGTGAATTCATTGAAATCTCTTGAAGTACCTAAAATCTTTGTGAAATCTTGAAATTTCTGTGACATCTTTTAAAATTTTTATAAAATCCTTAAAATTTTTAAAATCTTTGTGGAATTTTTATGAAATCTTTGCGACAGCTTTCTTTAATCTTTGTTTGTGAAATCTGTTGTGTTTTTTTTTAACCATTGAAATCTTTTGAAATCGTTAAAAAAATTTCTAAATCTTGGTGAATTCGTTGAAATCTGTTGAAGTACTTAAAATCTTTGTGAAATCTTGAAATTTATGTGAAATCTTTTTAAACTTTTGTAAAATATTTGAAATCTGAATTTTCAAAATACAAAGATGCATTTTCAATCAAATGGTTGATTTTTCAAACAAAAAAGATTGAAATTCAATCAAATATTTGAATTTTCAAGACAAAAAGACAATTTTTTCAAAAGACAATTAAATTTTCATCAAAAAAATTCTGTTTTTACCAAAAAAGATGAATTTTCTACCATGAAAGATAAATTTTCAACAAAAGATTAAAGTTTTTAAGCTAAAAAGTCGAATGTTTTAGAAAATAGTGGACTCTTAAATTGGAAAAGATGAATTTTTAACAAAGAAGATAATTCTCAATCAAGAAAGATGAAGTTTCAACAAAATATATGAATTTTCTACCAAATAGTTGAATTTTCAACAAACAATATTAATTTTCTACCCAAAAGACAATTTTTTAACTAAATACATGCATATTCTACCAAAAAGTTGAATTTTCAACTAAAAAGTTAAATTTTCAACAAACATGATTAATTTTCTACCGAGAAAGACAACTTTTTAACACAATACATGAATTGTCTACCAAAAAGTTGAATTTTTAACTAAAAAGTTGAATTTTCAAAAAACGAGATAAATTTTCTACCGGAAAAGACAACTTTATAACAAAATACATGAATTTTCTACTAAATAGATGCATTTTTGACTCATACAATATGCAGGATAAAGTTTCAACTAAAAATAGAATAGATACATTTTCAGATAAAAAGAATTTTCAACAAAATTTTTGAATTTTAAACCAAAAAGATGAATTTTCAACGATAAAAATTAATGTTCTATGAAAAAAGACGAATTTCTACCTCATCCAATATACAGGATGAAGCTTTTACCAAACATTAAAAAAAAATGAATTTTTAACAATTTTGTTAAAATTTCAACCAAAAAGATGATTTTTCGACCAAGAAGGTTAATGTTCTGCTAAAAAAAAAAATAATGAACAAAATATATGATTTTTCATCAAAATTATTTAATTTTGAAGTCAAAAAGACGAATTATGTACAAAAAAGTTGAATTTTCAAGCCAAAAATATGATTTTTCGACCAAAAAGTTTAACTTTTAACCGAATAGCCGAATAGTTAAATTTTCAAATAAAGAAATGAACCTTCAACTAAAAAAAATGAATTTTCAAGAAATTAGTTGAATTTTTAATTAAAAAAAGATTACTTTTTAACAAAATATATGAATTTTTTACCAAATATTTGAATTTTCAACAAACAAGATTAGTTTTCTACCGAAAAAGATAACTTTTTAACAAAATTCATGAATTTTCTATCAAACAGTTGAATTTTTGACTTATACAATAAAAAAAAATAACTTTGAACAAAAAAAAAAGAATTTTTAAGAAAATTGTTCAATTTTAAACCAAAAAGATGATTTTTCGACCAAGAAGGTTAATGTTCTGATAAAAAAGATGAATTTTGAACAAAATATATGATTTTTCAACGAAATTATTTAATTTTGAAGTCAAAATGACGAATGATCTACAAAAAAGTTGAATTTTCAAGCCAAAAATATGATTTTTCGACCAAAAAGTTTAAATTTTAACCGAATAGCTGAATAGTTAAATTTTCAAATAAAGAGATGAACCTTCAACTAAAAAAATGAGTTTTCAACAAAGTAGTTGAATTTTTGATTAAAAAAAGATGACTTCCTAACAAATTATATGAATTTTCTACAAAATATTTGAATTTTCAACAAACAAGATTAATTTTCTACCGAAAAAGATAACTTTTTAACAAAATACATGCATTTTCTACCAAATAGTTTAATTTTTGACTTATACAATATGCAGGATAAAGTTTCGACTAAAAATAGAATAGATAAATTTTCAGATAAAAACTCTGATAAAAAAAAATAACTTTGAACAACAAGAAAAAATTTTCGTAACAAAATTGTTAAATTTTCAACCAAAAAGATGATTTTTCGACCAAGAAGATTAATGTTGTGCTAAAAGACGAATTTTGAACAAAATATATGATTTTTCAACAAAATTATATAATTTTGAAGTCAAAAAGACGAATCATCTACAAAAAGGTTGAATTTTCAACCCAAGAATATGATTTTTCAACCAAAAAGTTTAATTTTTAATCGAATAGCCGAATAACCGAATAGTTAAATTTTCAAATTAAGATATGAACCTTTAACTACAAAAATTAATTTTCAATAACGTAGTTGGATTTTTTATAAAAAAAAAAAAGATGACTTTTTAACAAAATATATGAATTTTCTGCCAAATAGTTGAATTTTCAAAAATTATCAAAAAAGACGAATTTCCAACTCATCCAATATATAGGATAAAGCTTTCAACCAAACATGGAATAGTTATTTCCCTTTCATAATCCCCTTCTTTTTCCCTTTCGCAATTTCTATTCTTTTTCCCTTTCAGAATCCCATTCTTTTTTTCGTTTACCTTTCTCTTTACCCATTTCCCTTTCTTTTTCTTTTTCTATTGTCCCCTTTTTCCTTTAAGTATCCTTTTACGCGTTTGCGTTTCTTTTTACCCCTTTTCCTTTGTTTCTTTCCTGTTTCATTTACCCATTTCCCTCTAACCGTTTTCATTTCCCTTTCTACTTTCTCTTTCCATCGCTCTTTTTTCTCTTTGACAAACCCTATCTTTTTCCCTTTCATAATCCCCTTCTTTTTCCCTTTCGCAATTTCTATTCTTTTTCCCTTTCAGAATCCCATTCTTTTTTCCGTTTACCTTTATCTTTACACATTTCCCTTTTTCCTTTACCCGTTTCCATTACTTATTTCGATAAAGTACGATAAAGAATTATGATTTTTACTTTGGAAGATGGAATTACTATAAAAAATTATTATTTGACTTTTTCTTATTATTCTACCCAAAGAGATGAATTTTGAACAAAAAAAAATGCAATTTAAAAAAGTCTAAATTTTGAACTAAGTAGCTGCATTAACAACCAAATAGATGAAATTTCCAGTAAAAAATACTAGTTTTCCAAAAAATAGTTGAAGATTTAATCAAATAGTAAAATTTTCAAGTCAAAAAGACGAATGTTCTCGAGGGTAGCTGAGTTTTCGTAATAAATTTAATTTTAAATGAAGAAAGACTTTTCAACTAAAAAATTGTACTTTCAACAAACAATAATAGTTTTCTACCTAAAGAGACGACTTTTTAACAAAACAGATTAACTTTCTGCCAAACACAGTTGAATTTTTAACTTCTATAATATTGGGATAAAGTTTCAACCAAAAATGGAATAGTTACATTTTCAGATAAAAACTCTGATAAAAAAAAATAACTTTGAACAAAAGAAAACTAATTTTCGACAAAATTATTAAATTTTCAACCAAAAAGATGAATTTTCGACCAAGAAGATTAATTTTCTACCAAAAGAGACGAATTTCCAACTTATCCATTTTAGAGGATAAAGTTTCTTGGCCAAACATGGAATAGTTAAATTTTCAGATAACGAAGTAGTTTTCCAACAACAACAAAATTAATTTTTAACAAAATTGTTAGATTTTCAACCAAAAAGGTGAGTTTTCGACCCAGACGATTAATTTTCTACAAAAATGACGGATTTCGAACAAAATACATGAATTTTCGACAAAATTATTTAATTTTAAAGCCAAAAAGACGAAGCAAAAATTTTAATTTTCTACCAAATTGTTGAATTATCAAGCCAAAAGGTGAATTTTCTACAAAACAGTAGAATTTTCAACATAAAAGTTCATTTAAAAGCAAATAGTTGAATTTTCAACTATAATAATGAATTCTTAAAAAAATGTGTATACAAAGTAATTCAACTTTAAGTCAAATAATCGACTTTTCAACTAAAAAAAGATGAATACTCAACAAAACAAGTACAAGATTGAATTTCTACCAAGAAAGACGAATTTTCAACAAAATACATGAATTTTCAACCAAAAAGTTGAACCTTCAACTAAAAAAGATACATTTTTAACCAAAAATAGAATAGTTTGTCAGTTTAAAAAATTTATGTTCGACCAAACATGAAACAAATTTTTGACAAAATGGTTACATTTTTGATAAGAAAGATGACTTTTTAACAATATAATTACATTTTCAACAAAATAATGAAATTTTCAATCCACTAATAGAATTTTTAACCAAAGTAGATGAATTCCGAACAAAAACTGTAATAGTAGTCTTTTAAATAAAAAGAAGAACTTTTACGTAAAAATAAAGTTGCATTATCCTTTGGGGCTTATTTTCTAAATGTTATCTAAGTTCATAACTTTATTTCCACTTATAACCCCCCCTTTCGTTGTTACCAACCTTAGTTCTTAGCCCCGCCTCCTAAACTGGTAACGTAGTTTATGAAAAGTACCGCCAGCCCACTTTTTCTTTTAGGACTACACCACCGCTTAGAAGAGGGAAGTTTTGACAAAGTATTTAAATTTTTGATAAAAAGGATGACCTTTTAACAATATAATTGCATCAACAAAAAATACAGTCGACCCCGGATTCAACGTTCCCGAATTTACGGATTCCGAGAATTGACTCCGCACCGCGGGTAGGCTTGTCAGGAGCTGCGCGGGGTGTATTTACCGCTTCCGAGAATTAACGCCGCGCCGCGAGTAGGCTTGACAGGAGCTGCGCGGGGTGTGCGGGGTTCACGAAGGCGTGACAAAACGTAGCTAAATCCGGTTTAGTTTCAGCGCGTCAAAATACATAAGGATAAAGTGGTCTTGTCAAATAGTCCTCACCTTTTTTTATTTTGTAAACCAGTGTAATCAGAGGATCTATTCTGAAGCTACCCAAACTGTCGCTACTAAGCTTGCAAATTAAACATGATAAATTGAGTTTTCATTTGCCTGATAACGAAATATATAAAAACCCTCAAATTTTTTAATTTTTTTCGAAAATGCTTTTTTTTTAATAAATTTCTAATAATTTACAGTCAACAGTGTAAAGCTTTTCTGATAGATTTGGGTCCTTTTTGTGTTTTAATATAGAGGATTCGGAAACACGAAAGGCACTTGAGAAAGGTTTGGCTGCCATACAGTCTTCGTAAAACTAATCCCTTTTTCCATAACAAATTTTTGTTTATTCATGCCTTATTTTGAAATGGAAATACAAAAGTTACTTTTGTATTTCAAGACCTGTAGTGTGGCCTCCCTTATTGCCCGCGCGGCTTAGCCATAAATAGGGCTAAGGTAACCGACCATCTTAAGCAGGAGTCCTTTGGTACTATGAAGAGCCGAACATGGAATTTTAAATCTTCGAAAAAATGTTCTCAAAAATTTTCAAAATGCTTTAACTTTTTTAATTTTTATCCAAAATGGCTGATTAACGAACTTGACCTTTAGTTGCTGACACTTGAATAGTGCGCAAGAGGCCAATTCAATAGATTGATTCTTTTTTAAGTTATCGTGCTCACAGACATACACACAGAAAAAGACATTTGTTAAAACCTCTTTTTCGGTTTCAGGGGGTCACAAAACGAGAACATTTGACAAAAACGGGGGATGGGGTGGGCGTCAAATTTTACACAAATCCAATACCTTTTCCGACGAGAATGTGAAAATGATTTCAAAATTAGCGATTTGAAAATAGGATATTTGGAACCTACACATTTTTGCGATTCCAGGCATATGTAATGTGTCTAAGAAAGTTGAAAACTTTACAAGCAATAAATTTGAAAATAAATTCGTCCATGTATCATGGTCAGCGGTAGTTGACCGAAGGTCAGGAAAATTCGACCAGACCATACTTACGAAAATGATTACGATTCTTCCGTCAACATTTTTTTAAAGAAATCAATGACAGTCGATAACCGAGAAGGCAACGAACTAAATCCCTTTTCTTTTCTTTTTTATTTATTTTTATTTTTATTACTATCAAATCACGATAAAAAAACATTAATTATATTCAACAACGTTTCGGTGCTCACATAGCACCCTTATCAAGGTAAAAGAAATTAGAACAGGTGGGAAAAGCGACGAAACTACGACGCGATCTCCTCGATACCTGAGATCTAAGTGCGGGTCAAAAGGCGAATCCGTTATAAACAAACAAGAAATAGGAGAAAGTCAAGATTAATAAAAACCTATTGCTGAGTGTAATTAATTATACTAGAATCACTTTTGTTTAATCAATCCAAATCAGTTTTCAAATTAATAGACGACTTATTTTGCTTTTTAATATAAAGCATTTCCATGAATTCTCTCATTCTCCCATTTCTTTCACTATCTGAAATTTCAACATTATCCCAGTCAAACTCATGGTCAACATCAACAAACCCTTTCGTTTGTCTAGTAAGAAAACCTTTATAACAACGTCCCAAACGAGCATCACTTTTGTGTTCCTCCATCTTAGTATTAAGAAGTCTGACAGTCTATCCAACAGAAGTCATCTTACAGATCTTGCAAGTGATCTTGTAAACAACACCACTTTTTTCAAATTCATATAAAGGATCTTTACAAAAAGTTATTATTGAATTCATTTTAAATGGTATACGGAAAATAGTATGAATATTTTCGTTAAAAATAAATTCAATAGTTTGCGAAATTCGACTAAAAAAAGGAAGAACAAAAGTATTAAAAGAACTATATTCTCTCAATGCCTTCGAGTTATCTCTAGATAACATGTTACTTCGTTTGTTTTTGATTTGTTGAATTCTAATTGTGATGTTTTGCTCAATTACCTTTTGTGGTTAATTAATTACTTCTATGTCTAAAAATCTGATTTTATTATTTTTCTCTATTTCATGGGTAAATAGAAGTTTTTGATAAAAACTGTTAAAAGCATCAATCACTGCCTGCAGCTTTGCTAGAGGTGTATAATGAGGTGTCATCAACATACTGGAAGTAAAAGGTCAAAAAAAAATTAGCTTCTTGAATTCAAACACCTCTAAATCTTCCATAACTATTTCTGCTGAAATCGGAGTAATGACTGAACCTATGGAAGTACTAAACATTTGCCTATAAAAAGATCCATTGAATTTAAAATAAGTTGAGTTCGTAATAAAAGTCTAAAATTTTAAAAGTCCCTTTTTGAAGCATTTTCGTGGGATTATTAGGAATCAATTGAAAACTATCTTCATCATTGAAGATATGCAACATTTTTTAAATATAAACATCCCTATGGATCGCTACTGTAATCCTTTATCCGATATTGTGATCCTTAATTCCGGATGATTTTTTCAGAAAATCTTTGCTTCAATTAAACCCTCATTCAATTGTTTTCCTAACAAAGTTTTTGGATTATCATTATTTAAAAAATCATTAGATAAACCCACCAAATGTGATCTAAATTCATCAATTTTATTCTCAGGTGTTTTTTTAATATTGGATTCAATGTCTTCAATGACTTCAAGTAATTGAATATAGCTTTATCCCCCAAATTTGTTGCCAAAACCACCACCTAATCTCAAAATGTCAATAACTATGTATGGAATAATTACATTAGGAATATTCAAAAACGAATGGTCTGGTTGATCTTGAAAAAGAACTGAGTGAATGTTTAAATGCAATTTTTGTACATCTCCTTGTTCTTTAAGCATGTTTGAAAATTTTTGATCATGTTTTGTATTATCTTTAAGGACATTTTTATTAAGTCTTGTTTCCATTTCAAAGCAATTCTTGATAATAACAGAGGGAACTTGTTCATCTTATTTTTCTATAATTTATTTTATCTTAACATTCAAAGAATGTATCTGTAAATGGCAATCTTTAATAGTCAAATTCAAAAGAGATTTGGTAAATTTTGCAGTATTTTTATCCAATTTTTCTTTATTTTTTGTTTGTTTTTGAAATCAAAACTAACGTTTTTATTGATGTCAAAAATTTTCCTTGGAAAAACTCCATGAATTTTGCATTTGATCAGAAAGTCTTGTTGTAAAATTGTTGATCTTAATTTTTTACTAATCAAGTAAAATTCTTTGATATTTTTCACAGGTCCTCCCATCAAATCAATCCCATTACCCCAATTTCTGTCTATTTCAATAAAATCCATTTTCTTCATAAAAAACAATCAATTCAACAAATTTAAAAATATGTGATCCTTTTATATTAAAAACATTTTGAATTCCCTGTATTTGTCTTCTTTCGAAAAATCCAAACCATACGTTTTAGTTTTTAAATGTTTCGTAACAAGAATTTTACGATACAGATTTTCCATGATGATTATTTATTTATTTATTTTTTATTGATGTATAATTTTATTATTACATTTTCAGTTAAAATAATTAATTTTCAGTCAAGAAAAAGGGAATTTTTAACAAAATAGTTAGATTCTCTACCAAACTGATGAATCTATAATAGAAAAAAAAATAATTCTCAACAAAAAGTGTTATTGTTATATTACAAACAGTTGATATTTTCACATAAAAACTATAATTATTTCCCATTAAAAAAAATCAAATTTTCAACAAAAGAATTGAATTTTCAACCAAGAAAGATTTTCTAATCAATAAAAAAAAGAATCTCATCCAAAATTTTGAGTTTTTAAGTCATGAAAAATAAGCTTTGAAAACAAAGTTGAATTTATAACCGAAAAATATGCATTTTCGGACTAAATAATTTTCTACTTAAAAAGATCAATCTGCAAACAAAAATAAATTAGCGACATTTTTCGAACAAAAATTATTTTCAACAATAAAAAAAAACGAATTTTATACCAAATTTGATGAATTTTTCGTCCGAAAAATTAACTTTTAACTTAAATAATGCATTTTCAAAAAAAAGAAAAAAAATTTCACCAAACACATAGTTGAGTTTGCAACCCAGAAGTTGAATTTTCTACCAGAAAAAGACAAATTTTAGAGAAAAAAAAATTAATTTCCTATTGAAAAAGATAAATTTTCAATCAAACAAATTAACTTTCAACCGAAAAGATCTAATATCTATAAAAAATGGACAGAAAATGGAATAGTTACATTTTTAGATAAAAAAACTAGTTTGAAGAAAAAATAATTTTCGACCAAAGAAATGAAATTACAACCAAAAAGAATAAATTTCTACCAAAAAATAATATTTCTGAAGAAAATACATGAATTTTCAACCAAAAAGTTTAATTTTATACAAAATAGCTAAATTTTCAAATAAATTTTTTACCAAAATGAATCAATTTCTACGGAAAAAATATCAATAAGAAATTCAGAGAAATTTTTACTTTGAAAAATTAATTTTTAATAAAAAGACTAATTATTATTCAAACAAATTTAATTTCAAACCAAAAAGATTAATTTTTTTTATCAAAAATTAATAATTTTTAACAAAACACATGAATTTTTAACCTAATATTTAAATTTTTAATTGAATTTTCAACCTAATAGCTGAATATTCAACAAATCAATCAAATTCTCACAAATTTAACGTTGTTAGTTCCAGAGTATTTTTTCCGTTTAAAATAGAGAAGGTTGGCAAATTTTTGTAATTTTAGTTTCTAATTTACAAATTAAATTTTGTATACAGAGTAACATCAGTATTTTTGGAAAGAAAGAGAAAAAGTTTGGCACACATAACGAAAATTTGTAAATTACAAATCAAATCTTCAAAATGATTTATTTCGTCCAGCGGTCTCCATCCGAATATAAATATAACGCAGCATAATCCTGACGAGCATTGGTGACTGACAGCAGGCAAAATAACTGCAATTAAAATAAATTGAATTATTTCACAGTTTACTGATTTTGGAATTTTTTATTATTTATTTAAGAATATTTTTGTCGTCCAATGTGAATGAAAAATTATATTGTCTATCACATATAAAATTTCTGTCATTTGAATAAATAAGGTTGAAGGAAAATCTAAATGATACATTAATGCTAAAGAAATTATTAATAATGAGTTAATTAAGTAAAGCAAACAATTTTTCAAGAAGAAACGACAAAAATTTAAAAAAGCGAATTTTTTTAGAAAAACTAATGAATTTAAAGTGTCAGTTTTTCCATGATTACAAAGATTACAAGAAATTCGAATATACAAAAATTTTTTCAAATAAGAAGCAAAACGGAAATTCAGAAAAGTGCACGCAATCAAACATATTTCACTTTGAAAATTAATGATTGAAAACTGTTTCGAATTATGATTGATGTATAATCTATATTCGCATATTTTCAGCTTCTTCTTTCTTTATAACTTTCTAAAAATAATTGAAAATTTTTAAATATCGATTGGCGTATACGTTCTCTAACTTAATGTTAATATTCGAATGTATTATTGAATATGATATGAATATCGTATTCACGGATTTTTAAAATTAAAAAAAAGAATATAAGGAAAACGCCTAATTACAAAGGTACAACGTATTTGTCGTGCAAAAAATCCGATCTCTGAAAAAATACTTACTCTACGATTTTGAAAATCGGAATGGTATTTCAAATGACGTCATTTCAAATGAATAAACATTATTTCCAATGAAAAAATTTGAAGCACATAAAATCAGTGATTTTAACCAATGTTTTTACAATTGAATTTGTTCCTCACTATCGTTTCTTACAACTTTTTGTAAAATGGTTCAATTAGAGTAAATATTAGATTATATCTTCGACAGAAAAATTCTTCGCAACGCTACTGTTTCAAATTCTAAAAGTACCTTTTTCTATGACTGAAGCCTTTAGAACAATTAAAAAAATATATTTTTTAAATAAATAGCGACATTCAAAGATTATGTATTTTTTTCCAAATTGGAAATAGTATAATTGTAGGAAAGGTTTTTAAAAGAAAATCAACCATGATTAATAAAAAATTAACCTATTTTTCGAAAATGGATAAAAAGAGACAATAGGAAAAAATTTGATTATGAAAACTATTTTTGAAATCATTATTTTTCGTAAGTTTTACTTTTTTTCCACAAAAAATAATATTTTTTTTCATAAGAGATATTTGGTATTTTTTAATGCGTGAAATCATAAAAAAGCTTTTTTTTCTATTGATCTGATTTTCAGCACGATAATTGCCTGAACGAGCAATTTTAATAGATTGAATGCAATTGTAAAATTGTTAAACCAATCAAAGAAAATATGTATGTAGAACAAAATTAACATTGCTCAATATTAACATAAAGGATACAAAGCTTCTAGGCACACAGAAAATATTTTTTCTACGCCCACCGAATTTCAGTGAACCTAAACGCATATAATACATATTTTCTTAAGTTACTTCGTTATGTAATCGATATTATAAGTTTTTTCTTGCTAAATTTCATTTAATTCAAATGAAAATGACAAATAATGAATTACAAAGTTTAGGCAATCTTCAAATTCCAAATTTAGATTAAGTTCATATTTTTTAAATTGAGAGAAATCAATTCAAACATTTGATAAATTGTTAACTGAACTTACTGAGTCATTTAAACTAAAACCATTTATATGAAAGTTATGAAATAACTTCTCTAATATTAAAAACTAAATCACTTGTACGAATAGAAAATATATTTCTTACCTTTGAAAAGTTTTCGCCGCATACGTAAGAAAAGAATTTCCATTTCTGCTTAGAAAAATTCAAATCCTTGCCGCCCTTGCGAAAACTTTGCGGATTTGCTCCTTGCCTATCATTTTGAACCAATCACAATCAGGGAGTTTGCTGTTGCCAATAGATGCTGGCTAGTTGGGATTTTTCTCTCGAAAGTGGTGGAAAATGTGTAGATTCAATATAAATAGAAGCATAAAGGATGGCACAGTTTTTTGGCGAATTTTCGGCCCCCCCCCCATTCTCACATTTTGTCAATGGGGTTCAATGTCCTCTGTCATAGACTGTCACAATTCGGCTACCCCCCCCCCTAAAAAGGTGACATCCTTTATGGATCCCATATGTACACATAACTTTGAAAATTCAATTCAGATACTTATTTCACAACATCAAAAAGACCTTAAAAATTATTTAACTGGAATAGGGGTATTATAAATATGAATGAACTTCCATTACACAAATTATAGCCAATATTCAATTACATAACCTTGAAATAAATAATAGATTCATATCACTTATTAGAGAAAAATTCAAATTTATTCTTTATGAAAATTAATATTGTGAAAAAAATGAATCAGCTAATAATTAATTAATCAGTTCACAAAATAAGAAGCATTCAACTATAATTTCTATTAAAACATTCAAGTAATTTTGCACTTTATTTAATTTTTTTTTTAATTTGAACTTTCAGTTTTGAAAATTCAATTTATTAAGAACCTTTCAAACCAATTTCAGAAAATCTAAGTTTTAATCAAATCAGTTTATAATTCATTAATCAGTTCACAACTTGAAAAGCATTAAAAAATTATTTTCATTGAAAAATTCAAATAATGTTTGCATTATATATATTTTTTCGTTTGAAATTGCATTTTTATACATTTAATTTATTAATGACCTTCCAAGCTAATAACATGAAAAATTAAAATATATGTACATATTAGATAATCATTTCACAAGATAAAACGCAATAAGCAGTTATTTCAATTGAAACATTTGAATAATTTTTGCTTTATATTTTTCTGAAAATTCGAATGATTCATAACCTTTTAAACTAGTTCCATAGAAAAGTGAAGTATATATATATATATATTATTGAAAGCAGAATTCAGATACTTATTTCACAATATCGCAAAAATTCACAAAAATGATGCAATTGGAGTAAATGTATTTTAAGCATAAATAATCGTTTATCATAAAAATTATAGCTAATATTCAATTGCATAGCCTGAAAGTAAATAATCAATTTATGTACCATACTTAATTTAATCAAATTAAAATCTAATCTTTATGTAATTTAATATAGTGAAAAAATTAATCAGCTTAAAATAAATTAATCTGTTCACACATAAAAAGCATTAAACTATTATTTTCATACAGGCATTCAAGTAATTTTTACTTTACATTTTTTTTTAAATTTTCACTCTCATTTCTGAAATTTTGATTAATTAGTAACCTCGCATAATAATTTGAGAAAAACTTGATACATGTTTACATATAATTTTTAAACTTAAATGCAGATAATCATTTCCCAACATCACAAACATTGACAGGAATTACATAATTGGAACAAAGGTAGTTTATATGTGAATAACCTTTTATTTCGCAAATCGTAGCCAATAATCAATTACATAACGTTAAAGTAAATAATTAATTTATGAACTTAATTACAACAAATTAAAATTCAATCTTTATGTAATTTAGTATTGTGAAAAAAAGATAATAATTAATCAATCAGATCAAAAAATAAACAGCATTAAACTATGACTTTTATTAAAACATTCAATTAATTTATACTTTGCATTTCTATTTTAATTTTTAAATTCATTTCTGGAAATTAAATTTACTTGTACCCTTTTAAACTAATTTCAGAAAAAATAAACATATCTATATATATTTTTGGAAACTCAATTCAGATACTCATTTTATAAAATCAAGCACACTTAAAAAATTATTCAATTGTAATAAAGCTATTTTAAATATAAATAAACTGTTATTATACAAATTATATCCAATATACAATTATATAACCTTCAAGTAAATTATAAATTTATGTTACTTAATTTAAAAAGAAAAAAAAATTTTATTTTCATCCAATTGATCATTTAAAAAAAACTAATCAGCTAATACTTAATTAATCATTTCACAAAATAAGAATCTTTAAACTATAATTTGTATTGAAGCATTCCAATAATTTGTACCTAATGTTTGTTTTTTCAATTTGAGCATTCATTTACAAAAAATTGATTTATTAATAACCTTTTACCTGACTCCAAGGAACAGTTTTTTCAGGATTGGTTGCTTTAAGGACCCATGATCGTAGCTTCTGGAGCCTAAAACTTCTCTATAATTATGGATGTGGCGACCCCATCGCCCAAGAGCTACAGCTCTTGCAGTCAGCCACGTTGCATTGGGCTAACTTCCCAACGCAACGAACCATGCGGTTACGTCACCAGTATCACGCAGTGCCACCCACAATAGGCCTCTCTCGGATGGAGGCCATGGTTCAGTTGGGGTGCTGTCAAAATATGAGTTTTCGATTTCTCAAAAATATTCAAGAACTTGTTGTGAAACATTATAATTTTATTCACAACTGTTATTTCTTTTTACAGTATGAATTGAATGAATTGAATTTCCAACAAAATACATGAATTTTCAACAACTGGTTGCTTTTTGAAGTAACAAAGATATTCATATTCAACCATATAGTTGTTTAATTTTCAACAAAAGAGATAAATCTTCGACTAACAAAAAATAATTTATGAAAAAAGGAGCTGAAATTTCAACCCAGGAGTTAAATTTGCAACCAAATTTTTAATTAATTAATTTTCGACTTGAAAATACGATTTTTCGAGAAAATACATGAATTTTGAATCAAGAATTTGAATTTTCATCTGTGATCTTTAGACAGATCAATTTCACTTAAATATAAGATTTTATGCCTGCAGAAATATTCTTTGATACATAGAAGATTTATCCGAATCAGAGAAAAATAGTCAATGCCTCATATTAAAAAAGTATCTCACTTTGAAGTAAGTTTCTCTTGATTCTAAGAAATGTTTTTTTATTATTTATTAAAAATTTTTCTTTGATTTAAACTGAATTTCTTCATTTTGAAGTTATTTTGAGTATAATGAAACAAAAATGTTTAGAAAGCGGTTCCTTTAACTCAAAATTAATAAGTTTCTGAGTGATCCTGAAATTCTGAATCTCTCTAATGTTTTCCATTTTCGATGCTGATTCGTTTTGAAGATACTGACCATTGAAAATTCGTCAACTTGTTCAATTTTTAATGTCTATAGTTGAAAGCCATGCAATTTTGAATACCATTTTAAATTGTAAGTACCTTGAAGATTCGCCATTATTAATGTTTCAGAATAAAAAATTCGTTAATTTGAAATTTAAAAATCGCAGAATTTTTCAACTGTCAATATTTAAAATTTAAACTTCTTGAATTTTAAAGACTCTCAAGTTCACAATTTTAAAGAGTTGCAAATTGAAAATTCGTGAATTTTGAATATATAGAATTGAAATTCATTAAATTTTCGAAACTGATATTGTAATTGTATGAAATATTGATTTTTTTTAAATAGTTCAGTTCGTCGAGAATTCATGTCTATGATCAAAAATTAATCCACCTCATAGAAAATTAAAAAACTTGGCTAAAAAGTCATTGCTGGTTAGAGGTTTATCATTTCAGTTGAAAATTAATCATCTTGTTATGAAATTTAATTTTTGTTTTGAAAAATCGTTGTTTTTTGGTTAAAAAATATATTTTTGAACTAAAAAATTGTAATATTCTATTCGAAGATTATTGATTTTAGTTAAACAATTGAACATTGATCTCTTTGCTTGAAAATCCAAATATTTCGTTGAAAATTCATGTTTTTTTGGTTTTGGGTAGAAGTAATCCAGGGTATTTTGATATAATCAGGCATAATCCAACAGAATTTGTAAAGATCTTTAAAGGTTGGTAGGTCTAAATTAATCATAAGATTTAAAAGATTAATTCCTGAAAATAATGATATTTGCTTCAACTTACCTGGGTAATGACACAAGCGCAAACCTTGTAAATAATCTCCAAATGCAGTGTGGCTGATGAAATGTAAACATTTCAGAAATACAAGCTTGACATCCATTCTCTTTAAGATAACAATTATAGAAGATATATAAATATATTATTCAATCTCTCTTCTACTTGGAAAACATGAGGCTCGTTTATACTCTGGTCTTCAACTTCTCAATCATCCTCAGTTATATTGGTGAATATAATAGTATACTATATATATAATTTTAAATATATTTTTAACCGTTCAGTAAATAAACATTAGGCCGAAGATATTCGCATTCTGTCTCAATTCACAGTCAATCCTCAGGTATCAAAAGTGCTGCAGCTCAATTCAATCATTCATTTAATATCAAAATGATCCAATTTCGAGAATCAAACAAATTCGTGATCGGAACTTCACAATCCTGGCAACCAAATGTCCCGTTGTTTTTTAGAAAATTTTAGCAAAAAAAAATTCATAGGGGTCACCGAAAACTTTTATTTTCAAAATTGCCTGATGTTCCCCTGATTTCTTCCTAATTTTACATTTTCCATGACCATCAATATTAGACTCTTATGTAAATGAAATGAAACAATTTCAAAATTAAATTTATTATTGTCAGCACTGGCAAAGCCTAATTCATTTGCAAAAGGAGAAAAGTGACCTTTGTAAGCCGAAAGAGTTACCAAATGTGAATAATTTCTGACTCAAAAAGTTACTAAACGCAACTAATTTACATTAATAATGTTTTTGATTCATAAGACTTAAAAATAATTCAAGTTGATCAAATAAAAAATTATTTTACATCCAAGGAGTTTAATTTTTAATCCAGAAAGATGAATTTTCAATGAAAAATTTAATATTTGATATTTCAAGACATAATATTTTAATTTAAAATAAAAAATGGATGGACTTAACCGAAAACGACCAATTTTCAACCAAACAATTGCATTTTTAATCAAAAAATTGATTTTCTCCCAAAAAATACGAATTTCAACAAAATACACAAATTTTCGATCAAATAGTTAAATTTTATATGAAACTGTTTACTTTTCGGGCCGAAAATACGAATTTTTTACAAAACAGTTAAATTCTCAACTCAAAAAGTTGAGTTTTTAACAAAAAATTTAATTTTCAACCGAAACATGTCAACTTTTAACCACAGTTGCATTTTTAACCCAAAAAAAGATGAAATTTTTGCAGAAAGAGATACATTATCAAACTAAAAAGATAAATATTCAACAAAATAGTTGAATTTTCAATTTAAAAAAATTGTAAACAAAGAAAGAAAATTTTGATCAAACTGTTGAATTATCAAGCCAAAAAGACGACTTTTCAACAAAAACAGTTGAATTTTCAACAAAATAATTCAATTTTGAACCAAATAATAAAACTTTGACAAATGAGAAAAAAGGAGGAAGACTTTGAAGCCTGCGATAAATAAATAGGATTTTCGATAATTTATAGACTAAAAAAACATTTTAAATAAACATAGAAGAAGAAAAACATACTTGGAAAATTTTGTGACACTATTTTTAAACTATTCATAAAAAAATTGACACTATTTACACTATTTTTGATCTCTAAAGTGAGTCCGAGGCCTGCAAGTATTAAAACTGAAATATTTGCCAGCTATAAAACAATTCTTATGTAATTCAATTTTCAATTTCTAAGCATTCAAAGGTAAAAAAATGAGGCCGTGTTTATGTTCACCGAAATTCGGTGAACGCAAATATTTTCGGTGAACCTAGAATCTAGAATCTAGATACTGCAAAAGAGAAAACATTTTTTAAAGTTTTAAACTCCTTTAAAGAATACAGCGATAAAAAGCAATTATTTACTCATTTCCGTCCTTTTCTGCACAGGAAATTAAAAACTAGAAATAACACACTACACATCCATAAAAAACTTTACTTTTTAAACTTCCATCTCTCCGAAAAGAGTTAATTTCCTTCCCTAGCCTTTAAAACCTTGGCAATGTCGAAGCATAATCAAAATCTATTAAAGAATTATTAAATAAATATATTTTTTATTTATTTATTTTATAATTAATACCCAGTTGACAGTGATTCAGGGTGGTCACTGAATGGGAAAACTGGGAATTTTTGAAAAACGTGAAAAGGCCAGACATTTTTTACCTGGACCGGGAATTTTATTTAATTTTTAATACAAAATCTTAAAACTTATAAAATAATGGTTAATTTAATTTGAACCCTATTTCCCCCTTTTGTAATGAATTCCTTATTTTCCCCTATTTTCAAGAAACTTCCCCTTTTTCTCTTTTTTCCGCTTGAATGCGAACTTAATTAATAGAACCCAGTAAGAAAATCCAAACTTTTGGTTGAAAATTAATTCTTTTCTGTTAAAAATTTATGCTTTTTGCTTGAAAATGCAACTGTTTGTGGTTGAATTTTAATCTTTTTTGTTTAGAAATTCGGCTATTTGGTTGTATATTCGTCTTTTTATATTGAAAATTAAACTATTTACATAAAAATGTAATGATTTTGTTAAAAAGTCATTTGTGTTGGTGGAAAATTCAACTGTTTTGTTGAAAATTTGTCGTTTTTGGATAGAAAATTCGTCCTTTTGGATTAAAAATTCATCTTTCTTAGTTGCAAATGAACTTTTTTGTTAAAAATTCAACTATTTGGTTAAAAATTTACCTATTTGTTAAAAATTTATCCATTTTCATTGAAATTTATTCAATGGTTTCATTTAAATGGTATATTTTGTTGAGTTAAGAATGCAACTGTTTTTGGTTGAAGTTGAATCTTTTTAGTTTGAAAATTCGACTATTTTGTTAAAAATTTGTCCTTGTAGTTTAAAAAATTCAACTATTTGGTTAGAAAATTAATTATTAAAAAAATATATTTTTTTTTTGTCAAAAATTCAACTGTTTTGGTGAACATTCGTCTTTTTGGATAGAAAATTCGTCCTTTTCGATTAAAAATTCATCTTTCTTAGTTTAAAATGAACTTTTTTGTTAAAAATTCAACTATTTGGTTAAAAATTTACCTATTTGATCAAAATTTATCCATTTTCATTGAAATTTATTCAATGGTTTCATTTAAATGGTATATTTTGTTGAGTTAAGAATGCAACTTAACCTTTAGTTTTTAATTATATATAATACACTGGATACAAGATTCGATGGAAAACGTGTGTGCCCACTTGATGGCGCTCGAGCTGCCATTTTTCGTGGATGTTTTTTGTTAGGCACCACGCGGGACAGTTCGGGATATGCGGGAGATTCGAATGTGGTATGAAAGAAAACATAAAAATAATAATAAAAGTCATGTAAAATTTATTTTATTGTTAATGAGAGTGAACGCATTTCATCATCCAAATATTTATAAATAAATTTTGATAATTGTACAAATCTGGCTATTGTAATGTTTTTAATATTCTGATTAGCATAAATTGCCTATAAAATACAGCACTTCGTCATAAAAAATGTTGTTCAAAGAAAATGTTGAAACTTGAATAATAATTTTTATTAGTGAATGTACTTTTCTTATAATATAATCATGATGCAGATAGTAAAAATATGTAGAATGCAATAATAAACATACTTTTATAATTTAAAAGTTATTATGAATTTTATGGTTCATTTGATAGTACACCAAAAAACATGTAAGCCATCCATACACAATTTGCAGGACAATAAGAAAAAACAATAATTAATTTTTTAAATAATGACATAAAGCTCATAGCAAAATTTACTACTGAAAATCATTCAATATTATGTTTAATTCATAAAATATGATTTTAAAACTATTTTCGGGTGAAAAAATAGCTTAAAAATATTCAGTTTGTTTGAAAATTTGAAAAAATGGTTAATATAATCATTCTGTACACTAAAAAATCTGAAAAATAATTGTATGTGTCCCATTTGATATAATTTCTTTAAAGTTTTCGAAAGGAAACTGCTTAGGGAAATGAAAATTGTTTAAATTAATCTAAATTTGTTCAACATTAGAATAAATGTATCAAAATTATGTAATTATTAAACAAAAAGTAGCATAGAATACCACCTTGAGAAAACAGTGGACATCTCTGGCTCAATTTTTTTAAATTTTGAAAAGAGACAATAATAATTAATCGTAAATACGTAAAAATGTAGTTTTATTTTCATTTTTGGGTCATATTTGGGATGTTGTGAAGGGTGATGGAAAAAAGGGTGGGTTCAAAATAAAAGCTATTACTATGATTTTATCGTAGAGGAAATCTCTTTTTCCTCTACGGTTTTATTTCGTAGACACTCTCCTTCAATCCCTAAGAAACTTGCAATTTCCGATCAAACCCTCAAGTATGAGATTCCTTTTTCAAAAATGTAAAAGTTTTCCATGGTAATTAAACGAAATTTTGAAGTGCCTGGTGGCACGTGTTGATATTTGAATTTTGAAAACAAAAAAGCTTTATAGATTTTCTTTTTTCGGAAATGGAAACATTTTTTTTGTGGCCTTATAGCTCGAGAAGCGTTTTTTCGACAGTCTATTATTTATACCTTATGCTTTTTTCTATTTTTATTTTTATCGAACATTAATCTAAAGTTCGTTTTCATGAATTGCCAGAGAAAAATTTTTCACAACCCAGAATAACCATTTTGGTTTCAAACTAGTAGACAAAAAACTGTCGTTCAATGGACAAATTCAAGTTGAAAATTCAAACATTGTATGAAATCGTGATCTGTCTTGCTTCAAAATAAGAAATAAATTCTATTCTGGTATTATTAAGTTGCGATTATATAAGATCCGAAGTTAAAATGATACAAAATTAAAATGCTAGTCTTTGAATATTAACAGTCGGGAAAAAATAAAAATTAGTCATGGAAAATTTAGTGAAAATTCAGGGAATTTTGAAACTGTTGTTATGCTGGAAATCTCATACCTAACTTACACATTACGAAAACATATAATTAATCTCGTTGGTGAAGGTCGTCTATTATTATTGTTTTGAAATTCCTTGAGATTGGGTTATCTTTGGTTAAGGGAAACTCCTCCATTTCCTTTGTGGTCATCTCTTGAATCTCGCGGCTGTACATGTTTATTTTTACCCGCCTTTGAATGCGATCGTTCATTGTATATATTCCACGGAGATATGTATTATTTCCCTCTAATATTGCGAAGACCTCACCATTGGACGTTGATAACACCGATTGTTCTCCTGTTGACATGGGCACAAGGACACTACATCTTCCTCTTACTTGAATCGGTGCATCTCGAGGAAAGGTGTACCTTCGAATTTCGAATCGCCGGTTCGGATTCTTATGGGGAATAAGCCGAACATACCTAAATTCTTCAATTTTTAATTTATATAGGAGGATAGAAGAAGTACTGGTATAAGGAGATCTGGACCTGGCACGACGAGAAGATTCAGCAGAAGGAGAATACCTGACCGGAGAACGCGAAGGAGGAGGTAAAACGTAAAGATCCGTTAAAAACCAGAGATCGCAAATTTGGACGATTATATTACACTCTCATGAATGAGAATGTAAAAATTAATTTTCAACCAAAAAAGATGACTTTATTAACATAAAAGATTGATTTTAAATCCAAAAGGACAGGTTTTTAAACAAACCAGCTGGATTTTCGACCAGAAAATATAACTTAAAAAAAGTTAAATTTTCAAAAAAATAATTAAAAAAGTTGAATTTTTAACACAGAAAGATGAATTTTCATCCAAGAACATCAATTTTGTACCAAACGACGAACTTTCAAGAAAATAAATGAATTTTCAAGGAAATAGTTCAATTTTCAACCAAAACAGTTACATTTTTAGGAAAAGAATGAATTTCAAACCAAAAAGATCAACTTTTCACCAAAAAAGACGAATTTTCAATAAAATACATCAATTTTCAATTAAATAGTTGAATTTTTCACTAGAAAAAATAAATTTTTAATTAAAAATATCAATGTTCAACCAAAACTGAAATAGTTACATTTTCAGATAAAAAAAAACAATTTTCAACCAAAAAAAAAATGACATTTTCAACAAAATAGTTAAATTTTGATCCAAAGAGATAAATCTGTAATAAAAAAATGCATTCTGAACAAAGAAGTTCAACTTTCAACCAATTAATTTGATTTTGGAAAAAAATATAACTTTTCAACAAAATAGTTGCATTTTCGACAAAATAATTAAATTTTTCTACCAAAAAGTAGAACTTTTAACCAAACGAGATGAATTCCGAACTAAAAATATAGTAATAGACTTTTCAACAAAACAGTTGAATTTTCGACTAAACAAGATGACTAACAAAATAGTTTTATTTTTTATCAAAATAATTGTATAAGCTAAACTTTTAACATACAAAGATGAATTTTCAACCAAAAAGATTATTATTTTCTACTACGAGACGAACTTTTAACAAAATACATATATTTTCAACCAAATAGTTCAATTTTCAACTAGAAAAGATCGATTTTCAACCAAAAATTAAATAGTTAAATTTGTTCTTACACTTTTCATTTCTCTACAAAAGAGTTGGATTTTCAACCCAAAACTAGGATTTTTTTTAACCAATTAATTTTCTAAAAAATAGTTAAATTTTCGGTCAAAGAGTTGACTTTTCAAACCAAAGTAAATTTTCAGTCAAACAGTTTATTTTTCCACAAAATTGGTGAATTTTTAGACTAAAGGAGGAATTTTCTAAAACAGAGTTTAATTTTCAACGAAAAGATTAATTTGCAACTAAATAGTTTAATCTTCAACTAACATGATGAATGTTCAACCACAAAAGACAGATTGTCAACAAAATAGTTGTGTTTTTATCTAAAGAGGATACATTTTCAACCAAAAATTAAATATTTAAATTTTCAGTTAAACAAATTAATTCTCAATCAAAAAAGAAACGAATTTTTAACAAAACAGTTAAATTTTTAACCAAAGATATGAATCTTCATGCGAAAAAAAATTAATTTTTAACAAAATAGCTCAACTTTAAAATAATTAGTTTATTTTTTTCCAAAAAAGATGTTTTTTTTTTATTAAAATGGTTGCATTTTCGACAAAATAATCAAATTTTCAACCAAAAAGTAGAAATTTTAACCAAACGAGATGAACTCTGAACCAAAAATATAACAGTAGACTTTTCAACAAGAAAATTTAACTTTTAACAAAAAATAGGTGGATTTTCTTATTGGCTTCTATTAATTCAGTTTGCATTTTGGCAAAAAAACGAGAAAAACGGGCAGTTTCTTGAAAACATTCAAAAATTTAATTCAAGGTTCATCTTTTGCAAAATTCGCAAACTTTGCTAAAATTCATCATCAGGAAACGTACTCAAATTGGTAACGTAGTTTATGGACGGCCCCTTATCAAGGAAAGAAAAATGTTTAAATTTACAAAGTATTTAATAGTTCAATTAGAATTTTGAAGAACAAAAAACGTGAATTTGAACATTTTTTAGGGTGAAAAACCTTGAAAGAAACAAAATTCAACTGGTAAAATAAAAAATGTCAATTTGATGCTTAAAAAAGGAATTATACGATTATAGAAAAGTAGTAAGAGAAGTTTTCGTGGGACTGACGTTACAAAAATGACTCTCCATCGTACGACGAATCACTTCTTAACTCGGACATGATTTTCGACTCGCAAAACAAAATACACGCATAAATGTGGTAGTTGGGTGTACAATCTAAACCATGAATAATACAAAGAATAAAATAGCCTCGGAATGGACTGAAACTATGATTGACGAAATGCATACGCACGGTAAACGTAAAGGTCGAGTTTCATCAATATCTTTCTTAATGTTTTAAAAAAAAATTTACAAAAAAAGCATTTTTTTCGCGCGTTCGAAAGTAGAATCCTGCCTTAAAATCGTCCAGATTTTTTTTTTGACAATTTTGGGAATATTATGAAATATTCTTTTCAAATTAATTTTTCAAAAACAAAATTATTCTTAGTTTTTCTAGGAATTTGAACACAAATTTTTTATTCATTTAAAACCTTCCAAAATGCTTAAAAAGCTTATAAATTTTGTGTTCGACATCCTCAAAAATCTACATTGTGTTTTAAATCTTTTGAAATCTTTTCACGTTTTAAATTACTTGGGCATCTTTACAAAACTTCTGAATATATTTTAAACTTACTCGATTAATTTCCTAACTAATAATCGTCCAATGATAATTTATTACATTAAAATTTTTTTAATAATCTTTTTAAGTATTCTCTTAAAATTAATTTTTATAAATAAAAAATCATTTAAAATTTTCCCAGCAAACTTGAGAAAATATTTTTATTTGCCTAAAACCTTTAAAGATTCTCAAAAAGGTTCAACAATTTTTTTCGAAATCTCCAAAAACAATTTAGTGTTTTATTTTTCGAAATCTTTTCCAGTTTGAAATTAAGTTGAGATCTTCTCAAAACTTTTAAATACTTTTTAAAATAACTCAATTTTTTTCCAAATTGATAATTAGTCAACTTTTATTTATGCACAAAATTCAATAATTTCACTTACATATTAAACATTTGTTAAATAGAACAATTAAAATTGTAAAGTTTAAATTAAACCCTCTGAAATGTTAACGTTTCATGACTTTCTATTTCAAATAATTCAGATTAAATTTGTTTAGTTTTTAATATTTGAGTTATAATTGCTCATTTTAAATTCGGTTTTTATAACTTCAAATTAAAAAATTTTTATTTTCAAGATTTTGAATCTTTTAATTTTAATGCCCGTAATCAACTAATTAATTCTAATTAATAATTAAATAATTTTTAATTAACGTAAAAAATGTCTTCCTTAATTAAAAAATTTCAAATTAAATGGGTTAAAAATTGAATATTTTAAATTGAAACAATATTTGTATAGGAATTGAAATTGAATAAGAGCATAAAATTATGATTCTATTAATTTGAAATTTCTGAAATTTTTCCTGTATAATCAATTATTGTTCAATTTTCAATAATCGAACTACAGTTCAATTTGATTTATTTTAATAGCAAAAATTTCGACTAAAAGTGCAGTATACAACATAAAATTATGTGCAACATAATTTTAAGTACAGTTTCCTAAAATATAAACTTTGGTGAAATCTTGTATTTTTTTGTAAAGATTTGTAATTTTCTTCAATAATTTACGTAAAATTAAAAGTGTGTTTATGACGTCAAACACCCATATTAAAAAAATGTAAACTCTTGTAGTTTTCTGTAATGCCTTTTCGATTTTTACAACAAAGTAAAACAAAACATTAATAAAAAGTTGTATAAATTTTGGAATGGTCGAAACTTATATTTTATTTTTAATTTTTTACTTTTCTACAAGAAAATACAAAAATATTAGCTATTTGTATTTAACTGTATTCGTTGGTTAAATGTTGTAAATTTTTTCACAAAAAAGTACATGTTTTAACAAAAAATTACAGTTGTAATAATTTCGTATTTTCTTGTAAAAATGGTTTCCACCAGGGATTTTGTGGAAAATGCAATATATTTTGACCAAATTTTGAATTTTATATCAAACCTATAAATTAATTTTATTTAAAAGAATTGATTCTCCTATTTTCGTAAAAAATCTTCCTAATTTCCCTCTTGTGAGAGAGTTTTTGGCTGTGAAGCCTGTTAAAATAATATTCTTGTATGTTTTGTGTTTCATTTCAGGCCTTTATCAAACAAAAAATAAATAAATAAAGTAAAGTTGTTTTTGAACGGGCCCTAATGGTGTCCATGAATTTAGAAGCTCATTTATTTTTAAATAATTCAAATTATTAGTTTAATTTTAAGCGATTATTCATTTTCAATGTAAATTTTTTTTTCCTCTCAAAGTCTCAACTTTTTCTGGATTGGAACTGTCAGCATGACGTCTAGAATTTGTTTTTAAATCGGTCAAGTCCAATTAACCCGATGCAAGGCTTGCGTGATTGTATATATTATAAGTTGATTATTTCAAAAATTTCATGCCTATTTTGCTACTACAGTAAAGTCTCCATCATTTCAAGACGCCATTATTTGAAGACCCCAACATTTCAAGCCCCTCGTATACGGTTATTTCAAATTGCGCAGTTCCGTCAACTCCCACCACGGTCCCTGTACACTCTCCTCCGCGTCTGTTTTTGCAATCGACAGATATTTTTATAGATCATTATTATTTTACCACGTTTAAGGTGACCCGAATAGTTTCCAACGTTTAACGTAGTAATTTCACCGAAGATTGTAATATTATCAATCTCATGTTTGATTACACTGATACAGGAAGTTAAATTACATATGCAATTGTGATTAGAAATTCCATTTGTAATTTTATCACGTCAAATACGATAAATTTGATGAATTACGACAAGTTGAATTACAACTGATTGGTCTTTTTATTTTCACTTTTTTTACAGTGATATGTAATCCAAAATAATTCAAATTCATATCTTGAAAATATTAAAATACAAATTAAAATGATTCAAATTTACATTTAGACACACAAATGATTTAAACTTATCATGGCGAGCCACAAGCATTTTCAACCAAAAAGTTCTTGCTCTCGATTTTTCTTTACAGAATATTTTTTTCTTATAATTTTAAGCATTTTTTTATGTATTTGATACTCAAAACAAAAATAAAGTATCTAGCCCTTTCTAAAAAAAAAGAAAAATTCAAGGCAATTTCTTTTTACATATTTTTAATTATTTTTTAGAAAATGTTATTATTATCATGCATGCGAAATTGAGAAAAAATACTATAACAATAGAATTTATAAGGAAAACCCTTATTTTTCGACCTTTTCCAGATTATATATTATAGGCTGAAAGAAGTCGAAAAAATAAGGTTTTTCCTTCTAAATTCCAATTTCCTGTTCCTCAGACGTTAAATTAAGAATATTTTACATCCAGAAGTTTTTTATACCATAAAAGAATTAAATAAATTGAAAACTGTGCGTTTCGTGGAGGTTTTTGTATTTGTTGTTTATTACCTTTAGATGGTGTTTAAACGTTTTTAAAAACAATATCAAGCCCTTTTTGAAATATGTAAAATTAAAATTTAAGAAAATTTTGTTTATATTTTATAATATTGTTCAGGAAGTGGTATGCGGGGGGGGGGGGCTTGAAAACTCGTGAAGTCAGGTGTACACTTGTAATGAAATCTCCTGAAATATATGAAGTCACTTGAAATCACTTGAATTCATTTGAAGTCTCTTGAATTCTCTTGAAATCTCCTGAACTATCTAAAGCCATTTGAATTCACATGAAGTCACTTGAAATCACCTGAATTCGTTTGGGGCCACCCACATACCACGTGGACAGTTGGGCGGGGGGCTAAAGTCCACGATTGTCCACGAGGGAGGCCGGGGGGTCTATCCAAAGTCCACGTGGACTAAGGTGGTCTCATTTTTTTTTTAATTTTCATGCATATCACGCGCAAATTTCTTTAAATCCGCAAAAACATAAATGCCTTAAAAAAATATTCAGAGGTTCTGCAAGTCCCATACAGTTCAACACGTATTTCCCATAAGAAGTATCGAGTTGACCCTAAAAAACTTTTTACAGAATTAGCCATAGAATACGAATAAGAAATTACTTTTTGAATTTCTCCCCCATAAGTCTGTTTTATAGGGTTCCAAATAAACCCCATAAGTGAAAAATTGGGTATCGCGAGGTTTTTGCGCTATTATTTTATTGAGGTTTTTTTAGTAAACATTGTTTCTAACACATAAAATATTACGTTATATTGATAATTTGATGTTTTAATAAATTATTTAAACAATTTATTATTTATGATAATATTCTCTTAGAATAAAGCTAGAAAGTTGAAGTTTTTCCTTAAATTTTCCAATTTAGGTCCACTTTCAAACTATAGTAAGGTAATATTAAAATGAAGTTGAAAAGCATAATTGTCTAAACAATTTATTATTTTTTAAAATAATATTCTGTTTGAATAATGGTAGAAAGTTGCGGGTTTTTTCTGAAATTTTCTACTTTTTGTCAACGGTTTACTTAAAGCGCGGTAATAATTAATGCAATTTAACAAACATAATTGTTTAAACAAATTATTATTGTTTTTAACTATCTTTACCTAGAAAAATGCTAGATAGTTGCGGTTTTTTTCTGAAATAAAGGTAAAAGGTGGGGTTTTTTTTTGAAAATATTCAGCTTCACTTTGACTTTTTAATTCTCAGTAACTACTTCAAGGAAAATTTACATGTATAATATGATCCATATAGAATATTTTTAATATCTGTATTATTTGAGAAAAATATATTCACAAAAAGAAATATTGTTTAAAAAATTATGACCTCTATCGCTTATTTATTATTTCTTGATAACTAAATCAAAGATATTATGAGCCTAGATGCGGCACGGGGTGTCAGAGTGGGGGAACTATATATATATAAGACATCACATTTTCTGCCATATTGAGGTGCTGCCCTCATCGTACTACGAGCTGAATATAGTAAACACGTATATGAATTTTAGTATACAGAAACTATGAAATTCATATACGTGAAAGAAACTTACTGCATACTTAATAAATTATGTATACATATAACTTCATAAAAGAAATTTAGTATACGTAAGTATAGTAAAATTAGAAAGGATAATGAATTTAGTAAACACACAGGAAATTTAATACGCCCATGTATACTAAAATTGCAAACATTTCTAACAGTGTGGTGCTCATTTCACGAACACTTTGCTTCCCGTTAGCAAATGTATTTGCTTCCTCATAGAGGAAGCATCAGTGATTTTTTAAATAATAGACAAACTAATGTTTTCATTTTGATCAACTTAAAAATTAAAATTTACAAAAGATACAAAATTACAAAATAATACAAACAATATTTAAAATACAATGACAAATCAAACTTTGTATTTCAAATAGTAATGTTTCGAGCTGGAAAAGAGAACGGAAAAGTTCTGTCGCACCCTATCCCTTTCCCAGCTTTATGATTTTTTTTACAAAAATGGTCAGAATTATTTTATTTCAAAATTTATGATAAAAATGTCTTCTATTAATGCATCCACTTTGAATTATGTCGATGGAAAAAGTTTTCCTGTTTAAAACAGATCTTTCAAATATTATAGTTGAGCATAACTTCCTTACTCTTCAATAAAGTGTATTAATATTGTAGGTCGATCGATTTGTCTCGAATCAAGGAATTTTTTCCGTTCTAGCACCAATTTTGAATTATGATAATGAAAAAAATGTTTGTATAAAAACCGTTTTTTTTAATGTTATGCATTGCCATAGCTTCCTTACTGTTCAATAAAATGAATCAATATTATAAGTCAATCGATTCGTCTCGAATTAACACATCTTTTCTATTCTCACATCAACTTTAAATTATGAGAATAAGAAAATTTTTAGCATAAAAATCGATTTTTAATATAATATAAATGGCCATAACTTCCTTACTCTTTAATAAAATGTATTAATATTATAGGTGAATCGATTCGACTCGAACCAAGGAATCTTTTTTTATTCTGGCATCAGCTTTAAATTATGAGTATGAAATGATTTGTACCATAAAAATCGATTTTTAATATAATATAAATGACCATGACTTCCTTACTCTTTAATAAAATGTATTAATATTATGGGTCAATCAATTCGCCTTGAACCAAGGAATCTTTTATATTCTATTTTATTCGTTGAAATCATTGAATTATGTATAAATGTTTTGTAATCTGATGTACACCTAAAAATAAAAAAATAAACATTTTTACGTACTATTGTTAATTTTCAGCAATTTGTGTCGTCTTTTTTCATACAAATAATTACTAATGGAGAATTTGAATATTTCCCATGACTTTTTAAACAATTATTTATTCCCAAAAAATGTAAAAAATAATCGTATTTTCTGAATGAAATGTAATATTTGGGTATTGTTTGGAGTATTGTTGAATAAATTCATCATTTTGATACATTTATTCTAATGTTTAACAAATTTCTATTTGTTTAAACAATTTTTATTTGCCCAAGCAGTTTTGTTTTTGATAACTTAAAAACAATAATATAAAACAGAATACATGCAATTATTTTTCTGACTGTATAGTGCATAGAAATAATATATTAACCATTTCTTAATTGTTTAAACGAATATAATTTGTTTAAACAATTATTTTTCCAAAAACATTTTTAAAATCGTATTTTCTAAATTAAACATGATATTGAATGATTTCGAGGAGTATTAAATTTGGTTAATAACGTCATGTCATTGTTTAAACAATTTTTATTCGTTCAAGCAGTTTTATATCAAAAAATCTGGATCAATAATATAAAATAGAACACATAGAATCACTTTAAAAAATATATATTATTATATATTTTTGGTGTCTTCCAGTACGTCAGCCTGGTATTAATAAAAGACTCTTAAATACTATAATGAAATAGTAAAAATATGAAGAATTCAATAATTAATATACTTTTATAATTTAAATTTTATTACTACTTTTATAATTTATTTAATAGTACGCCAAAAAATATGTAAACCATCCATATTTAATCAAGTTTTTAGCAGAATTTACTACTCCTCAAAATCACCCAAAACAAAAAAAAAAGTTTAAACAAATTTAGTTTGTTTACAAAATAAAAAAATAGTTAATAAATTCTTTTTATGCACTATACAGTCAGAAAAATAATTGTATGTGTTCCATTTTAAATAATTTTTTAAAAGTTTTCGAAAGAAAACTGCTTGAGCAAATAAAAATTGTTTAAACAAATAGAAATTTGTTAAACATTAGAAGAAAAGTATCAAAATGTTATTTAAATAAGTAACACGAGAATTCTAGATCAATCTAAAATATCTATACCTTGAACCTATATACCTATCTACCCGTCACCTATATACCCATCCACACATCACTACTTTCCAACCGAGCATTTCACATCTACCCCGAAAGGGAAACGGCTTAATGATATAATAATAATAATAATGATAATAATAATAATAATATGCATTGATATTAAAACATACGATTTTTCATTGTCTTGTTTTTATAATTATAAAAAAGTGTGCATCCTATACAAAAAGTGTTGTTATTATACATTTGATTGCAATTTGTGTCGTTTCTCCATAAATTTAATTTGTTAATTTTGAACGCTACTTTTTATGATGTAAACTGAAAATACGCATACCAGTGTAAAGTGGTTCTAAGCAAATTTGTAGATCTAATTTGGGCAAAAAATTTTGTTAAATAAGAAGTTATTGTAGCTTGCGTCGTTTTTCTAGAAAGTAAATTTTTTATTTTTGATGTATTTTTATAGCAAGAGTTTATAACAAATTTGTAGAGATTTTTTGGTTGAACAACTTTTGCGTTCTCGTTTTTTTTTCGTCTCTTGTGTTCTGTATCTAAAAATTTAATTTTTTAATTTTTATTCTTATCGTTTTACGATTGAAATAATATCTACTGGCCTCTTCAAAAAATTATAAATAACGAACTTGTAGATACTCTTTGAGTGAACAACTTTTGCCTATCAATTTTTTTCTTTCCTTGTGCCATTTTCCAAAAAATTAAATTAATTAATTTGTAATGTTATTTTTTACGATTAAAACAAAATCCAAGTATCCTCTGGTAAGATTGTTGATGGAAAATTTGTAGCTGTTTTTTGGACCAGCAACTTCTATTTATTCATTTTTTTCATAGCTTGTGTCGTTTGTCCAGAAATTTAATTTTCTTATTTTTAATGTTGTTTTTCAAGAATAAAACAAAAACTAGGCATTCTATCAAAGAGTCATTATTAACAAATTTGTAGATCTATTTTGAATGCAAGATTTTTGTCTCTTTATCTTCATTCGTATTTTGCATAGTTTGACCGCAAAATGGAATTTTTCACTTTTCATTTTTTTTGTGTGATTAAAATTATAATTTTCGATTTTTCAAGAAAATTCAAAAAGTTGTTGTGATAATCTTGTAGGGCTCTCAAAAAGAAACGTTTTGCTTCTCCTAAATTTTTTTTATATCGTGCGTTGTGCGGCCTAAAATGTTAATATTCGTTTTTTTTTTTTTTGGATTTCGAAAATGCTATAACTCTGATAATTTTCTTTTTATCGGAAAATTTCATGGAATTAATTGTTGATCTTTTGAGTACTACTAATAAACGTACATAGAATTTTCAAATCTTGAAAAAAAACGGTCTCCAAAATTTTTTAAATGTTGTCACTTTTTGAATTTTTATCCAAAATAGCTGGTGAACGAACTCGTTCTTTCTTTTTAGGCCTTCAAAAAGTGTGCCAAAGACAATCCAATCTGATCAATCTTTTGAAAGTTATCGTGCCTACATGATACTACAGACTACAGACTACAGACAGATGGACAGACAGACACTTTCGTAAAAATCGTTTTTTCTGACTCAGGAGACCTTAAACGAATCAGAACCTCCTTCTAACGAATCCTACTAATTGTGTTACTAAAAGATTCGTATTTGAACCTTTACAAATCTTCAAGCGTCCAACCTAGACCCAAACCTTTTAAAATTCTTAAGGGCCCATTTCCGACACAAAATCTTTAAAATTCTTAACAGTCCGGTCCGAGTTAGATACTTGCTGAAACATATTATTCTTCAATGGAAAATTAAAGAAAATCATTCGATTTTGAGATGATGAGTCAATTTCTAATAATAAGAAAGAGCTACTTGATGTTACATATTTTAATATTATTTAATATTTTAATAGTGACCCGAGTACAAATTCTTCGACTTGGTTTGGACTTGAATGGCCCCCAATCAAGACATCCTGCAGTCAAAAAGTTCGACTTCAGCATGTCTTATATTTGAGACGGAGCCAGACTGAAATTTATGTTTTGGAGACAAGTTTTCATGTCTTGAGGACATATATTTAAACCTTGAGTAGAATTTTTACGAGTCCAAGACAAGCGGTTTATATCTTCGAGTACATACCTACCCTGAAAAAAGGATCATTCTGCCTGTCATAAAAGCTAATATTTGTTAATGATTAAACAATATTTTATATTTTTATACAATATTATTTTTATATATATCTCATGTATATATATATAATTAAAAACTAAAGGTTAACAACCACCGCAGGGTCCCACTGGGAGTAACTGTCATCTAAAAAATTCAGAGAATTCCGAAGAATTCACAGATTTCAAAAGAATTCACAGAATTCAAAATAAATTTAGATAATTTAAAAAATTTAGATAATACAGAAGAATTAATAAAATTCGAAATATGTCACGGAATTCAAAAGGATTCAGACAATTCAAAAATTATCAGAGAATTCAGAATAATTCAGGAGAATTCATAGAATACAAAAGACTTGCAGAAATTCAGATCAATTCATGGTGTTTTATAAAGATTTCAAGAGAATTATTAAAAAAAAGTTGACAATTTCTGTAGAATTCGTGTGAATTCTACAGAATCAAAAATATTCAAAGAAAGTTAAAATAATTCAACTTATATTCTAATGATTTCAAGATAATTGAAAAACATTTTGAAAATTGAGTGATACCGTGGATTCAAAAAATTCAAAACGGCTTAGAGAGTTCAGAAAATTTTCAAACAATTCAGAGAATTCAAAGAATTTGGAAGAAAACAGAAGAATTCAGAGAATTCGGAAGAATTCAGGGAATATCGGAAGAAACCAGAAAATTAAAAAGAATTCAAACAATTAAGAAAAATATATAGCATTCAGAAGAATTCACAGAGTGCAAAAGAATTCACAAACTTCAAAAGCATTCACAGAATTCATAAAAAAAAATTCTTCAAAAGAATTTAGAGAATACAAAAGAATTAATAAAATTCAAAAGCTTTCAAGGAATTTGAAAGAGCTGAGAGAATTCAATTAATTCAAATAATTGAAAAGAATTCAGAAACTTATTTTTCAAATATCACCCCCATAAGTCTGTTTTAAAGGTATCCAAAAAAAGCTTGTAAGTAAAAAATTTTGTTTTGTGAGATTTTGGAGCTAATTATGATTTTTTTGCGTTTTTTTCAACAAAAATGATAATTAATGCTTAATTATTTTTATTAATTTTCTTTTAGTCCTGAGTTATAAAATCGCGTTTTTTTTAACTTTTTCAACTTATTATCAAAAGTTCGGTTAAAGCAAATCAATAATAAATTAATATAAATAATTGTTCAAACAATTTATTATTATTTATCACAATATTCTCTTAGAATAATGCCAGAGAGTTGTAGTTTTTTCTATAATTTTCCACTTTTGATCCACTTTTCAATTAGTGTTAGGTAATAATGGATGCTTTTTAGTAAACATAATCGTTTGAATAAATAATTATCTTTTTCAATAATGCTTGTTAGTTGCGGTTTTTTTGTGAAATTTTGAACTTTTTGTTCACTTTTCACATTTGCATTAATTATTACCTCACTCTTAGTACAAAGTGGACTATAAGCTGAAAATTTCAGAAAAGAAACCGCAACTATCTAATATAACTGTGGTTGAAGATAGATATAAAAAATAACAATTTGTTAAAAAACATTAGATTTGTCAAATTGAATCCATTACTACATCACACTAATTGAAAAGTGGAAAAAATGTTGAATATTGCATCAAAAACCAAAACTTTCTAGCATTATTCAAAGTAATATTATCAAAGATAATACTAAATTATTTAAACAAATACTTTTGTCAACTTGAATTAATCATTACCTCACTCTGATCAAAAAGTTGAAAATAAGCTAAAAATTTGGAAAAACTTCAAACTTCAAAAAATAAGTTTTGATTCTCATTTAAACAAATGAAAAATGAAAACAAATTCCAATACATTTTGAACTATTTCTCGAAAAATAAGGCAGATCCTATTTTTACATATACCGGGCTTTTAGAGTATATCGTAAAATGTATTTAAATATTTGTTTCAAGAAGATCAGAAGTGGATTTTTTTCGAAAATTGAGTATAAATATTTGTTTCTAAAACATCCAAAAATTTATTACATTTCTGTTTTCAACAAATATGTTTTTTCAACTGCATCTTATGTAGATATACGTTGTTCCTGCATAGGTGGAACAACCCGATAGTATGTGTTCTAGGTACTCAAAGTGTGTATGACACGCTCTGTACCTATCGTTCGGAACTTCTTGACATAAAATGCGATTACGGTATGCTAAGGTGGAAATGACAATTACCTGGCATGCGAAAATAAAACCTTCTGTACCTGAATTAAGCCCTGATGATTTGAGAAAAGCAAAAGTTTGCTCCTTTGACAAGGACCAGAGGCATAGATCTTCAGGTCATCCATATGAAATACATGAGTGACCTTATGCTCACGCTAGTTAGTGTCGCCACAGAGGTATCCAGAAGAATTTCGTAGTGCGAGAAATAGAGGTGGAAGTGTGACGCAAAAAAGCAAAAGGCTCATGGTATCGCCCTGAAAGACGCCTCTCTGGAAGGTGACGTTGTTCGTTGTCACACGATCTTATGCCCTTTGGATACGAGTGTAGCATACAGCAGTGTTGATATCAATTGCAGGGTAGGTATAAGTATACAAACATGACCTTATTTTTACATTCTCATCCAGAGATTGTATTAGATTTTTGTAAAATCCCCCCCCCCCAGGGATTTGTAAAATGTCCACGTTTTGAGATCCCCTGAAACCCAAAAAACATGTTTTTACAAAATTTCTGTTTGTCTGTTAGTCTGTTAGTCTGTAGATTTTTAGTTTCTTAGCACGATAACTTTCAAAAGATTCAACGTATTGAATTGGGCTTTGGTATACTCTTTAAGTATCCTAAAATTAAGGTTAAGGTAGTTAGCCAGCCAATTTGGATGAAATTCGAAAAGTGAGCGTATTTTAAAAACTTTTGAGACCATATTTTTCAAAATTTGAAAATTATATGTGCGGATGTTCATAGTACTCGAAAATTCAAACAATTTATTCTCATAACATTTTTCGATAAGATACAAATTTTCAGAGTTACAGCATTTTCACAATCCAAAAGAAGAAATGAAAATTAACATTTTCAGCCAAACAACGCGCAAGACGAAAAAAAATCAAGAAAAGAAAAATGTTAATTTTCACGCGCCCTGCAATATTATTATAACAAATTTCGGAATTTTCTTGAATGATCGAAAATTCACTTTTTTTATTACACAAAGATTATGAAAATTCAAAAATATAATTTTACGGTCAAACTATACAAGATGCGACAAATGATGACAAAACAAAAATTGTGCACTCAAAAAAGATCTACAAATTTGTAATCGGTCACTTTTTGATAGGATGTCTAGTTTCTGTTTTATTCATAGAAAAACATTAACAGTGAAAAAATCAGCCCGATTAGTGGGCACTATTAATGTTATAAAAATATAATATTTTACCTAACTTAAAATAACTTGAACAGCGTCAAGTCACATTTAGTCAAATGGCCTGTTTATACCATTTTTATACTACGCTTTACACCCTTTACACCACTATAAATATAACCTACAAAAATGCGTGATTTTCCATCGAGTGAAGTAGAAAAATTATGGTTCGAATACTAAACATTTAATAATAATTGATTTTACAAGACAATTTCGAATCTGTTCAAAATTAAACAATTTAGAGATTTTAACATTAGAAATTGTACTGCTTCAATTCGAAAGCTTTAGTACTTGAAAAAGTAATAAACGAATGAATATTTTAGGCACTATTTCTAATTTTTAAATAATTGAAAATTGTGAGATTCATAATTAAACGCTTTTATTCAATTTTAAATATTGGTTTAGTCTGAAATATTCAATTTTAGGCATTTTAGTTTGAAGTTTTTTACTGAAACAAAATTTTCCTAATAAAAAATGTCAAATTTGAGATATTTATACAATATTTGATTGTTAATTTAAAACAAGCAATCATAAATAAAATCTCAAAAACTAAAGAATTTGAAACTGAATGGTTTGAAATAGAAAGCCCTAAATCTTCCAAAATTTGGAGTGTCAAATTTAAATTGTGGACTTTATTACAATTGTAATTTTTCCATTTAAAAATTTGTTCATCTGTGAGTTTTGTCTGTATGTACACTAGTGTGGTCCAAAAGTGCATTGCAAAAAATGTTTAACCCTATAGGGCAAGGCTGCCCCTCCCCCAAAAGTTTCGGTTTCTGGCTAAATAAAATCTTTTTTTTTCGACATTCTAATATTAACAGATGCCACCGGGTACTTGCAGATCCCATATAATTAATATGGGGAAATTTTCGAAAAATTGGACTGATACTTCAGGGTTTGATCGAAAGGTTCCAAATGTGTCAGGGATTGAAGAGGGGTGTCTACAGAATAAAACCGTACCGATAACTTATATGTTTAACACCCCCATCCCCACAATGTCCCAAATATGACCCAAAAATCAGAAAACAACATTTTTACGTAGTATTGATCATTTTTAGTATTTTATGCGTCCTTTTTAATACAAATAAATACTAATAGACAATTTAAATATCCTTCATGACTTTCTAAACAATTTGTTATTGTTTGAATGAATGTAACTTATTTAAACAATATTTTTTTCCAAAAAATGTAAACAAAAATCGTCCACTTTTTTCTCAAAGTGGTATCCTATGCTACTTATTGTTGAACAATTGAATAATTTTGATAGTTCTCTACTAAATTTTTACCAATTTCTATTTGTCTAAAAAATTTTTATTTGTTTTTGAAACTTTATAAAAATCGACGACTTCCTTCAATAATACGATGCTTTATTGCCGATCCACCTGCGAGAGCATTCGTTTTGAATCACTATGGCCACACTGCGACACATGTCCAATCGACATCGTGATAGGAAATTCATATTTCAACATTAAATTAAAAATAGTAAACAATATGTGAAAAATATTTTCTTGGCGTTTTTAAAATTAAAATTCTATAAACTATAAGATCCAATAATTGGAAAAGTGATATCTGAATTTGGAAACAACCCTATTGCAGAACTGAGTTCATTATTTTGCGACAACTCATTCATTCAATTTAAAAAAATTTAATTCGTAATTAGAAAAAAAATTCGTTATTTAGAAAAATCAGGCTCACTCAAAATTCATTAGTATTGCAAAAAGGTAATTACGTTTTTAATTATGCTTTTGAATTTGGAAACATTTTAACAAGTTTATTCCGGGAGGCCTTTTAAATTATCGCAATTTAGAAGTTTTTCATATAAAAATCCTCCAGAATTATCGCGTTTTCAATTTCCGGTGTAAAGCTTGCATGGCCTTAAAAAGTCGAGAGGATTGAAAAATAAAAGCGTTACAAGTGAGCGCTTTTTATAAATGAATAGCAGTGATATATACACTATCAAAATATTCAAGCATTCAAATTTAATTTCCAGAAATATAACTCGTTCTCTAGCGCTATAAAAGTGCAAGGACTTTCAGTTTTTATAGGGCTCTTATTTCAAGTGCATAACACCATTAACATCAAATTTTATAACGATATTTTGAATTTAAAATAGACATCACTGAAAAAAAAGATGCCTTGGAATATATCGTCCTTGTCAGATATAATCTCTCCTCGCCGAAGTTATTTCTGTTACACTTCTAGAGGACAGGTATAAATATTGACCGATCAACCTGGTGATTGATGGACTTGAAGAATGAACTTCCTGCTATGCAACGTCAATATTGCATACCTATACGGTTCAGCTATACACGTGCTGCTATCTCAAAAAAAAGTTAGGTTAATTAGAATTTTATATAAGGCGTAGGGTGGTCCAAAAAAATTATTTTTCTGATTTTTTAAAGCTTCTTTTCCTCATATCGTGTCCTTTAATGAACAAAAATTTTCACAAATTTTTGAGGTTTTTCAAAAAAATGTTTAGAGGTAAGACACGACCTTTAAAGGTACCCTAAAGTGTTAAAAATTCAGTAAGTCCTTAAATTTCAAAAAGAATCGTAAAAAGTTTACAAGGATGATGTAAAACTACCATGTGAGCAGCACGAAGCCTGACAAAAAATTTAAAAAATTTACTTTACCCCCAATTTTTCCAAAACTCACCCCTGAAGACACTAAATAGTTTATTATGCACCTAGGGGGAGAAAATGTGCCTCTCTCCCTTGGCGCATACGATATTTTTTATAACAAATGAATGATTTCAGACATTTTTCGAAATACAGTCATGATTTCAGTTAATATTAGATTTTGAATAAAGAAGATTGAAATTTATGTTAACTTATTACAAATTATCAAAAATTCAATAACAAAATTTCTGGATTCAAATGTCTATAAATTTCTGGAAATTTATGGAAATTTTGATCATTTATGGTAATTTTACAGGTAAATATAGTAGTAGGGCTATGTTCGTACGAGAACAACTTCCGAGGGATGGCGCCACCGTTGCTACGCCCCTGAACACCAACAGATGGCACCACCGACAAAGGTAGGGTTCTGTTCCATGCTAAGTTACCGGCAGTCGGTAAGTGACCTCGGTCGTTAATGCAGTTTCCTAATATGCCGACATATAGCGCCACCGTCGTTAGAACCATCAATCGATAATGCAGTTTCCTAATGTGCTCAACAGATAACGCTACCGTCGCAAGTTACCGACAGTCGGTATATTATCAGTTGGATCTCTGCTAAGATAGCGTTATAAGGTTCTTTTCCGTGCTAAGTGACCATTGATCAGCAAAACAGTTCATTACCAACAGTCAGTAAAACATGGAGGTCAGTAACGTTTCTATTATCATTTCACCATCGGTCGGTAAGGTAGAGAAAAATGTTACCATCAGTCGGAAAAACAGGGAGTTCGGTAACTTTTTATATTGTCATTTTACCATCAGTCGGTATAATAGGGAACAATGTTACCATCAGTCGGTAACACAGGGAGGTCGATAACTTTTTATATTGTCATTTTTCTATATCTCGGTAAGGTAGAGAACAATGTTACCACCAGTCTGTAAAGCAGAGGTCGGTAATTTTGATGTTTTGTTCCATGCTAAGTAGGTAAAACAGTGAGGTTGGTAATGGAGATTCTTGCAAAGTAAGCAGAATGAGGTTCTGTTCCAAGTTAAGTGTAAGGTTCTGTACCAGGCTGAGTTACCAACATCAGGTAATTACCATCGGCCGTTAAAAGTACACATACTCAGCTATTGCATTTAAGAAAACGTTTTAACTTGAAACAATTTCAAGAAATTGACAACAAAATGTAGATCTTTGAAGTTTCGAAAAAGGAACTTTTTAAGAGTTTCGAAAGGTTTCAAGAAAATAAAAAAGTTTTTCTTTAAAGATTCCTGATAAAATTGAAATGATTTTTTAGTTTGAAAAATTAATTTGAAGATGAAATAAAAAATTATTTCAAAATAATTATAACGAAATAAAATAGATTATTTTCTAGCTTTAAGAAAAATATATACATTTTTATAATTTAGTTTAATTAAGCGTTAATTTCAATTTTCAATAATCATTATAAATGTCAATAAAAATAAAATTCAGTTGAAATTTACTATTTTCACAGTTCACAATATATGTCAATGCCAAAAATGTAATGTTCACTTTGTAGAATTGTTATTGGTACTCTGTGAAAAGTGTATTCGTATTTAATCATCAAAATAATGTTTTCATCACTTTTTATTAGTACTTATTAATTTAGTGTATATTTAATATGCCACAAAATATTTTTCCGAGAGAAATATATGCAAAAAACGTACACCTCGAGCCGCCACTCGACCGTCTTCATATCTCATGACACATTTCTTCTACAGGCCTTTATAGGAGAGCCATGCCCTCAAAAATACCAATTTGAGATGAAAAACACAAACATAACCTAAAATTGTTGTAAAACGGCAAACATTCTTTGAAATCTAATTATTTTTTATAAAAAATACCAATGATTTTCGACAAAGAAGGCTAATATTGGAGAAATTGTCCAGATTTGCAAATCTTGTTCGAACTATTATGATTTTTGTTTTAAAATACCAATATTTGGTGTAAAAAGCTAACGTTAACTAAAATTGTTGCAAATCGGGAATATTGATGATAATTTTAAAAAAAATGCTCATTTCCGGTGAAATTCCAATCAAGTTTTCAACAGCAATGTTTGAGAGATTTTCGAGACATATCGTTTCACAACTTTTTTGTAGATAGGATTAGTTAAATTGTTTTAAAATGTTAAAAAGACCTAATATTGAAAAAGTTGATAATATGGATTTTTAAATTGTTTGTGTACTAAATAATTTCTATTTATCTATTTTTGATTGATCAATTTAGGAATATGGGTTCAAAAAAAAGGGTATGTGTAATTGGCGGAGGAGCAGCAGGACTATGTGCTTTGAGACATTTGGCATCAGATTTGGATAATTTTGAACCAGAGGATTTTGAGCAGACAGGAGATATTGGAGGAACTTGGGTTTACACTGAAAAAGTTGGATTTGACGAAAATGGTTTACCAATTCACACGAGCATGTATCGAGATCTTAGGTTTGATTTAACTTGATAAATTTTTTTCTTAGAAAAGTAAAAGATAAAAACCGAAAGATTTAATTGTTTTTATTATTCAGTAACTATTTTTACTAGTCCACGAACAATAAAAATTAAATAAAGATTGATTGAAAATAACTATTTAAAAAGAATAGCTTTAAATAAATTAGATTCCTAATATTTCGAGCGATGGTAAATTCCACCCCAGCTACCTGCGTACGGTTCCTCCACTACGCAGCTTTCCCTCAATTAGCCGAACTGCTGCCGCCGAGCCAGGTCAGCAGGAGTTCTTTGTACCCAATGAGGACTAAGATGCGGAATATAACGTTTTTTAAATTTGGTACTTGGTAATTTATAAATATACTATTCGAAATCCGCGAATTATAACGATTCCAATAATATGGTCTTTGACTTAAAAAGTTGAAAAATCAAGAATAAACGTTCAAGTTTATGTGAAATTTTATGGAAAATTTTTCGGTTTAATCCAATTTTACAAATTCACAAATCAAAATTACCTGTGAGGTATGTGCTCGCCACCGTATTAGATCATTTCGAGGCTAATACTGTCTACACCAGCAACCTTACCATTTATAAGTTCTTAATTATATCTCTTACCGCAGAGGCACAGATTTTCTTAATTGAGTCTTCTAATGTATTGTGTTCTATATCGCAGTTTTCGTACCCTATAGCGTCACCTCCTAATAATTCTTTAAAAGAGTCTTCCAAAGAGTCTACTATCCCGTCTGTATTATATAGCATTTCACCTTTTCTGTTTCTCATGCTGACAAACTCTGTACTTTCACATCCCTTCATCTTTTTAAATATTAGTTTCTTGCTTCCTTTAAAGTCGTTTTGTATTTTCTTCTCTTTTTCTGTTCTGATTTTATCTTTACTTTCCTTAACTAGTCGTTTAACATTCCTCTTTTTGTGTCTGTAATAATTTTCAAGTCTATTTCTCTCCTCATCGCTAAGACCTGTGATGTTCAACGTTCTACTCGAAAGGGGACATATATAAACCGAAGCTTTCTAGTACATGTGGTGTTAGAGGCCATACCATCAATTTGCAAAAATGAAATAAAGTAAAAGATATGCTCAAAACCAAAATATAACCCAGTACCAAGTGTGAAATATTTCTTGCCGCATGAGCTAATAATAAGATATAGTAAATACCTCCATGTAGCAATTGGATTTCCCACTAACCACAATACGCCAAACAAAATACATACAAATGAGAATACATAGAAAAAGGTAGAATCCGAAAAAGAGTAATAAGAAACTTAAATAAAGTTCTTTAAACCAGGATATTTACTCAGAATGACGATATTATTCTTAAGGATGATTCTTCGCCCACAGAGTGATTGCTAGCGAAATCCATCAAGATCGTGAAGATGAGAAAGTATAATTCTCTGCGAACCTCCTTCCTTGCGGCAGAAGATCTTGCCACCAGAAGTCCATAGAAACTTGATCTTCTTAGCTCTTTTCAAGTTTAATGCCTCCTTATATATTAGACCATTAAATTTGTTAAAGTTTCTCTAATGCAAACAATGCTTTCCTCCCCACCAGACCAGCGAATATTTTTTGTTGAAAAATCTTGCTCTTTCTTTCGTTTCTCCATAAAACGAAAACAAGTCTCTTGCTGACTAAATTTCGCAATTAAAATCGGAGGTCGGGACAGACCTGAAGCATTCATTTCATAGGGTCGCGTTTTACAAATAGAAATAAGACACTCTTTGGAGTAAGGAATCTCCAAAGCGGTTGCAATTTGATTTACGCTGGAAGGTTGTCCACTTATTTAAAAGGCAAACCATGAATTTCTACAACATTCGCTAGAAAAGCCTGCTCCATAAAATTGCACTTGTGCTCCAATTGCGCCACCTGGGAAGTCTATTTATTTTCATTAATTGAAAGTTTATTTGTGACTTCCTGAAGCTCTTGTATTACCGTCACATTATTTTCAACAGTCGTTTCCACCGTAGTTATGCGTCGCGAGTTTTGAATAACATTATCCTTCATGCTGTTTATTGAGGAATCTAATTTACTTTGAAACTTTTCAAATAGAGCAGTCATATGCTTAAGTGACGCCTCTTGAACTACCGTTACCAATTTTATTATGGCCTCATTGATCCCGGGCTCCAGAGTTTCTGCGGGCGACCCTGGCCTGATGACATCATCGGTAGCAGTCACGTTGTCTCTAACGTGGAAGAAATTTTTCTTTCTCGTCCAGCGATTTCATTCGACGATAGAATTGAACACGCACTGCAAAAACACTTCTTTCTGCCTTTTTTCACTTTGTCCCCTTCCGTCACGCATCCATTGTGCACTAAAATGCTACATTTTCCGCATGATAACAGTCCAGGGGCCCCTCTCGTAATCGCTCCACTGCAGATGCCGCAAGCCACCATGTTCGAAGGCGTCAGTTGCAAACTCACGAGGACAAAAAGTTCACAAATTCCGCTTTTCCGACAGAAACCGTTCAAACCACTTAGTAAATCCGAAAGACAACTGCTTCTGGTTTATTTGAAACACAAAATTTATACAAAATTCGCCCGTATATACCAACCGTTAAGCGAAAATACCGGAGACTGTTAAATCACGTCACTAGTCACGAACAGTGCCGTAATTGTTTTGATCTTGTTTTTATATAGAAATTTAAGTTTATATTTTCATTGATATGCTTTCTAAAGCCATCCTGGTTAGCATCGTTATAATTGTATATCCTTCACAAAGGAGCTAACAAGGGGAAGGCCTGCTCTGCGACATGGACTCTGAGATGAGACTAGTATAAATCGATAGAGCGACGAAAAATATTAGACAAATATAGCGGCTTTCTTGTAATTTGGCCCTAGTTTTTTTTTAATGAATTTTTCAAAATCAAGACTTTCGTGCTATACGAGTATCTACTGTGGCGCACGAGATTTTCCCAACCAAAGTCAGTGGTAGAGCGCTAAGGTGGTTGGCTGAGGAGCACGCTGTCGCGCGTTCGAATCTTTTTGGCGAAATTTGTTATTTCATTTATTTGCTCTTTTTATTAAGAACGTGTTAATTAATTATTTTATAAACCCTCAGGGTGATTTAATTTTTCCCACTTTTTTTTTTAATTTTCCAATTCAATGAACTCATTATAATAAATATGTTATTTGATCAATTATATTATTATTATTAGTATTATATAATTAATTATAATATAGTCCAGAAGTTGTCGACCTGAAAACAAAATTGTTTTTATTCATTTTTAAAATAGTGAAGGTAATGTGGAAGAAAATTACGCAGGAACTGTTTAGTTTCTTATAATCTTTATTATTTCTTATTTAATCAGGACACATCGAGAATGTTCTAGAACGGTCTCGATGCCAACCTCACACAGACACACGCACACAGGCTTACCTCATACAGACACGCACTAATACTAATTGGTCCAGAAACCCCCCTATACATCTACTATTCTTATCATTATTATCACACTTAATTTATCACACACCTACGCACACGACAACTTATTATCACTTATAAATATAATCAAATGCTCAAACGGTTCAAAAAATCTTGAATAATCGCTAAGGATTCAAACCCTACAAAAACTACCCAACCATAAATCTAACTCACGCCATACCGAGCAAAAGGCTCTGCCAATTGATCTCTTGAACGCTTGGACTTTCATGTAAAAATCTTGGCTAAGCGTTACAGTCTGGGGATAAATATATGTGCCCCTGCTTATAAATAACTTTACGTTTTCGTAATTTTTATGATTAGGCGAGTTTGATAAATTTGAATAGAATTTTTTATTTTATCTCTTTTAAAATAATATATTTTTAAATCAAACAAAAGTCTCCAAAAAGTTCCTGTTATAATTTTAAGTAATTTGCACCAACAATTTTTTTTCGGAAAAATTTATATTTTTGAAAACACTCATAATGCGGTGCAAAGCATCGAAAAGTGAAAAGGAAACTTTTTAGTACTTCTCGAAAGGAACAATTCTGTTTTTGGACTTCAATCTTATTTTTGGACCTTGTATATTTATTGAGGGGAAAAATTTGTATTTTCAGAGAAACGGTCCCCATTAGTTCACTTTCAACTTTTTCATATTTTTTCCTGTTGATTTCAAAACAGTGAGAAATCCTCTATATAAGAGTTAAAAAGAAAAATGTAGTTATCGGCATTAGTTTGAAAACCCCAGATTGTGCAGCTGGTACTATTATATTAGAATTCAACATTTTTTAAATCATGCTTTTTTTCGAAAGTATGTAGTTGCTCATTATCTTTCTGGTATTTTTTTAGTCGAAATAAATAAAAAAAAATCCTTTATACTATATTGTACAATTATATTTTGTACTTGCATTTTACATTGAAAATTTTATGTCGATATGGGTGAAGTCAAATAAATTGTTTACTATGAAACAGAGCAGTAGGATTTAGTTCGTTAGTTCCTAAATAATATTAATCACATCCAATTTTTGAGTATGAATTGTTCACTATTTAGGGGAGACAGCTAATTGAGAATTTTAGTTTCGATTTATAATTTTTTTAATGAATTAATTTTCTAAAGCAATAATATGCGCCTATTCGCAGTTTTAGAGAAAATAGATTTTCCAATATTCTCCACACGCCATTTGCAGTTTATTTATTTTACCATAAAAATCTTGCAAATAATAATTTTCTTAGTGCTCTGGCTCATGCGGTACTTCTGTCTGATTAGAAATGGTAAAAGTAGAATGTGAATAAATTGTACACAATTAAATGTTATTTTTAATACTGTTTTTTATTTGTAGTTATTTGCATGAAAAATCTTGAAAAAAGTATCATATTTTGTATATAATTGGTAAACATTATGAAAAATTAATAACATTAATAGAAAATAAAGTTGTTGCGAGAAACATGATAAACTTAAAAAAGTCAGTTTTTCCATGAAAACCGGCATCAAAAAAAATTATTATTTGCAGAATTTTTGAAGAATATCAAAGGAAATTATATTAATAAATATTCTGATAAATAAAAAGAAAAGTGTAGGCAGCGAGAATCTAACACGCAACCATCCAACTATGAAGCCGAAGTGCTACTGTTGGAGCTGCCGGCCGATGGGAACAGTTCTTCGCCAATCTGTGCACTGTTAGAAAAATCTGTATTAAATTTAATACAAATGTATATGAAGTCATTTGCATAAACGGTAGTTGAAGTTTGATATACATTAAAATATGTAAACCTGTACTTTGTATATTAAGTTTAATATACATTTTGGTGTAGTAGTGTGTTTGAAAACTCAAAGTGCTTTCATTTCTTTAAATCTTGTCAAATATTCGTAATTGAAGTAATAATCTAGAACTCTTTGATTGAATTGCTTTCTATGATTGAAGTGCAACGTACATGTGAAACTTTTTCCAAAATTTGCCCTGGATGGTGGAAATTAAATGTGAGCACAGTTGATTGTAGGTTAGGTCTGTTGTTTATCAGCGATTATCATTTATGTATATGAAATTAAATAAAAACGTTCCTAATAATGTGACGACAGTGCATTTACAAGTTTTGTTGCGACAGCGTAGAGTATTGTAATGTTGTGTATTACGATACAGCGGAGTGTAATGTGAAGAGTGATCGTCCGCTGTATCGTAATGTACAGCATTACGATACTCTACGCGTCTCGATAGTAATATTTTTCAAGTGTTTTAAGTGTTTCACGAAATACAATCAACTATACGAAATTTGAGGTGAGAGCACCAATGACGTGAAAAAATACTCAATTTAAATCAACGAGGGCGCTCTTCGGGCCTCTTTTTTTTATAGGTTATCCACCGACGCGAAGTAGAGTGTACAGGGACCGTGGTGGGACAGGACGAAACTGCGCAATTTAAAATTAGTGCGTGTAGGGGGTTTAAATTGAATGAACTTTAAAATAAGAGGTCTTTGATATATTCGGAAGTTTACTGTACTTCACCTATTAGAATCTAATATTATCATGCTTCAAGTATTTTAAAATATGCTGTAAGTGCTTAATTTCTGCCAAAGACTTTTCCATATGTTTCCGTCAAAACTGTTTATTTTTTTTTTATTTTTTATTTTATACATAATAACTATTCACACACGTATTTTAAATCAAAAATTTCATCGCATCACTATTTTTCTAAGCACAGAAAGTCATTTTATGCAAAAAGCTAATATGGAAATCCACAAACGTGGGCGTTTTTTGTAATTGACACCATGCCCCACACGGACACCATATCCCACTCTCGCCTGATAACAATTTCAAATTGTAGAATTTTAGAAGCTTAGACTTTGAAAGATTCAATTCAGTTTAGAATTTAAAATGGTCAAATTTTAATCGCTTTGAATATAAAATTATTCAAATTAAAAAGTTTTCAGTGTTTAAATATTTAATTTTGAACGCTTTTAATTAGAAATAATACAATTTCATTTTGTTTGCATTTTAAATGATGCAATTTCCAAAATTTTAATCTAAAAATGTTCAATTTTTAACGTTTGGAAATTGTCTTATTTTCGAAATTTTAGTCTGAAATGATTAGTTTTTCAATTTTGAGAGTTTCTGTTAAAAAAAAAATTCAATTTCAGATACAAGTTTAATTCCTTTTCATTCCATTCAAAATATTTTTCTTTTGCAAAATGTTACCTAATCTAAAATAGTTTGAATTGGAACGTATTCAATTTAAAATTGTTCAGTATATTTTTTAAAAATTTCAACGCTTTCAATTCGAAATGTTTAACTATTGTTTCAAAAAATTTTAAAGCATATTTTAATAATGGATTTTTTTATTGTTTATATTTTGAATGTTAGGATATAAAAATCCAAATACGTGAATGCGTAAATTTATTGCTAGTATATAATAAAACACGTCTCTGTATTTTTCTTTATTAGGCACAAAAATGCCCTTATCTTAGTAATTATATGATTCAAAGGTCTCGCGCAAAAAGATTAGCTGATGCTCATCGACTTCCGCAATTGATCATGTGCAAAAAAACTGTGGGTTTCGCAAAGAGAGTATATTTTTTTCTAAACCGGGAGAAATCATGAATTTTTCCAGTAGAACCGGTCAAAAACTTCCTCCAAGAGCTCCTCGACAAGAAACTGCACGGAAACTTTTACAGAAATGTAAAAGATCAGTCCTTGTCGATGGAGCTAATGTTTGCTTTCTTTAAATCATACGGACTTAATTCAGGCACAGATGGTTTTATTTTCGCGTGCTCGGCGGTGCAATTTTCACTTTAGTATACCGTTACTGCATCTTACGTCCAGAATTTCTCAGTGAAAAGTGCAGAGCGCGTCATGCACATTCTGAGTACCTAGGACACATACTATTCGGGTGTTCCACTCGCGCGGGAAAGACGTATCTCCACAGACACAATACGTCCCTATGAGTGCTTTACACCATCTTTATCGCTCTTATGGTTCCCGAGAACAGTCTCCATTGCACACTTAAGGTCTCACTTCGTTCCCCTTGATTTCGAGGTAATGAAATAATATCTGCAAAAAAATTTGTTGTAAGAATTTATAATTTAATATTCTTATCCATAGATCAAAACAGCAGTCACGGTGAATTCGCTACAATTTTGGCATCATCAAAATTAAAAAAAAAATCCTTAAACCCAAATTGGTGTAAAAAAATGTAAATTGGAAGATTATGATGAGAAGTTGTAGGCTCCGGAAGCTAAGATCATGATCCTTACAGCAACCAATCCCTACGCAACTGGAACGTGTACGTCATCTACTTCTGCTCCTCCTGTCCTAGAAGGTAAGCAAGAGCGGGAAATTTACGCCAAATAACGTCGTGCAACACTTCCTTGGATTCAGGTCTCTAGCCGCGGACGATCTTACGCGGCAGACGGGACAGATAGAGATGATGGCTTCACCTCTGGATACTTCTTTAGAGCTACCAATCTTTGTAAAATGTTATGAGGAACAGTGTTGACGGACCAGATGAAGTGATCCCAGAAGAACAGCCTTTAAAGCCAAAGGAGCTTTAACAAAAGAGAAGTCACAATCACGAAATTACAGTTGTCGATGATTTGACCTTTAATTTGAAAAGGTCTGGGCGCGAATGTGGGGGGAATGTAAAGACCGAGCGCGTTGCTCGAGGTAAACATAACATCGAGCGCGAAGCGCGAGAACCAACAGTCGCGCGCCCTAGGCGCGCTGAAACTTGCGAGCGAAGCGAGCCGCGCGCAAAGCGCGTGATGAGAATGTGCCCGCGCGGCGGGCAGATTTTTTTTTCCTTTCCTTGCGACGTCTTCCAAAACATTAATTTTAATTTTATTTTTAATGTTATTTTTCACAAATAAAACGACAACTGCGCGTCCTATCAAAAAGTGATCAGAAACAAATTTGTAGATCTTTTTTGGGTGCACGATTTTTGTATTCTCATCTTTTTTTGAATCTTGCATAGTTTGACCGCGAAATGGAATTTTTCATTATTTTTTGTGCGATCAAAATTAAAATTTTAGATTCTTCGAAAAAAATCAAAAAGTTGTTACGATAATCTTGTAGGGCTCCCAAAAATAAACGTTTTTCTTTCCATGACTTTTTCATGTCGTGCGTTGTTGGGCTTAAAATATTAATTTTCGTTTGTTTTTTGGGATTTTGAAAATGCTATAACTCTGATAATTTTCTCTTTATCAAAAAATGTAATTGGGGTGAATTGTTTGTATTTTTAAGTACTACTAATAACTGTACATAGAATTTTCAAATCTTTAAAAAAGTGGTATCAAAAATTTTCAAAATGTGTTCACTTTTTGAATTTTGATCAAAAATAGCTGGTTAACAAACTTGTTCTTTCTTTTGAGGCCTTCAAAAAGTGTGCCAAAGCACAATCCAATCTGATCAATCTTTCGAAAGTTATCGTGCCTACACGATACTACATACTACAGGCAGACAGCCGGACAGACAGACAGACACCTTCGTAGAAAGCGTTTTTTCTGACTCAGGGGGCCTCAAAACGTCGACATTTGATTAAATCATTGGAATGACAATGTAAAAATCTTGAGAACATCTAAAGAACTCCAAAAAAATTTGTTATTGTCAGGATCCGAATTTCTTCGAACGTGATTTGGATATGAGTAATTTCTTTGAAAGAAACAGAAGCATTTTTTTGCTCATCCGTTCGTGTGTTGGCTTTAATTATTTCTGTGACCAATTACAGCTGTGTCTTTACACTCACGGGACGTTGGAAAGAGATAGGGGTATAAAATACATTATTTTTGTGACATGGGTATCTTCCCGCACTTTTGCCAATTTTTTATGGACTTCAGATTTTTCTGAATAAGAAATGCCACCATGTGACTTGCCGCAAATGTGACTTGCCGGAAGTTGAAATTACCAGAGAAAAATTTTCAAACAAAAAGTGAAATTTTAACCACATAGTTGAATTTTCAACTAGAAAATATTATTTTTAAATAACAATATCATCTTTAAAACCAAAAATGGAATAGTTGCATTTCAATTGAAAAAATTAATTCCCAACAGAAAATGCATTTTCAATCAAATATTTAATTTTTCAACCAAATACATACATTTTTGACTAAAGTAATGAATCTTCAACAAAAATTACATTCAACAACAACAAAAATTAATTCACTACGAAAAATGTAATAGTTGATATCTTATCCGAAAAAGATTTAAATTAAAATAAAAAAAGTTAAATTCAACAAAAAAATACACGTTTTTAACAAAATAGTTGAAACCATAACCGAAAATTAAATTTTCAATCCAGAAAGACGAATTTTAAACTGAATAGTTCAATTTTCAACCAAAAATATGAAATTTTAACTAAAAAGATGAATCTTAAAAAAAAATAGGTTTGGAACAAAAGAAGGCTTAAGACGATGTCAGGGTACCATGCCATACCTGGCGGCTCAACTGACCTTCCTATTCTAAGGCGCTCGAAGTCGAACTCGAAACTCGGCGGGGCGTTGTGGTGCTCAACCGGAGACTACTGTATTATGTTGCGTTGGTACGTTTAAATCAAGTTCCCCATTTAAACCATCCGTCCACAACTTTGTGTGTAATTCTGTATACAATTTTTGGATAATTTTATAACGTATGCTACTGCGTAGATATCTCAGTACCTATTATACTGAAAAATGTCTTAAAAAATGGAAGCTCAATGCATGAAGGATCATTTTAAAGGTCAAAATTTGTACATTAATGTGCCTGAAACGAATATGACAATACATTTTTTATAGCTTACTAGGGTGACCATAATTGATTTTCGAAAAGTAGGACAAAAAGCTTTGAAAAATGAGGACAAAGTAGGACAAAAATTTATTGCTAACGGGAAGCAAAGTGCTCGTGAAATGAGCACCATATAAATATAAATACAAATAAAGTGGAAACACTCGAGATCGAATTTACAGCTATTTAAAAAATACACCTCAATATTATTAAGATCACTAAAGTTATGAAAGTTAAAAAAAAGGACTAAAATTTTCAATTTTGAATATCTCCTAAGTATTTTTTTATATTTTACACATTATTTTTGGGGTTTTCTTTCAACTCTTAAGAGAACGGATACTAGAATTTTTATTACAATTACTAACAACAGCTGAAATTCTTCAGATGATTTGACATGGAATTGCTCGCAACCAAAGTCAAATTTACAAAATTGTTTCGTTCATAATGCGTAATGAAAATACTGTTTGCGCTTAGTTCATTATAATAAGTATAAAAAAAATATGTTAACTATTTGTGTTTAAAAATCTTTACGTACAACCAAAGTTAAATTTAAAGGTTGTTTTGTTCGTAGTGCATAATGAAATGACTGTTTGCGTTTAGTTTATTGTAATAAGTATAAAACAAATATGTCAAATCTTCATGCTCAAAAAGCTTTACGTTAAAACAAAAGTTAAGTTTAAAAGAGTGTTTCGTTCCTAAGTATATAGAGAAAAGACTGTTGTAGTTTAGTGCTATTATATCATATAATTCATAAAAATAAAATCAAAAAATTCTAATGACAATTAAAAAAAAAAGAAAAATTATATTTTTACGGTGTCCCGGATATGAAAAGGATGTTTTAAATGTATTATATGATATAAAAACTTACTAAAGTTATATTATATACGCTAAAATAAGTGACTGAATCATAAAAAATAGAATACTTAAATTTAACTCAACTACATTCGCTTTAATTGATTCAAATATCGAGCTTATTAATCATTTCACATTTTAATATTACTCGATATTTGAAGCAAATTTAGTCTATTTAACCCTCTATCGGCAAGGTGGGTCTTTTCGGGACATGTGCCTTTTTGTATTTTATATGTCTCATAAGGGTGAAAGAGCCGAGGTGTTCCCACACCCCCGGTAAAAAATTGAAAAGGTCAAAGGGTACTGTTGACTGAGAGGCGTCAGTGTCTATCGATCTCTATGTGTTTAGTAACATGTACAGCGGCGTCAGTGAAATCCACCTTGCCGACTGAGAGTTAAATTAATGTATTGAACTTTTTAAATGATTTATAATAATAATCAACATGGATGGTTATTTAAAGGCGTTGAAATCAGGACCCACAACCCAAAAATTGAATTGCTTTAGTTTACTCTATAAATACTAGGATTGCATCTTTTTAGATAATGAGGGTCTATTCCTGTTTTGAATTGAATTGGCTAATTTCAATAATTGTTGTGTGGAAAGTTATTTTTAATTCTAACCCCAGCATAAAAAAAACGTTTTACACAAAAACTATTGAAATTGGCCAATTTCTCACTCCGAATAAAGATTTGATTCCAAACAGGAATAGGCCCTAATTATCTAAAAAGGATGTAATTCTAGTATTTAGAGTTAAATGCGGCAATTCAATTGTGAGGTTGGGTCCTGGTTTCAACGTCATTGAATATAAAAGTTTAAATTTTGTATTTTCTTGCTATGTATACTTCAAGAGTATACGAGTGTATTAAAATTAATATATGGCACGGTTTATTACGTTGATACGTTTTATTAAATTTATAATATTATTTTCGATTTTTTGTTTTCAAGAGAAATATTTTTTGTTGAACGTATTTTCCAATACATTTAAACAACTTCTATTTGTGTAATTTTTTTCCACCAAATCGTGAAACACTGTGTCGTTTCTCAATATAGGGGGGTTGTGGGAGGCGGTGGAGGAGAGGGGAGTGGAGAGGGTCTGATTGTGAGGCTAAGGGAGATATATGAAGAGACGAAATATAAGGATGAAATCGCGGATGCGGAAAGTAAATTAGAGGCCGGAGTGGTAGAAGGAGTTAGGGTCGGAGGGTTAAAATTTTGTCACTAGCGTATGCAGACGACATAGTGTTGCTGGCAAGAAGCAAGGAAGCCTTAAGGGGCCTTATCAGCATTATAAAATGGATGGGCAGTTTCCGGCCGCACGGTTGAATTTTTTTGTCTGATTTTTTGCATACCTCATCTACATCTGGGTCTCTTTTGCTGCTAAGTCTCGCTTTTTTGAAAAAATGTTTATATTTTAAGTTATAAACAAAAATAAAAGAACAATAGAAAAAAAATTCAGTGAATCTCAGTACTAGCTCAGTCAGAATTTTCGAGATCTAGCCAATCGACCTTCCTCAAATTTAGGAGGCAGACTCCCCGGAGCGCGAGTGGAGACTCGGGAGCGCGAAACTGTCAAAAGTGTCGTCTGCTATGCTCAGCTTTTTGGAATTTTTGTTACTTTGAGAATAACTGGAACATTAGGAACCGAAAAACTTTTTGTACAAGTTTAGCATAGGGTATGTCCTAACAACTGAACCACTTTTCTCTAAAAAAAAAACTTTTCTCGTGGAAATATTTGTGTCTGACCGCGTTTAACCAACATTTACAGTCATGACCGGACAGGTCAGGTATTACCACAGTCAGGCCGAGCAGGGCCCAACACTACTCACCGACGCTACGCTTGCATGAATTCTCACAGATGGGGAAGTGGTGGGGGCCGAAAAATCCCACGTTCTGGAGACTGTTAAGTCGAACGGACCTCTCTTTCTACCATGTGAGAGAGACAACTAGGTGCGATCGAAGTTGAAACGATGGTTTTGAAACCTCTCTTTCTATCATATGAGGCAGACACGTGTTTTGTGATGTATTTGATTTTGAAGTTAATTAATGTTTCATATTCACAACTGTCACTTGTCAATCCGTCTTATGTAATTCGTTTTGACGTTACTTTTCAAACTATGCATCACTTTTCGTCTGCTTTTAGTATGCCATTTCTCGTTTAGGGTGGTATGGACCCACTCCATGCAAAGTGGTCTAAAATTTTAGCATGCCAATCGGAATTAGTACACTAAAATCTCCCGAGAATACCTATTTCGGCAAACCATTCTAAAATCCGCCACTTTAGCATGTTAAAATATAAAAGTGGTCTCAGAGCAGTGTTGGGCATGTGTGGACTCGTAGGTGACGTGCGATTATGTTGGTGGCAGGGAGGAGACAGTAAAATACTCGTGGTTATATACTTGGTTTTCTACGCTAATTTACCTTGTATTTCACGTCAACAGTTTTCTACATGATGTAAATTACATCTTATTCTATATATGAGGGCGCCACATCTGAGGCGGGAAATTGAAAACTGAAGTCAGACAGCCAATCAGAGGTTTTCTACATGTATTTTACAACGAATGGATCTGACCAGCCGGATTCCTGGCTCCCCTCACCATCGCTCCAATACTTTGAACGTGAATTTGTGTAGCACTCACAAGGAGAAAACACACATTTATTTGAAAATTTAAGTAACGCAGAATCATTCATCAATAACTTTAGTTTCATTTTACTTCAATACTTTTTTTCTGTTATAATACAAAATAAAAGTACTAAAATACTAAAATAAATAAATTGAGTAACAAATTCAGTTTAACATAAAAAATTATTTCAACTTCAATTAAAATAATATTTATATTGAGAGATGGATAAAATTACATAATTGGGAAATTTAATAAAATTTTTTACACATACTCTAGTATTAAAATAAAGATTATTCTCTGCCTGAATTTGGTCAGAAATTGACTCTTAGCAACAGCCAACAAAATGAACTCTTTCTGTTCTGCACGTACACTATGGAGCTAAAAAAACTTTTCCCAATTTTTCGCGGATTTTAATCAATTATCTTATAAAAGTTTATTACTATTTAATTCATGACTGTTTTTGGATAAAATTCTTAACGCCTATGCCCCACACACGCGCAGTCGATTTTCTCTCTAGCGCATTGCTGAAAAAGCCATCACATGCTGGGAAATATTTTAAATCACTCACGATAAAAAAGCACCCCGATTCTTTTACTTATATATTATTTTCATTGATTATATATTGTGTATCTAAAACAATTCATTTTCATTATTATTTTTAATTATGAATTATAAAAGGATAATAAGATATCAGACTAAGGGTTAGTATGGTAATTATTTATTCTTTATTTTTCACTATTAAGTACAATAATATGTTAATAGTTCAAGGTTAGTGAACCTGCTTTATTTAGTGTTCATAAAAATTTGGAAAAATGATAAAATCAAGAATAAATCGTACTCATTTAAATCTAAATCAGGAGCTCGATCAAGTACTATGTAATTGCTGAGTATCTATAAAAAATATTCACATGTGCAATATTAATTATTGGGAGCCAAATGTCCGAGATTTGTCGTTAACCTTCATTTTGTTATAAGGTATAACATCACATTCAGTTAGATATACAATGACATATAAAGGATTCTGAAGTTGTACAGTATAAAAAAATGAAAGCTAACACCGAGTCTCGGACTAATAATAATCTTACGTGCTTATTGACATTTCCGACACTGCTGAAACTTTTTATGCAAACAGGACAGGAGAATACCCTTGCTGATTTTCCTTTTCTTTCACTTTCTTCGAAAAAGTGCACTTCCTTCAAATGTCTTTTCAGGTTGAAAATCTTGGCGAAGGTAGCAGAACATAAATTGCATTTCACACATTAATGATTTAATCAAAATTATTTTGTTTAATTGTCAGTAACGAAATGGAACGAAAGTTTCGGTCGGGTCCCTGACATTTTTTCAATTAAAGACAACAATTTTGGGAGAAAAAATTCCCAATTTTTTGCCTCTTTTTCATGAAATGGATACTCCAAAAAGTGGGATGCATTACACCGATTAACTCACAACTTTCGATTTTAAGTAGGGGAAACCAGTACAAGGCAGATACGAGTGCGAACTGAATAATGGGGAAAAGTGAGTGGGATTTAAAGCAAAAGTTCTGCAGTATTTTTTTATGAGGATGAATATTACAAAAGAATTTTATAACTAGCCTACTGAAATTTTACTTACTACTTTTAATTAAAAAATTGAAAAAAATGTTTTTGAAATAGCGATGAAAATTTTGTCCGGAATTCTTCAAACGCTTGGCTTTAATACTGTTTAATAATTTATTCTCTTAATTTTGTATGAAAATATATTTTACGTCTATGCTAGTTGGTAGCAATTACTGTCATGATTGCATGTTAAATACGACACAGTCTGGATATCGTACAATTTGTATAATGTATTGAAAATTAGTCACTTTATAAACGAAAAAATGTTTTTCAATAACTGATTTGGAATATTGTTTCATGAGTTTATACACAATGTCCTTCGACAACTGATTGGAGAGGCTTAAAATATGGATATTTGCTTCGTACCAGAAGAGTACCATCTGAATAAAATTGTAACGTGTTAAAAACGTATAAAATATAGAATAAATGGTTACTATAACTTATATGATGGCATTCCTATCTTTGAAATGAAAGTTCCAGCTTTAATTTGGTGTATAATACTTTCTCCACTTGTTCATCATTTATCAATTTTATGACTTCAGAAGTTTTTCTATCTATCTCGTAATTGTTTCCCCTACACATATTTTATCGACTCTCCTTTACAATTTTTGATTATCACTTCTTGAACAGATAGTAACAAAATTTTTTTGGTGAAAATTGGAAGCCCTGCGATCACTTTCAGAAAATATAATTTTAGGAGGGGTTGACCACTCAACTTCTGAGTGTACACTAGATTTTAAGATTTCACAAAGATTCCAAAATATTTCAATACATTTCACAAAGATTTCAAAGAGTTCAAGAGATTTCAAAGATTTCAAAATTATGCGAAGATTTAATAATATTTCGCAAAAAATTACGAAGATTTCAGGAAGGCTTGTATACCAGAATTTAAGAGTGATCAACTCAAAATTACCAAGAAATCATTGAAAAGCTGCAAATTTGTTCAATTTAATTAGCAAATAAAAAAACTACTCACTTTGATTTGCAAGCATTAATCTCCAGTTTTTGTTCTTCGACCGCTTTTTCTACTTTTTTTTTAACACGTTGTTCGAAACGCAATATCGTGCTTTGGTAATAATTATGAAGTTCTTCTACTCCACCTACACCTGATTCAAGAAGTACTCTTTCTACTGCATCCTAAAAAATGAAACGAAAAAATCAATTACGGTATATTCAGATAAATTATTCTCGAAACCCGAAGGTTTTTTATACTATTGGAAACGCTACTTATTAATTTCAATTATAAATATATTCTTGAATGAAATCGAATTCCTTATTTTAGAATAATAAATATTTCTGTAGTTAACATTTTAATTATCTAATATTTTAAATTGAATTACGTTTAATATTTTAGTTATTTTTCAATGCAATGGACAAACAGTTTTTACTTACATTAAAAAAATTTTCGTCAAAAATAAGTTTAGGTGTGATTTTATGCTATAATCTTAGAAGCTGTGTGATCAAAATGAAAAAAAAAGGAGTGGCAAATATGGCGCCGTCGTTGAAACACGGAATTAAGGCCGTGATTTTAAAGGATGATTCTGATCTATGTGAAGTGACTTTAGTTGGTTTTTAGTGTTTTTTTTGTAATTTCTTGTTGTTGGTGCTACTACCCAGCCTCAAAATATCGGTTCTCCAAAGTGGCTTTAGTGCGCTTGTGCAGAAGTTTTCTCCCGTGTCCGCCCAGTGGTCAACGTAACCAAGACGTAACACTGGTATTGTGTATGTGTATATAGTTAAAAGTTTGTCATAAGGACAACCGCAGAATTTCGCCGGGAGCAGGTGCTAATCTTAACAATTGCACCCGCTCCCAGCGAAATCGCGGTAAAATTTCAGCTGTAACCACGTCTAACAACCGTGAGATGGGTGGCCAGTCTGCGACGAATTCAATTCGATGATCCAGCAAAAGTCTCGTGTACCCTGAGGACACGGAGCGACCCAAGGACGACCGCCTTTTGCATTTTCCCCGCAAGTGTCTTTAGTGCCCGAAACTCAAAAACAGAGGGAAAACTTTAAGGAGAATAAGCATTGGGCGGAGACCATGTTATGATCAATGGAAGCTGAAGGTCAATCAAAAGAGGAACAATAACATCAAACAAATTATTAACACCTTGAAATCCGTGATTTGCTTGAATTCCATGAACTGCATAAATTCCGCAAGTTTCGTTAATGCCGTGAATTCCATTTATTCCGTAAATACAGTGATTTTCCGTGATTTCGGTGAATTCCATGAATTCCGTGAATTTCATACATTCAGTAAATTCCGTGAATACAGTGAATTCCGAGAATTCATTGAATTTCATTCCATAAATATCGTGAATTCCTTCAATTTTTTTAATTCCGCGAAATCCGTAAATTTCGGGAATTCCATAAATTCCTTGAATTCCAAGAACTCATTGAATTCCGCGTATTCCATAAATTCTTTGAATTCCATGAACTCCGTGAATTCCGAAAATCCCATAAATTCCCTGAATTCCATTAATTCCATAAATTCCGTGAATTCCATTAATTCCGTGAATTCCGTGAATTCCATTAATTCCGTGAATTCCTTGAATTCCATAAACTTCGTGAATTTCGTAAATTCCGTGAATTTCTTGAATTCCGTAAATTCCGTGAATTTCTTGAATTCCATCAATTCCGTGAATTCCACAAATTTCGTGCATTCCTTAAATTCCATGAATTCCTTGAATTTCATTAATTCCGTGAATTCTTTGTGCACAATTTTTGACTCATAAACGCTACAGTACATTTATTGGAATGCTCGACGGTGATTTCATGATTTACAACACTTACAATACATGTATTGCAATTTCGTCATTCCAATACCATGTTTGCAATTTTACCTTACGCTTGTATTGTAGAGCTGTTAGAAAATTCCAAACATTTTTAATAGTGTAAATATAAATAATGTAGTGGATGAACGAAAAGATTTGATTAAATCGACAAAATATTTGGTAAAATTAACAAATGAAAGATTTGACCAAATAGTTTGGTTGATTCAAGTAAACGATTTAAATAAAAAATATTGTTCACTTTACCAAACATTTTTTTGAAATTCACTAAATGCAGTCAACCAAACGATTTTGTTGAAGCAACTACATTTTTGTTATCAATGTACCAATTTCTATGTTTGTAACGGTTACGAATTACAGTTGCAAACTGTAAACTGTAAAGCTTATAGTCTGAGTTCTGAAATTACTTATGAAATGAATTCTGTACTTAGTTTTTACAATTATTATAACCCGGTACTTATTATATTAAAATACACTTCCTTTGACATGTAAAATTTACCACTTTTGTTTTCAACGCACATTTGCGATTTCTCAGACCGATAGCTTTATCCTCCAGAAGCATTATATTCGTGAATTCGTGTCGTGTGGACTCGACTGAAATTCGCTGACATCCGCTTTACCAAGTGAATATATCCATATTTCTATGTTATTTTACATTCTTCTCATATATTCTGAAATGATATAAAATAACATTGATCATAAGCTTACTACTGTTTGCTATTATATTTATCTACATTATACAGAAAGCATATTGAAATGCAATTTATATTATATTTCTAAAATAAAACCTATATTTGATCTGTAAAATTCTATATTTGATCTGTTCATCGAGAAAGTCTAGAAATACATCAACAACAGAGGTAGACATTAAAACTGCAACATGGATGAGACATGCATTTGTTTTCGGGATCATTGAGTTTGATAGTATATTACATCAGAAGTAGGTTAGAAAGGTCCTTACGGGGAGATCAATGTTTGCAGGACGAGTTGTAAAATCGTAGCTATAGTTTTTCAGGTCGTCCTTTCAAACATTGAGCTCCACGTGAGTACGTGTTTAAGCTTACGAGTAATGTACGATATTTTATTCGAAAACAGCATGTTATGAGACTGTAGGACCGTCTGAAAAGTGAATCATGATGTTTATAATATCTTTGGTTGTGATAACATACGACTCACGTGGCAGTTTTCTGATTGGCTGTGATTGGTAATCTCGTATGGCGCGAATTTTGAAAATGGTCCGAGTCGAATATTATGTGGCGAGAGATTATATGTATGTGGCGAGACATGTACGAAAAACGCGGTTCAAAGAAAGGCGTAGCAGGATGTCGGGAGAACCTGCTCATCGATAGATGTGTCTGTAAAGACGCAGTATTCTACCAGCGTTACCTATCGATGGCCTGGATTGATTACCGGAAAGCTTTTGATTCGACCTCCCATAGACTTATCATCTGTCTGTTGGAAAGCCTAAAGGTTCATCCACACATCGTGAGGTGCATAGAGAGATTATGGGAAAGAGTAAGGGGAAGGTTACCAAGAGGTTACAAATGGCAAGTTCAAAATGCAAAGAGGAAAAATAAAAAAGGTAGAGCAATGGGAGGAATGGTAATGGGAGTAAGAAATGAATATATAACAGGGAAGGATAAGAAAGAGAGGAAAGGGCAAAAATAAGGAATAATAGTAGAAGAGGTAAATATGGGAGGAGATAGTGGTGGTTGATGTGAACTGTGATATGCAGGAGAAGTCAGAGGAGATAAAAGAAATGATGAAAGAAAATAGAGGAGAGATTAGCCTTATAATATAGGGAGATTATAATGTGAGAACAGGAGATAGAGGAGGAAGAGACAAAAAAGGAGAGCGAGAAAGAAAATCCAAAGACAAGATACTGAATGGGGAGGAAAAGAAATTGTTAAAGAGCTTGGAGGAGTTCGGATGGTTTATCCTAAACGGAAATATAGAGGGAGATGAGGAAGGGGAATATACACGCGCAGGAGGAGAAAGCGGAACGGTAATTGATTATGCAATAGTGGACGATTAGGTAAGAGAGAAGGTTAAAAAACTAGAGGTAGAGAATTATATAGATTCGGATCACTTTCCCATAGTAATGATGTTAGAAAGAGAAAAAAATAATGATATGAATAAAAAGGAAGTGAAGGTAAAAAGAGCAGAAGAAGGGGATTGGAGTTGCGAGGAAAAGAATAATTTAAAGAAAAGGTTAGAAATATCAAAGTGGGAGAGGGAAATGTGAACGCGGAGATGGAAATACTGATAGGAGAAATAAAAAGAGGATTAGAAAGCACAAGCAGTAAAGAAGTTAGTAAAGGAGTGAATATAAATGGATGGGATGAGGAATGTAAAGAGAAAAAGAAGGTCAGAAAGAAATTAAGATAATGGAGGAAAGAAAAAAGGAGTGGAGTAGAATATAGGAGAAAAACGAAGGAATACACTGAGTTGTGTGATCAAAAGAAAAAGGAGGAGCATAAAAGGTTTGAGGAAGAGGCGGAGAAGACTAGGACGGAAGAAAAGGTTTGGAAGGTAGTAAATAGAGAGAGAAAAAGAAGAAAAAGTTTAAACCAGGATATTGAAATGGTACAATGGAAAAAATATTTTATGGATTTGCTGGGAGGGGTAGAGAGAAATGTTAGGAAAGGAGGAAAATATGGTAGGGAAAGAGATGAGAAAGAGGACATAACAAGGGGAGAAATAGTCAAGGTGTTAGGAGTAATAAAAGAAGGAAAGGCACCTGGTATAGATGAGATTCCAAATGAAGTCTGGAAATATGGAGGGATAGAACTGAAAGAATGGGCATGGGTAATGTGTAATAGAGTATGGAGAGGAGAGGGGTGGCCAGAGTTATGGAAAAAAGGAGTAGTGGTACCCATAATGAAGAAAGGCAAAGTGGCGGAGGTTAAAGAATATAGGAGTGTGACGCTGATGCCAACGTTTAGAAAAGGGATGGGGGTGATCGACAATATATATGTTCTGAATTATCTGACAAATGAAAGGATTAAAAGAGGGAAAGGGGCAATAATAGCAATATTCGTAAACTTAAAAGCGACGTTTGACTCCTTGGACCGATTCGAGATAGAAAAGGTTATGGTGAAAAAAGGGATAAGAGAGGGCTTAATAAAGAGAATATCGGAAATATTCAGAGAGACAAAAAGCAGGGTAAAGGTAAAAGAGCAAGTTGGAGATAGGTTCTGGTTAGTGAGAGGACTAAGGCAAGGATGTCCTCTGAGCCCACTTTCATTTAATATATTAATCTCAGGTTTAGAAGAAGAAATGAAGAGAAAGGAATGGGGAGAAGTTAGGATGGGAGAGGAAAAGATATAAACACTGGCATATGCGGACGATATAGTGTTGATGGCAGAGGATGAAGAAGGGATGACGGGCCTAATTACAGGATTGGAGAAATACTGAGATGGGAAAAAGTTGAATTTAAATGTAGAAAAGAGAAAGTTAATGAGGTTTGGAAAAGGAGGTGGAAGAAAGAAAGAATGGACTGGGAGATGAAAGCGGCAAGGGTAATGAAGCAGATATGGGGAATAGGAAAAAGAAAGTTCAAAAAGTATTGGAGAAGGAGAATATGATTATTTGATATGCTGGTATGGCCGGTATTAGGTTATGGAGCGGAGATATGGGTATGGAAGTAAACGAAAGAGATTAAGAGTTTACAAGAAAGTTATATAAGGTGGACGCCAGGAGTAGACTGGAGGACGCCTGAATATATGGTGAGAGAATAAGCACAGAGGGATAAATTAAGTACTAGAGCGGGTAAGAGAGCATGGCAATTTGAGACGAAGTTAAGCGAGGGGAAGGGAGGGGAATCCACACATCACTACTTTCCAACCGAGCAATTCACGCCTACCCCGAGAGGGAAACGGCTTAATGATATAATAATAACTTTAATAATGTAGCATTTTATTAATTTTACATCAAACTCGACCGTATAAGTGCTATGACATTTTTATGCAAAAAAAAAATGAAAAATTTGTCAAAATTCGTGTGAAACCGTCAAACTCAGACGTCTTGAACTTCAGCCCAATACTTAACTTTTCAAAAGGAAAAAAAATTCACTTTTTTGAAGTTCGACCCTTCTTTATTTATTTTTTAACCCAAAATAAAGCTTGGAAACTTTACCTAAGGGCTTTTAAGTAACCAGAATCCAGTCCTAAAATTAAATTGCCTCATTTTACTCCATAAACATTAGAATACATCTTTCCTAGATAATTAGGGCCTTTTTCAGTTTTTAATCAAATCTGTGTTTAGATTAAAAAATTGGCTAATTTTAATAGTTTTTGTGCAAAACATTTGTTTTTATGCTTGGATTAGAATCCAGAAAAAGAAACGTTTCACACAAATCTATTAAAATTAACCAATTTTTTACTCCGAATACAGATTTGATTCAAAACAGATATAGACCCTAATTATTTATAAAAGATGTAATTCTAATGTTTATGGAGTAAAAGGAGGCAATGTACGTTTGAGTTTGGGTCCTGGTTCTAATGCCCTTAAAGAACCTTGAATAGATGCATTTTATTTATTTTTGTTTTTGAAAATTGAGTTTCCAGTAACCCGAAATTTTCAATAAAATTTTCCTATTTCCTAACTAACAAAAATTGTTCATGCAAGGATTTTTTGAACATTTTCGAAAATCAAGATTTTCTTAATACTGTAAATTTCCCATTTTTAATGTGCTATTCACATGTATTATAACTAATATAATTATAAACATTCCACCAAGCAGGATCCGCATAAGAAAGGTGGATGAAAAGAACGTCTTATTATTAAGAGTAACGCAGCTGCAGCAGTACCATCGGACCTGTCACAAAGTCGAGAAGTCGTAGCAGACCCACCAAGAGGACATCTCGAGCCGAAATAATCTATTCCAAGGTAGTATGTATTAAGATGTGATCAATATTCTTTTAAAATATGTTTTCTATAGCGTCAATTATTATATTGATCTGGTTCAATGTTTCACTTTCAAATTAATCTTTAACTTTGTATTTTTTGAATAATTGAAATTTGTTAAGCCAATTCTGAAGTATTTGTTATTTTTTTAATCTCTAACACAGCAATGTAAGTTCGGCAAAAATGCGTCATTATGCCCACGCTTGACTGTCACTACGGCAGTATTATGCCAGCAGTAATGTCTCGGTACTGACAGCCTGTGTCGTTCCTGGTTATCTTTTGAAAGATTATTTATTGATTTAGTCCGGGCATGGTAGTGAGCCAATTGTTAATACGTACGCAATCAGTACCACACAAGCCCAAAGCCGGTACTTTGCCGTTCTTTGATTGTCACTTTGCCAGCATTAGCCATCATTACCCTAGTATTGTGTTGTTGTTTTGTCAGCAAAATGCCACGACCATGACGACCTAGCTCCAACGAAAAGTAGGCATTGTGACAACACTAGAATAATACTGCGCCAGTATTAAGCCATCACCATGACGATATTATGCCAATCATATATTGTTACTGTGCCAGTAGTTTAGGAGTACTGGCCCCGTACTGACAGCCAGTGCTGTGTCAGGTCATCTTTCAGAAGTTTGTCAGTATCAAGCCAGAATTGGAGCCTGCTTTGTGCCAACACCAAAATTTCTTGTTTGGTACTGGCGCGGTTCAGTGCCGGTTGTACATTTCTACTTGGGAATCGTTAGCTTTTGATTATATTGAAGACAGTTATTTCATTTTGAAGGTTTCACCAATTTTTCCCCATTTAAATATCATAAGTTTCAGGGCGAGTTCTATATATTAACCGATTTCGATTTTGTTGCAAAATCATTTTTTTTTTCAAGTTTCACCCATTACCGAGTTTTACACATTCACATTTCATACTTCGTGTCATTCGAAAAATTTCATTCATTTGTGAAAAATGTAATTTAGTTTTTCTAAGTTCAATTCCAGCTTCAACCAAATCAGACGAGCCTTGTTATTTCAAACCTCGTGAAGATTTTACAGATAAAAATCAAGTTCAGCTATTTGGGTAAGTATTACGGTATTATACGTATTATCACGGATCGTAGGTTTTCAAGTTTGATGTATTTTATGTGACTGGATTCCTTGTCATAAGATACAAATCATTGTTATATCTATGAATATGTTATTTTTATCGATATATATATATATATATATATATATATTTGGGTACGTATCTGAACGTAGAATTTTCCGCTCTATCGATTGCAGATGTAAAAAAGGGGGTTTCTATTTTAAAAAAAACAAAGTTGACCTTCAAAAACCCATGAAGGTCAATTTCAAGGTCAAAATAAAGGTCACCATTGAATTCTTCGTTGAAATTTACTTCAAGAATGATCTTCACCTTTTCGAAAAGTATTTTACCTGAGGAAATATTCAACCGTCCCGGGACTTTTTAGACACCCGTATATGTAGAATATGTTGACTGTTATAAGGGACAGTGTCGACGCATCAGATATAGCGATCCCAGAAAAACAGCCTTTTGCATCCGATTCGCGATGGACCAAGCCTTGGGATCATCCAAAGGCCCAATGCGGCACCAATCGGTTTCAGTTCCATTGGAATCAAACTGAAGGGCCTATGACAAAGCCACCGGACGCGTCCTCAGGTTGCAGATAGAGGGTCCCTGTACTAATGGTTTTTGCTGAATATAGTTACAATATTTAACAAGCAGTCGCGGATAATATTCCAGGGATTCTCCTGAAGAAATAACCCCCAATCCTTGCATGCAGGCCTATCGATGGCCTAGATTGACTACCGGAAAGCTTTAAATTCAACCTCCCATAGACGACCTGTCTATTAAAAAGCTTCAGGTTCATCCACATATTGTGAAGTGCATAGAGAGATTGATGCCCCTTAGAAAAATCAGATTTACTATATAATCTGGAAAATGTCGTGTGAAACTAACAACTTCACCATTCGGAGAGGTGTCCATCAGGGCTATACCATAAGCCTCCTTCTCTTTTGCCTCACATTATTGTCAATATCTCTCGTACTTCGCCATTCCGAAGGGTACTTCTGCGCCAAACCCGGATATCAAAAACATAAGGTCACTCATGTATTTTACATGGATGATCTCATGATCTATGCTAGAAATAAAGAGCAACTAGATCTAGCTCTAGGGATTGTCGAGAAATAGAGTCGGGAGATTGGGATCGACTTTGGGTTAGAAAAATGCGCCAAGGTTAGTTCGAAGCGAGGAAAACTTAATGGTGTCCACGAAGACCTGAGCTCATCGACAGAAGCGCTATACGGCACCTTGGCACTAGAGAGACCTATACATATTTGCGCGTGCCACACAGCCGCATTCCGGACATGACATCTATAAAAGATACTCTTCGATGCAGGTGCAAACGTCTTATCCGACGCATTTCTTCCGAACTGTCGACCAGAAAAAATGTATCTGCAACGAACATACTTGCTGTCCCGATAATACTCTATTCACTTGGGCCACGAAAGGTTATGCACATAGCCAAAAGCATGCATTTCGAGTCTTCTTATACGCGATTTTACATCTCACGCCGTCAAGGTGGATGAGGAATGCTGAATGTCGAATATCTTCACAACAAGATTATTCTGGATACAGCACATGCCAGTTGTCAGGAACAACTATGGCTCGCCCGACAGCCTACCCCCACTCATCGGCCGTCTGTCCAGACTGACGCCTTCCCCCACCACTACGCCTAGAGGTCAGTGACCCTACCCCAAGTTGGCGGGGCATATGTGCACTGGTGGGGGATTGCCACCATGTAACCCCACCCCCCTGCCAGGTAACTATGGGGCCAGCGGACAGAGTACTCCCACGTCTCGGCTGTTTGTCAGTGTTGCCAGATGTTCCGCATTTCCGCATTTTGTACCGCAATTTTAAGTCATTATCCGCAATCAGCAATTACCTAATGCGGATGACGAAATATCCGCATTTGTTACTTTTAGTAAACCTTCGTCAGCCAATCATGAAAGATAACTAGACGAATTCTGGCTTCGTGATAGAAGTTACGTTCAGTAGAATACAGGAATGCCTTTGTAAACATTTCAACCCATTCCTGGTTTACATAAGAATTTTATTGAAACCAGGTTGGCTTACCGCTGGAGAAATTCTTCCATTCGTCTATTTAATTCGATTTTGAATCGCGCGCCAGATTACAGTCAATGGCAGAATTTCTACAGTGGCGCGTTCAGTATTCCCACCCGGGTGCACCTCGACAAAGACTCGGGTACTGCGTTCTTTTCTTACATATTAAAATTTCCATTGGAACAAAAAGACGCAGTACCACAGGTGCACCCGAGTGGGAAATCTGAACGCACGCCAGGAGGCAGGGTTACACGCGTAATATACCTAGGTAAATTACATGAGGGTTTTGACGTAATTTACGTACGTAATTTACGTCTCTAGTTTTTTACATGTAATTTACGTTTTCAAGATGGCGACTGCGCATTAGAAAGTAAACATAACCTAATTCTTTCAAATATCGTAAACACGGTAGTGTTTAGGAATAAAATTAATGGAATTTTTATTAAAAATAACTTAACATACTACTAACTATTATTTTTAAATTATTGGTTAATAAATGTGATACATTTTCAATGTAATTTGTCAATTTATAAAGTGTCACTTTTAAATTCCCCTTGAAACTCGCGCAAAACTGTCAAAAGTGTCGTCTGTTATGCTCAGCTTTTTGGTATTTGTATTATTCAGAGAATAACTGGAATATTTAGAACCGAAAGACTTTTTGTACAAGTTTAGCGTAGGGTATGTCCTAACAACTAAACATCTTTTCTTCATAAAAAAACCTTTCTTGGTGGAAATATTTGGGTCTGACCTCGTTTTACCAACTTGTACCGTCGTCACCGGACATTACATCACAAGTCCTATGACTGTTATTGGCTTATAATCTTACACTTCTGTGCGCATTTGCTTTTGCATCGGCCCAAAACTGTAATGCGCTAACGCATTCGCTGTCGCCTCGTGTATAATTATCGACACGATAGTCTAACCTCAAATTTCAGACGTGCAAAAATGGTAAATCATACCTTTGTTACATAAAGTAACGTGTGTGCATGAAGGAGGCAAACCTCTTTTTACCCTTCGCGTGTTTGCCTCCTAGGTGCACAATATACTAATAAATTATAGTTAAATCGTATATTATTTTGGAAATTTGATACAATTTTGAAATTTTCTTTTTGTAGGATTCCTGCGAGACATTCCGAAGGTGGATCTAGGCGATCGTCAGTAAGATACAGTCACTCAAAATATTAAAATTTGATGCGCTGAATGGAAAAAGGAGATATAGAATTATTTTCCCAGAGTAAGGGGTGCCTCTCCAACCCAAGAGACTAGAGGCCCCTCTACTCTTGTGAAATAATTATATATGAAGGGTCCCGGGGCATAAGGGCATTAGTGTCAAATTTCAGAAATGCCTTTTTTTGGTATAAACTAACTGTTTCACCTAACTCATGTCTCTCTAGAAGATTATAGTATTTTTTGTCAGTTCTTTTCATGATTCAATAGTGCTAAGTAATAGCTTAAAAGTAATTTCTTTTCATTTTTTTTTCAATCAAAAAATAAAAAAGGTATGCAATTAGAGTAAGCGAGACACTCGCATGTGGAAAACAAATGACGGTTTTCCACATGCGAGTGTCCTCTGGTTGAATTAGGCCACCTACCTCTGGAAGATGTGGTGGTGCTGGATCATCAACATGCTGAGGGAGAACATCAATTGCCGCTGCTTGATCGTGTGAAGCGGTTTCCTCCAACTGATGATGTTCATTGCCGTCGTTTCTCCACGTCAAATCGACCTTTTGTTTAATCTCCATTGCTCGGTCTTCTGAGATGTGTAGATTAGTCCTGATGTCCTTCACCTTAGTGATAAAATCTCTTAGTGCGACTTTCTTTATATGTGGATACTTTGCAGCAAATTTCGTCCTAAAATTGTATCTTTTTTCGCGTGTGGTTTCAAACTTCGAACTTAGATAGTAGAGACGCACCAATTCCTCTTTCATTGTAGTATCCCACTTGATGCTCTCCCACGGTATTTCTGTTGAGGTCGTTGGCTGCAAATAGTTAACGCTAGCCAAAACATCCTCAGCAGGAACAGTTGATTTTCCATTGCTTACCGTTTCTCGCAGATGTTCTTGCCCGCCAGCTTTTTGATTAGTGAGATCTGCCTGACCATCTCGCAGCTCACCATCACCACCGTCCCGTATGCTGTGGCCCCCAACGGTGGCTCCAGGGGCGATCCGACGATCCTCGGGAAGCGACAAGCGTTTCGAAGTACTTAAAATACTCTCCATGATAAATTATGGGTTTTGCTGTTCCTCTTAGTCCCTTTCCTCTTCGTTCTCTGCCTGCCTGACAGGAAACCCTGTCAGTAACAGTGCTACCGACAACATAACCGTCAAATTAATGAGAGGAAAGCTCAAGCCCTACCGCGACGCCAACGCGATTATTATAATATTATAATAATATAGAGATTGTATATTTTAATGTGAGAAGTTGTAGGTTCCAGAAGCTACGATCATGGTTCCTTAAAGCAATCAATCCCGACGCAACTGGAACGTGTACGTTATTCGCTTCTGCTCTTTCTGTCCTAGAAGGTAAGCAAGAGCGGGAAGTTTACGCGAGATAACATCATGTAACACTGTTCCTTGGACTCAGGTCTCTAGCCGCGGATGACCTTACGCGACAGACGGCACAGTTGGAGATGAAGGTTCCACCTCTGGATACTTTTTAGAGCTACCAATCTTTGTAGAATGTTATGAGGAACAGTGTTGACGGACCAGATGAAGTGATCCCAGAAGAACAAAACGAAATGATGCGCGCCGAGGAGCAGTCGCCGCCAGTGGGCTGAATCGGGAATTTACTATTCAAAATCACCTACACTCTACAGCCTACAATTCTTGACCGATTTTCAAATTTTTTGTTTAGAATTGATCAGCAATAGTTGCATAAGAGCGTCTATGGATTAGATTTTCCAATTTTCATAATTTTCTATTTTTTATATAAATAAACAATGAGCGAAAATGAGACATTTTTTAACTATGATTGTTTATCATTAAATAAATAACTTAATTGATCCCTTTCTCGATGAAAGTGAATGTCGAAGTATCTAAAGAATATAAGTAATCAACAGTTTATCGAATATAATTGTTATAAATAAATTATATTTACAAAATGTCAATATCGTGGAAATTTTGCTTGCAAAGTATATTTTTAAGTTGAAATTGCTTGAGTTTATCGACAGGATCACATTTGACTATGGAAATTTATTGTCTGGTATAATTTGTTTATTTTATAAACGAATTATATAAACAAATGCATAGTTTAGGTATTTATTGGCAGAAAGTAATCGTTTTTCTCCCTAATCGTCTTTAAATTACATAAGTAGTGATGTTTAGTGACAAGAAATTTCAATCGATATTATTTCTTTGTTTCATAAACAAATGTTATAAACAAATGCATACTTCGACCATTTATAGATAGAAACTAACCGTTTTTCTTTCTGATCGTCTTAAAATTATATAAGTGGTGGTTTTTAGTTATGAATAATTGTTATTCGATATTATTTCGTGTGTTGAATTCTCTGAACCGCTTGAAATCCTTATTACGTGCTTCTGCAGCTTCTTTTGAATACTGTTCGATTGGGAGTAAAAAATTCTATAAATTATATAAATGGTCAAACTAAGCATTTGTATATAAAGTAAACAAATAATGTCGAATGACAAGTCTGCATTACTAAGCATCACCACTAATATGATTTAAAGACGATCAGAAAGAAAAACTGATAGTTTTTATCTAAAAAAGGTCAAAGTATGCATTTGTTTATAACACTTGTTTATGAAATAAACGAATAATATCGATTGACAATACTTCGTCACGAAACATCACTACTTATGTAATTTGAAGACGATTAGGGAGAAAAACGATTACTTTCTGCCTATAAATAACCTAACTATGCATTTTTTTATAAACTTAGTTTATAAAATAAGCAAATAATATCGAATAACAATTATTCATAACTAAACACCACCACTTATATAATTTGAAGACGATCAGAAAGAAAAACGGTTAGTTTCTATCGATAAATGGTCAAACTATGCATTTGCTTATAACATTTTTTTTATGAAATGAACAAATAATATCGATTGACAATTCGTTGTCACTGAAAATCACTACTTATGTAATTTGAAGACGATTAGGGAGAAAAACGATTACTTTCTGCCTATAAATAATCTAACTATGCATTTGCTTATAAACTTTGTTTATAAAATAAACAAATAACATCGAATGACCAATCCTTATCATTAAATATCACCATTAATATAATGTGAATGTACTAAGAAAGAAAAATTATTACTTTCTGCCAATAAATGCCTAAACTATGCATTTGTTTATATAATTCGTTTATAAAATAAACAAATTATACCATACAACAAATTTTCATGGTCAGCTGTGATCCTGTCGATGATATAAAACAATTTCAACTTACAAATATACTTTGCAAGCACAATTTCCACGATATTGACATTTTGTTAATATAATTTGTTTATAACAATTAGATTCGATATCCTGTTGATTATTCATATTCTTTAGATACTTCGACATTCATTTTCATCGAGAATGGGATTAATTAAGTTATTTATATAAAGATAAAAAAATAATAATTAAAAAATTTCTTATTTTCGCTCATTGCTTATTTATATAAAAAATAGAAAATGATGAAAATTGACAAATATAATTCATATTAGGTCTTATGCAACTATTGCTGATCACTTCTAAATAAAAAATTTGAAAATCGGTCAAGAATTGTAGGCTGTAGGTGATTTTGAATAGTACATTCCCGATTCAGTCCACTGTCGGCGACTGTTTCCTCGTCGCGCATCATTTCGTTTTACTAAGCTCGTGATATCTTGTGATATACAAAACGAAAGAATATGCTGTTTGCGCAGATTTATTCGTTAATCCCTACGGAACAACTTTCTCACTGGAAGTTCTCTCAGAATCAACGATTTGTACCTTTTTTTTAATGTAAACACGGTCTAGCGGTACAAGCGGGGATTGTCGGGAGATTACATAACGTTCAGGGGCACTTTCAAGCGGTCGAGCGCACATCCCATTCTTCATAAAATATACCCATATCCAGTATATCAAAATGTAATTACAAACATCACTGGAGCAGCCTACATACTACCTAAACAAACATACGTCGTCTTATCATCTGACGATCAGAGATTTTGCTTAACAGACAAATAATACCAAAACACCTGCATAAAACCTATATACAACACCATTTGCGAAGCAAATCAACCCATACATGCAACCTCAAGCAGCTCATCCTGTGAAGTTATCATGCTACTCAAACCAACAATAACAAGCCTCCAAAATTGTGACGGGAGAATCACTCTACAAGAAAGCTCATTTTGGACACAAATACCTTCCCTACCAGCATGGTTATATTCAACAATAGGACCAGAACTCATCAACATTAATTGCCCTAATAATAAAACAAAACGAGAATATATTTCAAATTCCGGAATAATTCGACTGGGAAGTGGATGTATGGCCAGAACAAAAGATACCACGTTAATAGAAATAACAATAAATAGAAATGAAGAGGAATATATGTATAATCCTGAATTCTCATTAAACATAGCTAACATATCCTCTATAATATTCAACTTTCCCAAAAACTCACCCATAAAAGAAAACGAATTACAAATACTACCAAAAAAAACTTGGAAAGAATTCCAATACGGGCAACCCTTGGAAGAAATCGAAAACCCACTCACACAATTTCAACAAAAACAACATCATCAAAGAAAAAACAATCACATTATGTTAGGAACATCCATGGAAATAACTATAATAATATTGTTAATAACAATATATTGTGGAAGAAAGCTACTAAGCAAAACATGCAAGTGTTCAAGAATCAACTCTCAACAAAAAGACAGTAATAGCATTGAAGGAGAAATGCAGCCTTTGCCCCTTGACAACACGAAAGAATCGCAAACCGATAAGATTCGAAAGCAGACAACATCACAGGCGCGCCTCCCTGTAACCAACATCCGAATAGCTTAAAGAAAAACCGACCTCCATCTTCATCGAGGACGATGAAATATTTTATGAAGGGAGGAAATGCAAGGACACCTTGTTTTTGGATAATTTTAATCACGAAATCAACCAAAATTGCACATAACCAAATTAAAATAATTGCAAACGTAAGTCCAGCACACGTTGAGTGTGGCTGAACAAACGCACACCGTAACCACGGAAAGACTAACCACGATGCTAGTGAGAAAAAAACGGTAAGCGCCAGACATGACGTTAGCGTTCATTATGGCCGCCTTCAATAAATGAAACACTACCGCAGTACACAGACTCCGCCCGTCTAGTGAGAGAAACACCAGTAGAAATGCATCAGTACTCCGACAAAATGGCAGACAGTGACAGAGGAGAGCAACGAAGGCACAGTAGCATGCAGTAACGTCATCATCGATGATGACCGCCCGTACAAGGAGTATAATCTTACAGCGATAAGAAACATCGGACCGCCTGGAGAGAAGAATCAACACACACGCGTACATTTGTATATATATGCAAATGTATGTACAGGGATGTATGTGTGTTTATATGTATCCATATCATCAACAGAGAAACAACACCAAAAAGGAATACATCGAGAAGAACGTGTAATCTAAAAAGCTAAGTTAAAATAAGCTAAGAATTTTATTAGAAAGAGTGATTGTTAAATTATCAGGCATTTAGCACTTTGAAATCTTTAACTTTGCGAGTGATCCCCTTATCTTGGAATCAAGTGACTAGTAACTTAAACGAAGCCCTACATACTCTTATATATTTAAGCAACCGGTAAATTGGGAGTCCTTAAGGTTAATTAAACACAAAACGCGTGGTTTGAAACGACGACATATATGTTTAACGAAAACGAATTTTAAAATGTACACCAAAACATGTCGTTGAGTCAAAGCATGCATTGGATGATTAAATACGTCTCTGCCATTTCGATGTCGGAGTCCCTGAGGTCTTCACACTCGAGATCCGAAACCCAGACTGTCTCGAACTTTGGCGCTGAAAACAAAACAAAACGTTTTCAAGAAAAGGGAGCTGATAAGTTTTAAAAACTGGAATAATTTCGAAATATTGACTTCAAAATAGTTACCTGTCGGATCCCGTAGAACGTAACCACATCGACAAAAGAACTCAAAACACTCCATATGGACCACTAAAGGATAATTAAGTATAATTAATAACATACGAATGTATGCATATTCCTAATGATCTGAAACATGAACAATAACAAAATCAAAACTAATCATATGGAACATGAATACACGTATGTATGAATTAAAGTAATAAGTCATCGACATAATGTCATACTCCAGTTTACTATTAAAATACGCATAAAATGTAAACTCCTGATTTGTGATTGTCATACACTAAGGGTAGTTTTAGCTATCTTTTCCGGCGGCACTAAGCCCACTGAAAAAACTTTTTTCATATCAAGGTAATTTTATACTATTTTTAACTCGGAAAAAAAGCGTATAAAGGCGGCCATTTTGAGGATTTTGTGATTGTCATTCACTAAGGGTGGTTTTAGATATCTTTTCCGGCAGCACCTAAACCACTGAAAAAACTTCTTCTATGTCAAGGTAATTTAATACTATTTTCAACTCAAAAAAAAAGTGTATAAAGGACGTCATTTGAGGATTTTGTAATTGTCATACACCAAGGGTAGTTTTGGCTATCTTTTCCGGCGGCACTTAACCCACTGAAAAAACTTGTTTCATGACAAAGTGATATTATACTATTCTTAACTCGCAAAAAAAGTGTATAAAGGCGGTCATTTTGATGATTTTGTGAGTGTCATACAGTAAGGGTAGTTTTAGCTATTTTTTGCAGCGGAACACACCCTACTGAAAAAACTTATTCTATGACAAGGTAATTTGATACTATTTTCAACTCGAGAAAAAAGTGTATAAAGTCCGTCATTTGAGGATTTTGCGATTGTCATACACTAAGGGTGGTTTTAGATATCTTTTCCGGCAGCACTGAAACCACTGAAAAAACTTCTTCTATGACAAGGTAATTTAATACTATTTTCAACTCGAAAAAAAAAGTGTATAAAGGCCGTCATTTGAGGATTTTGTGACTGTCATACACCAAGGGTAGTTTTGGCTATCATTTCCAGCGGCACTTACCCCACTGAAAAAACTTCTTTCATGACAAAGCAATATTACAATATTTTTAGCTTGCAAAAAAAGTGTATGAAGGCGGTCATTTTGAGGATTTTGTGATTGTCGTACACTAAGGGTAGTTTTAGCTATCTTTTGCCGCGGCACTTAGCCCACTGAAAAAACTTGTTCTATGACAAGGTAATTTAATACTATTTTTTTAATAAAAAAAAGTGTATAGAGGCCGTCATTTTGAGGATTTTGTGATTGTCATACGCTTGAGGGTGGTTTTAAACATATATTCCGGCCGCACTTACCACACTGAAAAAAATTGTTTATTGACACGGTAATTTAATACTATTTTTTAGTCGAAAAAAGTGTATAAAGGCCGTCATTTTGAGGATTTTGTGATTCGCATACACTAAGGGGAGGTTTTAAATATATATTCCGGCGGAGCTTACCCCACTGAAACAACTTCTTCTATGAAAAGGTAATCTAATACTATTTTTAACTCGAAAAAAAAAGTATAAAGGATATCATTTTGAGGATTTTGTGAATGTCATACACTAAGGGTAGTTTTAGCTATCTTTTAAGGCGGCACTTACCCCACTGAAAAAAACTTGTTTCATGACAAAGTAATATTATACTATTTTTAACTCGCAAAAAAAGTGTATAAAGGCGGCCATTTTGAGGATTTTGTGATTGTCGTACACTAAGGGTAGATTTAGCTATCTTTTCCGGCGGCACACACCCCACTGAAAAAACTTATTCTAAGACAACGTGATCTAATACTATTTTTAACTCGAAAAAAGTGTATTAATGCCGTCAATTTGAGGATTTTGTGCTTTTCATACACTAAGGGTGGTTATAGCTATCTTTTCCGGCAGCACTTACCCCTCTGAAAAAAACTTTTTCATGGCAAGGTAATTTTATACTATTTTTACTCGAAAAAAAGTGTATAAAGGCGGTGATTTTGAGGATTTTGTGATTGTCATTCACTAAGGGTGGTTTTAGATATCTTTTCCGGCAGCAGTTAAACCACTGAAAATAACTTCTTCTATGACAAGGTATTTGAATACTATTTTCAACTCGTAAAAAAGTGTATAAAGGCCGTCATTTGAGGATTTTGTGATTGTCATACACCCAGGGTAGTTTTAGCTATCTTTTCCGGCAGCACTTACCCCACTGAAAAAGCTTGTTTCATGACAAAGTAATATTATACTATTTTTAAGTCACCAAAAAAGTTTATAAAGGCGGTCATTTTTAGGATTTTGTGATTGTCATACACTAAGGGTAGTTTTAGCTATCTTTTCCGGCGGCACACCCCTCACTGAAAAAACTTGTTCTATCACAAGGTAATTTAATACTATTTTTTAATTAAAAAAAAAAAGTGTATAAAGGCCGTCATTTTGAGGATTTTGGGATTGTCATGCACTAAGGGTGGTTTTATATATCTTTTCCGGCGGCACTTACCACACTGAAAAAAATTGTTCCATGACAAGGTAATTTAATACTATTTTCAACTCGAAAAAAAAGTGTATAAAGGCCGTCATTTGAGGATTTTGTTGTGAGACGTGGCCATGAATGGGATTTACTGCGGTCCTACTGGGAGCTGATTTCATTTTTTAGATGACAGTTGCTCCTAGTGGGACCCTGCGGTGGTTGTTAACCTTTAGTTTTTAAATATATGGTACTCTCTACGATACTTGTGAGTGGCCAGAGCGCCGCACCGTGGGGACTGGTCGAACTTTCGTAGTTTTAGATCCGTAGTTTTGCACGCGATTGAAACCCGAAACATCTCTTTTTAATTTATTATTTATGAATTTAATACAATATTTATGAATAATTATTCAAAATAGTTTATATTTTTATATACAAGGCCGAATTCATTTCCAATCGGACAGGCTTTGCGAGCTCAAGTCACAGAATCATTTCAACACGAAATATGTTGTTTTCCGAAGGATTTTATACGACACTTTTTCCACTGATTAGATGAAAATTGTGTTTTGACAAAGTTATGAGTATTTCAATTTAGAAAATTGAAAACGTGGATTAAAAAAAGTTCGAAATTGACAAAATGGCAGCGGTTTTACTTAAAAAATTCAAACCAAATTTTCTCAAAGACCCCAGCATTTTTCTCTCTTGATTTTTATAGAATTTGGTACTAATATGGTGAATAAATTTCAGTAGAGTTTATCTTGTGCCCGCGTCTTGGAGAGGAGAAAGAATTTTTTTCTTCTGAAAAATGAAAATTCTCGATTTTCTAAAATACATATTGGCTAAACTATGAACAATAACAATTTTCCACTGTCATAAATAATTAAATAAGATGTAAATCAACTGGAAGAACAAATTTTTCCTAAAAGTCTAAATATTCGAAAATAATAATCAATATTTTACTATTACATTTTTTTTATTACTTCATCAATGTCATCACACGCATTATTTCTGACGGAGCTCCAGCTCATTTCAAGAATCGCTACCAATTTTTTTAATTTGAAAAGTCATCATACAGCCGAAAATGAATTTTTTCAGCCACAGGTCACGGAAAAGGTGCCTGTGTTAAGCATTTTTCAACTGAACACAATTTAAGTAAGTCCTAAAAACAACTGCAATAATTACAGAGGTAGCAGTTTACTAAGTACCGTAGGTAAAATATACTCAAAAATACTTATTTGTAGGGTAACGGAAATTACAGAAGAAAATACATGGGAAGTCCAAAGAGGATTTATGCCAGGAAGATCATGTACAGATCAGATATTTAGCTTAAAACAGATCACAGAAAAAAGCTTAAGAGTAGGAAAGAAAGTTTTCTGTGCATTTGTTGACCTAGAAAAAGCATTTGACAAGGTAAATAGAAGTAAACTTTGGGAAGTCCTTAAAGAGTACGGAGTGCATGGATGGCACCTACAAGCAATACAAAAAATATATGCAGGCAGTAAAGCGAGTGTAAAGGTAAATGGGAAACTGAGTGACTGTTTTGATATTGTGCAAGGCGTAAAACAAGGATGCGTTACGTCCTCATGGCTATTTATCATATTTATGGATAAGTGTCTAAGAATGGACCTCTTCGACGAAGAAGAGGTAGATCTCGAAACAGTGAAAGTGCGTGGATTGACTTTCGCAGATGACAAGATTCTTATGGCAGACTCAATCGAGGACTTGCAAAGAATGCTGAATAATCTTAATACAAACATGAAGAACATGGGCCTTAAAATTAACGTAAATAAAACAAAGGTAATAGTTTTTGAAGGAAAAAGTAAGAAAACAATGTGCAGCATTGTCCTAAATGATGAGAGATTGGAGTAAGTTGACAAATACGTATATCTAGATAGCCTATTCTCTAGCGACGGGAAAATAGATGGGGAGTTAGATAGGCGCATAAATGAGGATGAGAAGGTTATCGGTAGAGCAGGGTCCAATCTCAGAGATAAAAAAAAATCAGAAAAATCTAAAATGACTGTATATAATATTATGATTGTACCGGCTGTACTATACGGTAGCGAGACATGGACATGTCAAGAAAAGGACAAGAGTAAAATTAAGGCGATTGGAATGAAACCTCTGCACACAATATGCGGGAAAACAATGATGGACAAAGTCCGAAACGAGATAATCCTCAAAGAATGTGGCACAGGAGAGACACTAGTTGATGTTTAGGAATGAAATCAGTTAAGGTGGTTCGGACATGTTGAAAGAATGAAAGATGAAAAACTGTCCAAACAGGTGTATAAAGGTAAAGTAAATGGCAGAATGCCCAGAAGTAGACCACCGAAAGAATGGATAGAATTTGTGAATGAGACATTCATCCGAAGAGACATAAGAAGCCATAGAAACACGAGAGCTTGCATGAAAAAATGCATGGACGTGAAGGAAGCTAGAGTTAAAATTTCTTCTCTTTGGGTGAAAATTTAACTAATTCGTTGAAAATTAATTTTTGTTTGAAATTTAATTTTTTTTAACTGAAGACTTAACTATTGCACCTTTGATTGAAAATTTATCTTTTTTACTTTGAAAATTAAACAATTTTATTGGTGATTTATCTTTTCGGTTGAGGATTTAACTATTTTGTTGAAAATTCGTTTTTTGTTGAATTCAACTGCTTTTGATACAAAATTAAAATCATGTTTTGTTGAAATATCAACTATTTCATTTTTTGTTTAGAATACATCCCTGTTGGTTAGAAAAAATCTGCTTTGTAGAAAATTTAACAATTTTTTAAAAAGTCATTTTTGGTTGAAGATTCATAATTTTAGTTAAAAATTCATCCTATTGGACGAAAATTTAACTATTTTGTTGAAAATCAATTTTTTGGGACTGAAGACTTAACAATTCGTCTTCGATTGTAAATTTATATTTTTTATCTAAAATTAAACAATTTTATTGAAAATGTATCTTTCCGCTTAAGGATTTAACTATTTTCTTGAAAATTCGTTTTTTTTTAATTCCACTGGTTTTAATTCAAAAATAAAATCTTTCTTTGGTTGAAATATCAACTATTACATTTTTCTTCGAGAATGCATCTCTTTTGGTAAAAAATTATCCAAATTGTAGAAAATTGAACAATTTTTCAAAAAGTCATTTTTTTATTAAATATTCATAATTTTTTGTTGAAAATTTTTGGGCGAAAAATTAACTATTTTGTTGAAAATTCATTTTTTTGTATTAATTTCTTATAACTAAAGACTTAAAATTCATCTTTGTAAATTTAATTTTTTTTTATTTAAAAATTAAACAATTTCATTGAAAATTTATCTTTTCGGTTGAGAATTTAACTATTTTGTTGAACATTAGTTTTTTTGATGCAGTCAACTGCTTTCGTTAAAAAATTAAAATCTTGTTCTGTTGAAATACAAACTATTCCATTTTTCGTTCAGAATTATCCTTCATTGTTTAAAAAATATTTTTCTTTGTAGACAATTGAACCATTTGAAGAAAAAGTTATTTTTTGATTGAAGATTCATTTTAATTGAAAATGCATCCCTTTGGACGAAAATGTATCTATTTTGTTGAAAATTAATTTTTTTGTTTCAATTTGTTGTAACTGAAGACTTAACAATTCATCTTTGATTGTAAATTTATATTTTTCAGTTAAAAATTAACCAATTTTATTGAAAATTTATCTTCTCGGTTGAGGATTCAACTATTTTGTTTGAAATTCATTTTTTTGTTGTTAAATTCCCCTGCTTTTTATTAAAAATTAAATTCACATTTTGTTGGAATATCGACCATTGTATGTTTCGTTGAGAATTCCTCTCTTTTGATTAAAAATCAATTAAATTTGTAGAAAATTCAACAATTTTTTCAAAATTAATTTTTTCGTTAAAAATTCATCTTTTTAGTTTGAAAATTCATCTCTTTGGGCAGAAATTGAAAAATTTTGTTAAAAATTCATTTTTCTTTAATTAATTGTTGTAACTGAAGATTTAACTATTCCATCTTTGATTGTAAAATTATCTTTTTTAGTTGAAAATTCAACAATTTTTTTAAAAGTCATTTTTTTGGTTGAAGAATCATCATTTTAGATAAAAATTCATTTCTTTGGGCGAAAATTTAACTATTTTGTCGAAAATTAGTTTTTTTGTTTAATTCAACTGTTTTTGATACAAAATTAAAATCTTGTTTGGTAGAAATATCAACTGTTAAATTTTTTTCGTAAATTATCTCTATTGGTTCAAAATTAATCTTCTTTGTAGAAAATTTAACTATTTAAAAAAAAGTTACTTTTTGGGTGAAGATTCATCATTTTAGTTAAAAATTCATCTCTTTGGGTGAAAATTGAACTATTTTATTGAAAATTTATTTTTTCTTAAATTAATTCTTTGTAACTGAGGACTTAACAATTCATCGTTGATTTTAAATATATCTTTTTGGTTGAAAATTTGACTATTTTGTTGAAAATTAATTTTTTTTGTTGAAAAATATTTTTTTGTAACTGAAGACTTAACTATTCTATCCTTGATAATAAAATTATCTTTCTTGTTTAAAAATTAAACAATTTTATTGAAAAATAATTTTTTTTAAATTCATTTTTTGTAACTGATGACGACTTCACTATTCCATGTTTAATTGTAAAAATGATCTTTTTATTGGAAAATTAAACAATTTTCATTGAATTCAACTATTTTGTAGAAAATTAATTTTTTTGTTGAATTCAACTGCTTTTGATTCAAATAAAAATCTTATTTTATATTATATATATAGTTCAAAATATACCAGAAAGATGAAGGTGAGATAGTACAAAGGCAGATAAATATGGAAAAGAAATGGAAAACTGCTGGAAATCAACAGAGGATGGTCTAAAGAATTTAAAGTGGGAAGAGAGATGGGAAAAGCCTAATGAATGTATATGGAAAGTGAAAGAAAGACTGGGGTTAATGATGAAGGTAGGAGGGTATGGGAAGTATAGGATAAATAATAATAAAAAGATTGGTTTGATAGAGAATGTAAGCAGCAGAGTGCTAAGGTTTGAGATAAACCTAAAGACTTCATAAAAACCAAAGGGTGAAAACAAAAAGAAAGCTTTAACAGAAGGAAAAAAGGAACTCAAAAAAATCTATAGGGGGAAAAAATGAGAAAAATGAGGAAAAATGGAAAAAGGTAGAGGATAGCAGGAGTTTGGGGTGTTTTTGGAATGCGCTAAGAAATTTTAGAAAAAAATAGGAGGAAAAGTGTTAAAAGAATAGTGGGGACAGATGGATCAAACACTTTAAAAATTTGTTAGGCGAGATAAACAGGGATAAGCCGGATTCAAACAGAGGAAGAGAAAGGGTACAAGAGAAGGGGAAACAGCAGGAAGATATGCTACAGATGGAGGGGAGGGTGCATATTTGAACATAGAGGAACAAGATATTTTATGTAGTGACATCTTATTCGAAGAAATGGCAAACGTCATAAGGAAAATGAAAATTGGAAAAGCAGCAGTGGAGGATGGAATTGAAGAAGGATTCATAAAGGGATTACCAAAATTATGGATAGAAGAAATATCTCGAATATTAAATGGATTTTAAATAACTGGTAAACTAGGAAGCGGTTGGGAAAAGCCAGAATAGTTTCTATCTTTAGAAGGGAAAACAAAAATGAAACAGGAAACTACAGATGTGTTTCCTTACTGGACATATCCTATAAAATATTAGCAGGGATGAAAGATTAACAGAGTGGATGGAAAAAAAGCGACTGTACAAAGAAAGTCAGGCGGGATTCAGAAAAAGAAAGTCGACAAGAGATCATTTATTTGTATTGAATTCGCTTATTAGTAATGAACTAAAGAAGAAAGGGGGCAAATTATATGTGTTTTTCGTCGACCTGAGAAAAGCATTCGATAAATTAGATAGGGATTTGTTATTTGTAAAACTCAAAAGATTAGGGATACAAGGAACGATGTTGGATATGCTGAAAGCAATATACAGATGAACAACAAATGATGTGATAACAGAAGACGGGGCTACAAATCCTTTCGAAACTAAAGGAAGAGTGAGACAATGATGCTCATTCAGTGCTACCTCATTTAATATATTAATTGACGACACTGAGGATGGATGGGAGAGAAAGAATGAAGAAGAAACAGTAATAGGACAAAAGAAGGTATTTCTACTTAAATTTGCAGATGACTTATCTTCACTTGCAGATTACCCAGAGGGACTAGCTGACACGTTGAAAATGCTTGAAGGATATGTAAGGGAGAATGGTCTAGAAATTAATGTTGCGAAATTAAAAATTATGGTATTTAGAAAGGGCGTTTGAAAAAAAAGAGGAGGAATTGAGAATATATGGAGAGATAGTTGAAATAGTTGAGAGTATTAAATATTCAGGTTACTGGCTTTCTCCAGGGGAACTAATAGAAAGCAAGGATAGGACAGTTAGGAAAACGGCTATACATAATGGTTGTGTTAGCTCAATCAGGTTGATTATATGGAGTTGAGTTATGGGGATGGGAAAGGTGGGTGGAAATGGCACAAGGAAAATTTGTAAAGATGACACTCCAGACTATATCTGAAAAATGGAAGCGAGAAGGAATAGTATTAAGGTTGAAGCAAGGAAAAGAACGAATAAATATCTTTTGGACATAATAGACATGAAAAAAGATAGGCTACCGAAAATTTGTTGAAAGGAAGAGGTCAGGGGTTTACAAAATGGGTATTCTTTTATTTGGGGGATTAAAGTAAGAGAAGCGTTAAGGGAAGTAGGAGTCCGTGAAGCGCTAAAATGAATGTGTAAAGAAAAGATCAAGAAATTCAGAAGGATTGGAGCAGGATAGAAAATCTAAGAATTGCGAGTTCTATGGAGCGGTAAAAAATAATTTAGAAAGCAAAAAGTATTGGGATGATAAGAAAATTGAATATAGAGACAAGGAAGAATGGGCTAGGCTGCGGTGCAGAAATTCGGGGAGGGCGGGAAACAAAGATTAGAAAGATTTGAGTTGTAGATTATTTGGGGAAGATGAGAAGAACTTAGAGCATATAGTAAGTTGCAGGGTAGCAAAAGAATTGATAGATAAGAGCTGGATGGAAAAGTTAGAGCAGGATAGGGTTGGCAATTAGAGAGTTTAGGACGTTTAGGCGGCTCGGTAAATAGGCTTAAGTTGTAACTGCAATCTGGAAACAATATGATCGTAGCAAGCAGTTTTAGCTGGAAGAGAGGTTTAGAATCTAAATCGGTATATTGCTCGAAAGTGCGATGGACAATGAATCAGTTTGCTAAACATAATTTCCTACGAAGGTACAGAAATTACCTATTTCAGAAATCGGCAGAAAAGCAAGAAAAATAAAATAAATTTCGAACGTTAAAACGTAACACGAATTCAAAGTCAAAATCCAGAATTTCGAAATGGCTAATCCAATATGTCGAATCGAAATTTGAAAAAATCCAATGAATTGTTGGATGTTAATGAGAGTCGGTACTGAGGAATTTTTTAGGTTCACTGGAAACGAATCTGAAGTCGATATTCAAAAATTCATCATCTATTGAAATAGGGAACTAACAAGAAAAAAAAAACATAAAAGAATGAGGAAAAAAAATGAGAAGTGTACAATCCTACCGTATGCCTCCACGTGGCACACTCTGGGGTAGTGAAGAAATGTATGGAACATTCCCTATCTAAATACGGAGGTAAAAAATGTGTTTTCGGTCACCATTTTGGATCAGCCATCTTAAATTTTTTATTTCCGATCTTAAATTCGTATTCAGCGACCCAAATAACCCCCTAGTACCAATTTTCATCAAAATCCGCCAATTCATTAGATTTTTCAAAATTTTTGGTGGCCATATTGAATTATCCAGTTCAAAATTTGGAATTAGACCTCGAATTCGTATTCAGCGACATTCAGACATTCCTCTGGGACTTAAAAATTAACACTGGATTTTTAATGGGAAAAGCTCAGTTTTCGGGAAAATGTGGAAAAAACTACTTGATATTGAGATTTTGTAAATGAAATTATAGCCTCTCCTTAGGAGACATTCAGGGAATTTGGTCACCCCATAATGTTGAAATTTGACGCCCCAACCGCTTTGTATTGTTTCCCGAAAATTTTCTGAAATATTTAAAAAAATAATAAGTGTTAAACTAAACTATTTACTAGCTATTTTGCATTTTTCTGGGTATTTTCGGGGCACAATACAAAGGGATTGGACGTCAAATTTGAAAAGGAATGATTCGTTGAACATTTCTTACGCTCAAAAACGAGTCCATTGATTTAAAAAAATTGTTGTTGGTTCAACCATAATATATTGTCATTATATGGACATATAAATATTTGGTTGATCCAACCAAAGTTTTTTGTTGTTTAACCAAATTTTTTAGTAGTTGGAGTATTTAGATGATTCAACAAAATAAAAGAGTCCGTAAATACCCTTCTCATAAATTACGTGCAGAGGGTTTCAATATTTGAAAGAATATATTTTTGTTTTAACAAATTGATGAGTCAAAGTGGTATTTCAAAATTAAAAATACTTGAAACTTTATTTTTCAATTTTTTGTTCGACATATACGTAAAAGCAATTCTTAGCTACCGTTTTTTTTCAAATTCAAAGTAAATATTAATTGTATAGACAAATTTAATTAAAAAAAATGCATATCTTACGCATTTCGCTTTCTGAAGACTTCGTTTTTTCAACAAAATTGAGAACAAATTTGTCGGAAATAAATAACACGTACGATTTTCATACCTGATAACAACTGTTAATTTTTTAAATAAATGTGATTAAAAAATACAAATTTTTGTTAATTTCACACCGGCGGATTTCGTTTGTTTAACGGAATAAATTTTGAATTACTTGAAAAAATCCTTTTCTTATAATACTTTATCAACCAATAATAATTTCTCATTTTTATAAATTATATAACAAAATTTACAACTTGAGTACTTGTCAGCAAATTGATGTTTTTTGTTACGAAGTCAACTGTTTGTGACATAGAATAGGCCTTATTTTTAGGAGACTTTGTGAGGCAAAAATATTTTCTCTTTATTTAAATAAATTTAATAAACAAATAGAGATTTGCGTCAATTTTGAATCAGCAGATGACGTTTTTTCCAAGGAATTAATTTTAAATAACTTGACAATAGCCCTTATGATATTTCATTAACGAACAATAATTCTTCATTTTGTAAGCAATGTTTATAAACAAATTCACAACTTGACTACTGTCCATAAATGGATTTCGCTTTTTGACGATATTCACTGCCAATGACTCACATTAGAAAGGACCTTTTTCTTTAGCTGATTTTTTCAAGGGAGAATATTAATTATTTGTTTAAATAAATTTTCTGAAAAAATACAAATACAGAGTAAAAGATGGAAGATGACCACATTGAGAAATAATTGTAGCTCATTGGTAAAATAACAATTCTATTCCCTATGTTTTTATTAAATTTCTGTATTCTCTTCCGGCATATTTTGCCAGATTTTAATTTTCTCTTCGGGCATGCTTTGCCGGATTTTTATTTTTTCTTCCGGCGTACTTTGCTAGATTCTAAATTTCTTTGAACCAAAATTTTTCGACTTTGCAAGATTACAAAATTTTCGAAAAAATACGAGTAAGTTCAAGAGCTATTTAGAAGTTTCAAAAATATTTTAAATAATTCAAAACTGAAAGATATTTTTGAAAAGTTTTAAACAAAATTTCGATTTTTAAACATTTCGCAAAAAAGAAACTTTCTAAGAACTTTGAAAGGTTTCAATAGAATAGAAATATTTTCTTTAAATTCCTGAGAAAATTGTAAATGATTTTTTATTTTGACAAATTCATTTCAAGAAATAATTGAAAAATATTCCATAGCATTTCAAATAATTTCCTCAAATTTCCAAAAAAAATTGTTAAAGATTTCAGATAAACATTTTATAATTTTGCAAGATTACAGAATAAAAAAAAATTCGGGCATATTTTGCCAGATTTTTAATTTTCTCTTCCGGCACATTTGGCCGGATTTTAATTTTCTCTTCCGGTATGGGTTTCTCTTTAGAAAAATTCCGGAAATTTTCTAAATTCCAGAACATTAAATTTTACCCATAGATTTTTAGAAAAGTCATAATTTCCGTCAAATTTTAATTAACAATGGCTCGGTATATTACTCAAAATATTTTTTAGAATTTTATTTATTTCTAAATTTATATTATTTTTTCATCTTTTATTTGTATATTCATTTTTTCACAAGACTCGAGACTCGAGACAATACTCGATGTTATGCTCGAGACATGATTCGAGACGAGGTCAAGACAAGATTCGAGACGAGGTTCAAGACGAGATTCAAGGAGAGGTTCGAGACGAGATTCGAGACATGGTTCGAGACGAGGTTCGAGACGAGGTTCGAACAATTTTTCAAAATAAAAACTCTTTTCAAATTTTCTCAGAATTCTTAAGAAAATTTGTTTATTCTCTTGAAACTTATTAAAATTCTTGAAAATCTTCAGAACCCCTTCTTACAAAAAATTATGGTAAATTTTTTGGCAATTATGTAATTTCTTAAAAAATATGTCAAAATTTGAAACTTCAACTCCAATGTGCAAGAGTTAATAAATTTTGAGTTTGAGCCCGGACTTTCAATACTCTAAATTATATAAATATATATTTTTTTACTTTTTCTTTGGATTAGGAAAAATTTGAGTCAGTTTAAAAGATATTTTGAACTTTTTCAAGCTTGGAAACTTTTTAAGTAATTTTAAAGTTTTCGGAAATCTTTCAAATTATATAAATTTAATTTTCCTAGGTTTTTTGGGTCGAAAATTCGTATTTTCGGTTTGAAAAATAAACATTTTGGTTGAAAATTGAACTGTTTGGTCGAAAACGAACTTTTTTGTGGAAAATTAATATTTTTGGTTAAAAATATAACTTTTTTGTTAAAAACTGATATTTCTTCAAAATTGAACTCGAAACTCAAGACTATACTCGATGTTATGCTCGAGACGTGATTCGAGGCGAGGTTCGAGACGAGATTCGAGACGAGGCTCAAGAAGAGGTTTGAGACGAGATTTGAGACGTCGTTGAAGACGAGGATTAAGACGATGTTCAAGACGAGGTTCGAGACGAGGTTCGATATGAGGTTCAAGACGAGGTTCGAAACGAGGTTCGAGACATGGTTCGAGAGGAGGCTCAAGACGAGGTCCCAGAAGAGGTTCGAGGCGAAATTCGAAAAGTGGTTCGAGACGAGGTTCGAGACGAGGTTAGATCAATTTTTCAAAATAAAAACTAATTTTAAATTTTCTCAGAAATCTTAAGAAAATTTGTTTATTCTCTTGAAACTTTTTAAAATTCTTAAAAATCTTCAAAACCCCTGCTTACGAAAAATTATGGTAAATTCTTTGACAATAATGTAATTTGTCCAAAAATATGTCAGAAATTGAAACTTTCACTCCAATGTGCGAGAGTTAATTAATTTTGAGTTTGAGTCCGGACTTTGAATACTTTAAATTATATAAATATATTTTTTTACTTTTTCTTTGAATAATTAAATAATAATAATAATTAAATAATTTTTTCTAAAATTATCTCAGTAAGGTACTTATATCAGAACACAATTCATGTCCTTTTGGATAAATGGAATTCTTTAAGGTTACTCCTTCGATCACCAAAGTTAAGCAGCGCTTGGCACGGTTGTAATCGGATGGGGCCGTCGTCGCTACTATCTTCGTCACTCAATCAAATTTCTTTCATACACGACTGGCAATCAAGAGCTGATTATGCCATAAAAATGTTCGCTAGTGTCAGCGAGTTAATACCTATGCCCGAGCAAGGGGAGGTAATTAACAAGCTCGCTAGACACTATAGCGATGAGATAAAATATGCCATAATTAGTAGAGAAATCATTAGGTACGAACAATTAAGCAAACTCCTTGAAGAGTTCGATAAAATTGGTAGTACGAACACAGGTACTCCAGATCAACGCGAGAGGACGAAAAAAGCGCCGAACCCTTGTACAAATTCCAACACTCAACCGAATACATGGAGAGCGCCGAACGCAGGAGGCAACTACCAACGTGCTGGTGTCAACAACCAAAGTAACCATAGCAACTGGACGCTGCATCCTACGGAAAGCACGCAACGCACAGGCGGTGCGCCAGGGCCGAGGCAAGGCGCGAGCCAGGGGGGGGGGCACCGCACTCTTTGGGAAAACAACTCATGGCAGCAACAACAGCAAACCAAACCCATCACCCTATCAAGTACAGCATATTTAAGTGGACACAATCCCGGAAACTGAAGAACCAGTGTACACGATAAAGAAACTGCCACAAGATACGGGAAACGAGCAGGAGCCGCGTCAATAAATAATAAAAAATATGTTGACGTGGCAACCACTTTATATACACGGCAAAGATGCTCATGAGCACCCGAGAAGAACTCATGGAGGAAGGAAAAGGTATTTTACTAAAAAATCAATAAAAGTGCTATACTGCCAATGTTCAGGTGGCAGGCATAGTAACGAATGCATTAATTGATACAGGAGTTGAAATGACCTGTATATCGGAGCAATTTCTCAAGGCGCATAAAGAACGCTTTGAAAGGTATCCGAGTCTAACTTTGGCAGAAGTGGCTGTGACGGGGCTGATGGGGGGCAAAGCAGTTCGACTCAACCGCCAAATTTATGCCGATGTACTGCCACCGAATGCCCTCATATAATTTGCTTTTTTAGTAGTACCAACATTATCTCGTAAGTGTATCATAGGGATTGAAATACTCGACGAGCATAAGACAAAAATCGATCCAGACACAACATTATTGACCTTTCCATACCTGGACGGACAGCCGGCCGTACGAATAGTACAAGACAATAGAAATTAAGGCTCAGAGGGGCTATATGATTCAAGCAATGTCGAATTTTCCACAGAAGAAATAGGAGAAATTAAAAAACCACCTGACAAATGTACAATTACAAATGAAAAAATACTTCCACTACACATCGAATGGTCAGAGATTCGAGAAAAGGTCAATGAGAAACCAGATTTGAAGAGCAGCGACAAAGCAGAACTCGAGAAAATATTATGGGAACATCGCAGGGTATTCCGACTAAAACCTGGTTTGTTATCTAACTATCAACATGAGCACAACGTGCGAGAGGGGCAACCCTTCATCGGAAGGAGTTATCCGATTCCTATGGCCCATCGTGAAAACGTAGACGATGACATCCAACGTATCTCAAAAATGGGAATAATACAGCGATCGAGCAACTCGTACATAAATCCTATTGTGCCTGTTATAAAAAAGGATAACATAGTTCGTTTATGTTTGGACGCTCGGAAGCTGAACGATATTCTCATAGAAGATTGGGAATGCCCAGAACCTGCAGAAGTACTGTTCCAGAAATGCAAGGGCATGAATATCATGTCAAATTTGGATATGAAGAGCAGTTTCTGGCAGGTTCCTCTTCATCCACACTCGCGCAAGTACACCGCCTTCCAGTATCGAGGACGCAGCTACGAGTTCAGAGTCGCACCTTTTGGACTTCAAACAAGTAAAGCTGCACTCGTACGCAGCTTGGGCCATGCACTCGCTGGAATGGGAGATCATATCATCACTTTCGTCGACGACACACTCATCACATCTGAGGACAACCAACAACATCTGGAACATCTGAATGAAATCTTGAAACGATAAGGAGAAAATAATTTAACTCTTAATCTTGAAAAATCATACTTTTTAAAGAGAAAAACCAAATTTCTTGGATTTATTTTAACGACGGAAGGGATAAAACCAGATCCAGAGAAAATAAAATGTATTCACAATTTCCCTGCACCGAAAAATGTTGAGCAACTTAGAGGATTTTTGTCTTAATTAAACTTTCACTCAAAATTTAGTGACAAACATACTGCCGAAGCTGTACCCTTATTGAAATCATTAAGAAAAGGAGTATCCTGGAATTGGGATTTCGAAGCACAGAAAAGTTACGAGAAAATAAAAAATTTATTCGGAACGTCTATCACGCTCTACTCTCTAGACCCGAAGGAAGAATAATACCTGGAAACAGACGCGAGCAACTACGCTCTCGGAGATCCGATAGCACATACCCTTCTATAACCGTAATGGCCGTCATCAAAAGGACAACCTTGCTGGAATCCTGAAGCGATTTTCGAACAGGAGGATTTAACATTCTCTCCCTAAATTCACTCGACAATGAGGAGTGTTGACGAGCTTTCATGGCCAAATGCCGACGTGACAACTCCGGTCGATACATTATGCGACTTTCTCTTGGATCGACTTGTATTCACACCCTGGGAGAATCTTTACATGGAGCCAAACGAATACTCAATTTCGCGTGTCAGAATTTAGAGAAAGACGCTCTGCTAATTTAGGAATACATGCGATTCATATCTGATTATGAAAAGCTAGGGCACATGTGCTTCATTCAACCATCAGAGATATTATCGGGTACAAACCCCACATTTATTTTTCATGATCACTTCAATATTTTCTGCATATTTTGCACTAATTTTTATTGTCAGCTACCCTGAAAATCTGTCATTTTAATGAATTCATATTATTACAATTTATAATATGCCTTGGTATTGGAACATACGTATTTCAATTGTTTTGTTTTCATAATCATAAAAAAGTGTGCATCTTATGCAGAAACTGTTCTTATCATACATTTTATTGCAACTTGTGTCGTTTCTTCATAAATTTAATTTGTTTATTTTTAACGCTTTTTTCATGATTCAAACTGAAAATACAAATTTGTAGATCTGTTTTGGTTGACCAACTTTTGCCTTCTCATTTTTTTCTTCTATTATGTGGTTTATCCAAAAATTAGATTTTTTTATTTTCATTCTTATTTTTTCACGATCAAAAAAACATCTACTCGCCTTTCCTAAAAATTATAAATCACGAATTTGCAGATACTCTTCGATTGAACATCTTTCGCCTATTTTTTTTCTTTCCTTGTATCGTTTTCCAAAAAATTAATTTTTTTTAATGCTATTTTTCACGATGAGAAAAAACAACTGAGCGTCCTATCAAAAAATTGATAGTGAGAAATTTGGAGCTGTTTTCAGAATGAGCAACGTCTGTCCATTCATTTTTTTCATAGGTTTTTAAATTTATGATCCGTTATTACTGTCCTGTTTACCTGGTTCAGTTAAGTCCTGTAGCACTGCGGATCAAGACATTCGACCAAGACATATTCTTTGAAGTATCGCGGTCGAATTGTCTTCAACCTCGCAGATGGTTTCCCATCCGATTGCCATCAACACTGGAAATGGCTTAACATCCGGACTCTACCATGAGCCATGTTTGATCCGTTTATTTTTTTTTACTAATGACGTCAGATTTGTATTCATTGACATCGACAACGTAATTATGGACAATTTTGTAAAGTTGCCTGTATTTTTTCAATCTTTGTTCCACCATATTGGATTAGCCATTTTTATTTAGAATTCTGACGTCAGGTTTGGATTTAGCAACCATAAAAACATGAAGCTAATGAACTCTGTCAAGTTATCATGTTTCCGAATTGTGTCTCTCTCGATTTTCTATCTTTAACCGGATTTTTGTCGGAACGGATATATGCTCCGCTGGCTTCTTCTTCAATTGTTTTCTGTAATACTTATGGTACTTTTACAATAACTCTTTCAGTATCCTCTTTTACATTTCTCTCTACCATATTTCCTTCTTTATATTTTTCCTGTATTTTTCTAATCTCCCTGTTGACCAATCACCTTTTCTTACTCTCTATTGTGCAGGGTCCTTTTCCGAATCCGCATTTTCTTTCACCTCACGCAATTGAAAAAACTATCATTCTTTTTCTTGTTGCAGAGTTATGTTCACAGTTTGATTAGTTACGTAATGGCGATCCGATTCCTGGTATCCCTCGTACCGGAACTTTTCATTCTCCAGACAGACATAATTCTCTGGTCAGGTCTCCTCCAGCCAGCCATAGTCCTGTCGTTTTTTCTTCTGACGAGCTTCATCCTGCCGGGTGTTATTCTGCCGATTTATCTCACGTCGGGTTTCCTGATACTGAATTCCATTCTGTCGCGTCTTCTCTCGGATTTCCTTCTTTCGAATTTCCGTCTGCTAGAAGCTATTCTTCACACAGGTCTCTTCCTTCAGCTCAGCTAGCTCGCCATCCCAGGTCCGGAACCCCAAATTCAATACCTACTACTGCTACAAGGTGCATGGTTCCACCTACTAGGCTATCTGCTCCTATGGAAGTAGGTAGAAAGTGTGCGTCGACAGTGTACCGTACATATACAGGATGCGGTCCTCTCTTGCGGAAGTGAGTATACCTTGTGGTTGATTCTTTTGGTCACGAGAAAAGTGAACAGATCAGAACTGTAGGTTCCACCGATGCGAGTCTCCACGAAAACGTTTTATCTTTCGACACAAAAATAAATTTTAAACAGAGGACTTCAAATTTCAACCATGTAGTTGAATGTTCACCAGAACAGGTATCTTTTTAACTAAAAAAGCGAAATATTGTATGAAAATAAAATAGTTACATTTTTAGCAAAAAGACAAATACAGTTTACATCAAAAAGTGAATTTTTAAACCGAATTTTCAAAGAAAAATAATGACTTCTTAACCAAAATGTTAAATTTAGAACAAAACAATTACGTTCCACTCAAATGTTACTTTCAACGGAAAACAGTGGGGCTTCAAACCCAAAAGAATACATTTTTATGAAAAGAAATTAATTTTAAAAACAAAAAGATGAAATTGAAATGATTTACAAAGACTATATAGGATGTATGCGAATTTCACAAGATTTAAACAGTTTTGAAAGACCTCAAATCATTCCAACCAATTTACTAGATTTAAAAAAAATTGAATTTCAAGCGATTTTAACACTTTTAAAATAACTACAGGAGATTTAAAAAATTCAAAGGGTTTTCAAATAATTTGAAAAATAAATCAAATTAAATAAAATTTCAAGATATTTCAAGAAATGTCACAAGATTAAAAATATTTCATCGAATCTTCAGGGATTTTGAAGATTGCGAGGGATTTCAAACACTTTAAGGGATCTAAAAAATTTCAAGGATTCTAAGATATTTCAAAAGATTCAGAGAGTTTCAAGAGATCAAAAAAATTTCAAGGAATGTTGAACGATTTTGTAGGATATCCAAAGAGATCGAAGAATTTGACAAGATTTGACGGATTCTATAAAATCACGAATTATTTCAAAAGATCTATGGGATTATGAAAGATTTCAATCTATTTCAGGTTTCTAAAACATTTTAAGAGATCACGAAAATTTTAAGGAATAAAAAAATTGTTGCGTACTTTCCTAACATTTTCAATTTGATTTTAGGAGAATCCTAGAGAGCTTCGGTAAATAAATAAGGTAAAATAAAACTTTAATGAATTTCCAGCGATTCAAAATATTTCCAGAGATTTTGAGGTATTTCAAGAAATTTCACAAGATTTGAAGGAATTCATACAATCTTGACGATTAAAAAGATTTCAAACGATTTCTAAGATTGCAACAGATTTGTATGATTTCTGGGGATTTAAACGTTTTTTAGAGGACTGGCATGACTAAGTTTGGTTCAAATTATATTGAAGTGATTTACAGTGATTTTTACTCGTTTTAAGAGATTTTTACGATTTCTGAAAATGTTAATTGATTTTAAGGGATTTCAAGAAATTCGTTGAGAATTTCGGGGAATAAGATAAATTATATTTCAAGGGACTTTTACTACTTGCCAAAGATTTCAAGAAAATTAAAAGAATTTCACAAGATTTCAGGGAATCGATAAAACCTCCGAGTATTTCAAAGATTTTAGGAGCTTTTGCTTATTTTGAGGGTTTTTTAGAAAGCCTTAGGAAATTAATTTAATTTATTTTATTTTCCAAAATTTCAGAGATCTCAAAGAAATTCAAAAGGATTACAATTCTTATACAAATTATGATGATGTTTGTTTTAGAACTGCTAGTTTTTGATGTAAAATTCTAACTCAATCTGGAATTGTTAAAAAATTATTAACATTTAAAATCTCATGATTTTTCTTCCAAATAATGTTAAGAAAAGTGAAAAACGTATATAAATGACCAATTTGTAATCTTCTAAATCTAATAATTTCTGATTAAAACTATCCAACATCACCTACAATTGTAGAAAATTGCAAACTTTAGTGGACGCTCTTGAATTAAAATGCTAATTTTCAGTGAAAAAGACTAAGAAAACCTAAAATTTCAGGAAATTTCAAGTGTTTTAGATAACTCCATGCCAATCAGGCTTTTGATAAAGATGATTTCGATATTTTCGATACATATCGTTATCTAAATTTTGTTATGAAGAAAAAAATGTTCACTTCTTTTGTAGTTTTTTTTTTTGGTTTTGATATAATAAATAAAGTTAAGGAAACCAATTTTGTAATTCAAACATAACTTTTATCTGGGTTTAAGACATATTACAATGCGCGCTGTCATTTGATGTATTATCTACTTTTTGAGCGTTATAAAGTTTATTTATGACCTCTTACACGACGTCGTTGTAAAAGGAAACAAAAATACGTTTGGTGATTAATCTTAGTAAGGAACCAGATCTGATTGAAATGTTTGAAAAATTAAACTTACCAATAGAATTAAGCAACACCGCTAACGAGAGAAAAGAAGTACCCAGAATGGTTTTCATTTTCTCTCAAAATAAAGAAAAACTGATTCGTGAATAATTTTTTGAAGAAAGAAAATTTTTTCAAACTTCTTGCAATTTCTTAAATTTCTTGAAAATGTCTTAAACTGAAATCCCTTCAAATTATAGAAATCAATTCAAAATTCTTTGAAATATTTTTAAATACCCTGCAAAATTTCAAATCCTTTGAAATTCTTTGAAATTTCTTGAAAATGTCTTAAAATTAAATCCCTCCAAATTATATAAATGAAACATTCTGTAAAATATTTTTAAATACCCTAAAATATTTCAAATCCTTTGAAATTTGTTGAAACTTCTTAAATCTCTTGAAAATGTCTTAAAGTTAAATCCTTTCAAATTATTGAAATCAATTAAACCTTCTCTGAAATATTTTTAAATGATATAAACAATTTCGAATCATTTGAAATTCCTTCAAATTATAGAAATCAATAAAAAAATCTTTAAAATGTTTTAAAATGCCCTAAAATATTTTAAATCCTTTGAAATTTTTTTAAACTTGTTGAAATTTCTTGAAAATGTCTTAAAATTGAATCCCTCTAAATTATAGAAATGAAACATTCGGTGAAATATATTTATAAATACTGTGGAATTGAAAACAATGTCATAAAGATTTATTCTGAAGAGGGAATTAAATAAACTAAAACTAAATTCTACTTACGGAATTAAAAGTAATTCAATATACATATTTTCTGAAAAAAATGGAAGGAATTAAATAAATTTGAAATGTGTCCTACTATACGAAATTAAAAGCAATTAATTATATATATTTTTTTATGGTACTGGAAGGAATTAAATTTCTGAAAAATGTATTACTCTCTAGCGGTTTGGAGGTCGTTAGAATCAGGTATTAAATAGGATAGAAAATTGTTCATTTTTACGCCAAATATATCCTTTGAAATCACTTGAAAATTTTTGAAATTTCTTGTAAATTTCATAAAAATTAAACCGCTTGGAATTATAGAAATAAATTAAAAATTCTTTAGAATATTTTAAAATACCCTAAAATGTTTCAAATCCCTTGATGTGCCTTCAAATTAAAGAACTCAATTAAGCATTCTGTGAAATATTTTTAAATACCCTGAAGTATTTAAAATCCTTTGAAATCTCTTGAAATTTCATAAATTTCTTGAAAATCTCTTGAAATTAAATGCCTTTAAATGATAAAAATCGGTTGAAAATTCTTTGGAACATTTTTAAATACACTCAAATGTTTTAAATCCCTTGAAATCCCTTCAAATTGTAGAAATCAATTAAAAATTCTGCAAAATACTTTTAAATATCCTAAGATATTTCAAATAGTTTGAAATCCCTTCAAATTGTACATAGAAATCGATACAAAAAGTCTTTGAAATATTTTAAAATACCCTAAAATGTTTCAAATCCTTGGAAATTTTTTTAAACTTCTTGCAATTTCATAAATTTCTTGAAAATGTCTTAAACGTAAATCCCTTCAAATTATAGAAATAAATTAAAAATTCTTTGGAATTATTTAAAATACCCTAAAATGTTACAAATCCCTTGCAATGCCTTCAAATTATATAAATCAATTAAACATTCTGTGAAATATTTTTAAATACCATAAAATCATATTTCAAATCATTTGAAATCCCTTCAAATTGTAGAAATCAATAAAAAATTCGTTGGAATATTTTAAAATACCCTAAAATAGCCTAAATATTTCAAACCTTTGAAATTGTTTGAAATTTCTTAAATCTCTTGAAAATGTCTTAAAATTAAATCTCTTCAAATTATAGAAATCAATTAAACATTCTCTGAAATATTTTTAAATGCTCTAAACTATTTCGAATTATTTAAAATCCCATCAAATTATATAAATCAATTCAAAATTCTTTGGAATATTTTAGAACACCTTACAATATTTCAAATCCTTTAAAATTTATGAAATTTCTTACATTTTTGAAAATGTCTTAGAATTGAATCCCTCTAAATTATAGAAATAAATAATAAATATTTTAAAATCCCCTAAAATATTTTAATCCTTTGACATTTTTTGAAACTTCTTGTAATTTCTTAAATTTCTTAAAATTAAATCCCTTCAATTATAGAAATGAAACTTTCTGTGAAATATTTTTAAATACCCTAAAATGTTTCAAATCCCTTAAAATGTTTTCAAATTATAGAAATTAATTAAACATTCTGTGAAATATGTTTAAATACCTTAAAATATATCAAATCATTCGAAATCCCTTCACATTTTATAAATCAATAAAAAATTCGTTAGAATATTTTAAAATATCCTAAAATACCCTAAAATATTTCAAACCTTTAAAATTGTTTGAAATTTCTTCAATCATTTGAACATGTCTTAATATTAAATCCCTTCAAATTATAGATCAAATAATAGAAATATTTGTGAAATCTTTTACATCTATCCGAAATATTTGCAAAGTATTTGAAATCTTTGTGAAATTATTGAAATCCTCGGAAAATCATTGAAGTCTTTGCGAACACTTTTAAATCTATCAGAAATCTTTGAAATCTTTGGAAAATTATTGAAATCTTTGTGCAATCTTCAAAATTCATCTGAAAACTTTGCAAAATATTTCAAACTTTTGTTCAATCTTTGGAATCTGTCTGAAATCTTTGTGAAATAATAGAAGTCTTTGTCAAATAATAGAAATATTTGTGAAATCTTTTACATCTATCCGAAATATTTGCAAAGTATTTGAAATCTTTGTGAAATCTTTATGAAATCTTAGGAAAAGCATTGCAATTTTGTCAAACCTTTGACAAATCTTTCGAAATCTTTGCAAAATATTTGAAATATCATTGAAATCTTTGTGAATTCTCTAAAAATCGTTGTGAAATGTTTGAAATTTGTATGAAATCTTTGAAATTTTTGGGAATTCATTGCAATCCTTGCGCAATCTCTTAAATTTATCTGAAAACTTTGCAAAATATTTTTAAAAAATTTTCAATCTCTGAAATCCATCTGAAATCTTTGTGAAATAATAGAAGCCTTTGTCAAATAATAGAAATATTTGTAAAATCTTTTACATCTATCCGTAATCTTTGCAACGTATTTGAAATCTTTGTGAAATTCTTATGAAATCTTGGGAAAAACATTGAAATTTTGTCAAATCTTTGAAAATTTTTTCGAAATCTTTGCAAAATATTTGAAATAATTGGTAATATTTGTGAAATCTTTATAAAATCTTTGGGAATTCTTATAAAATATTTACGAAATGTTTGAAATATTTTTAAAATATTCGGTAATGTTTATAAAATTAATTAAATCTTTGAGAAATGATTGAAGTCTTTGTGAAATCTTTTATATGTACCCGAAATCTTTAAAATCTATCTGAAATCTGTGTGAAATAATAGAAAACTTAAAAATCTATCTGAAATGTTTGCAAAGTATTTGAAATCTTGGAGAAATCATTGAAATCTTTGTGAAATCCTTGTAAAATCTTTGTGAATTCTCGGAAAAATCTTTGCTAAATATTTTAATTTTTATGAAATCTTTGAAATCTTTGGGAAATCATTAAAATATTTGTAAAATCTTTGTGAATTCTTTTAAATTGTTTGCAAAATATTAAAAATTTTTATGATATCTTTGGGAAACCATTGAAATATTTGTGAAAATTTGTAAAATCTTTGTGAATTTTTTAAAAACCTTGCAAATTGTTTGAAATATTTTTGAAATATTCGGTAATATTTCAGAAATTATAGAAATCTTTGTGAAATCTTTGAGAAATGATTGAGGTCTTTGTGAAGTTTTTTGAATCTATCCGAAATCTTTGAAATCTTTGTTTAATTTTTGAAATCTATTTGAAATCTGTGAAATAATAGAAGAATTTCTGAAATATTTGAAATCTATCTGAAATTCTTGCGAAATATTTAAAATCTTTGGGAAATTATTGGTATCTTTGTGAAGTCCTTGTAAAATCTTGATGAAATCTTTGTGAATTCTCTAAAAATCATTGCGAAATACTTGTAATTTTTATGAAATCTTTGAAATATTCGGGGAATCATTGAAATCTTTCAAATCTTTCTGAAATCTTTGGGGATTGTGTTAAAATATTTACGAAATGTTTCAAATATTTTTGAAATATTCGGTAATGTTTATGAAATTATTGAAATCTTTGAGAAATAATTTAAGTCTTTGTGAAGTTTTTTGAATCTATCCGAAATCTTTGAAATCTTTAAAATCTATCTGAAACGTTTGCGAAATATTTGAAATCTTGGAGAAATCACTGTAATCTTTGTGAAATGCCTGTAAAATCTTTATGAAATCGGTGTGAATTCTATAAAAAATCTTTGCGAAATATTTGTAATTTTTATGAAATCTTTGAAATATTTAGGAAATCATTTAAATCTTTGTAAAATCTTTCTGAATTCTTTGTGAATTCTTTTAAAATACTTACGAAATATTTCAAATATTTTTGAAATATTCGGTAATGTTAATGAAATTATTGAAATCTTTGAGAAATGATTGAAGTCTTTGTGAATTCTTTTAAATCTACCCAAAATGTGTAAAATCTTTGTTCAATCTTTGAAATCTTTGTATTATTTTTGAAATCTATCTGAAATCTTTGTGAAATAATAAAAATCTTTACAATCTATCTGAAATGTTTGCGAAATATTTGAAATCTTGGAGAAATCATTGTAATCTTTGTGAAATGCCTGTAAAATCTTTATGAAATCTTTGTTCCGTCAAAACTGTTCCCCATAACATTCTACAAAGATTGGTAGCTCTAAAAATGTATTCAGAGGTGAAATCAACTCTCCCTGCTTTTTTCTTGCTTTCAAAATAGGATCTTTTTCATGATCATGGTTCTCTGCCATTATGTCATTCTAATTTGAGCTATGAATCTTCAAAACTCAGGAGTATTTGCTTTGGAAAACTGAATAATTTTTATTTGTAGGTTTTAAAAATTGAAAATTAAATGTTCTTCGAATCCAACGATTTGCAGTTTGAAGTTATTTAATTTTTAGGATACACAATTGCACACTCTTCAATTATAAAAAAATATGATTATTATGTCTTATGAATCTCTATGTGAGTTTCACATAATTTATTATGGCTTCATAGTGATTTCGTAATCTTCTATTCAAATTTTATAACCCGATATCTGCATTACAATTCGTTCATCAAATAATTAACCTATTGGTCATATATGGGGTAAATTCGGAGATTTATGAATAATTAGTTAACATTATTTAAGGTGGTTTCAACCAGAATCTGGAATCAGTTTATACCTTAACTGTGAAAATCTACTCTTCGACAATGATGAGCAAAATTATGTTTAATTGCAGAATCTATTCATTCTTTCCTGCTCGTTTCGTAAGTGAAAGAACATAAACAATTTTGTAACTTCTTAGATCAATTGTCAGAAGGAAAAAATGGTATCCGATAAGAATTGTGATATCACTAAAAAGAATAGGTATTTTCAATTAAAGAAGCCATACCTTCAAGAAAACTTTTTGAATTAAATCAAAAATCGCTTAAAAATGAAGAAAATTATTTTCAATAACCAAAAAATTTGTATTGGAACAGAGAACTATTTCTTTGAATCAAAAAAAAACTTTTCATTGTCTGGAAGCTAATTAATATTTTTCTTTGATTCAAAGGATTTTTCATTGAATTCAAAAATATTTTATGATTGAGATGAAAATCTTTTTCGGTTGAAGTATTAACTATTACATTTTTTGTTGCTTCAAAATTTATCTTCTTTTGATGGAAATTTATTCTTTTGTTTGAAAAAATTCACGATTCAATTGAAATTCCAGTTTCTCGGAAAATTGAACTATCTTGAAAAAAAATTGTTTGAAACTTTCTTCAAATAATGATATTTTGTTATATTCATACAAAATGAAAGTTTTAATGGTGCGACTTGAAATAATGGGGTGGTTTTGAATTCCTATGGACATGTTAATTGTATAATAGAAAAGAATTGATATATCATATTGGTGAAATATCAGTTTATGAGTAAATGTAAAAAAGTCTGTTCCTTTTCACAATCTGATAATGATAAAGTTTCGTACAGGTAGAAGAGCCTCCCAAAAATGAGGGTGCTTATGTTATTTTATTTTTAATGCAAAATATATGTCATTATAAGTCTTTCAAGAAAAAAATAACATTTACCCTTGTAAAATAATTTTTCCAGCGAAAAATACATGAAATTTTTCTATTTGTTTAGTTGAATCATCAATAATAATCTTCAAAATGAAATTGTAATAAAATTCTATGGTTTAGTAAGTCTAGTGAGCTACTCTGGTACATATTAGAGGGCAAAGAATTTTGCTGTGAAGAAATTATGAAAATGATTGATTTGTTCATTCCAATTATTTATGACAGGGATGAATGTTGATTGTTAAGAATATTTGGAAGCATAATAAGTTTGATGAGCTTTCACGATTCATATACGACAAAACAGGATTTTTGTTGGAAGAAAAGATAAAAGTGTTCTATTTGTTAACCTAAATTGGTTATAAAAAAGATGACTGTTGAGCGTTAAAAATATTTGCAAGAAAATAAATCTGGTAAGCTATTACAATACGTATAATAATGATAATTTCTGGATCTCAAATTATTTTATGAGAATAAGGTAAATAGTGAACAGATTAAAATTTTCTATAATTTTACTTCGACAGAATATAATTTTATAGGTAGGCAAACTATACAGGCCACTTTTACGGAATTTTGAAACGTGTCTTGGAAGCACTTCCTGATAATAATGTTTGTCGCGAGATAGCAAATATTTAATGTTTTTATGATTACAAAACATTGTCACATTTTAGAGATTCGGCGTTCTTTTTTACTTTTTCATATAAAAAGAACAGAATATTTTTTTTCAATTAAGGGTGACCAAGCAGAGTATAAACATATCGAATTAGGAGATTGGGGAACGTATTCGGGATGGATATGAATTATATACTGTGATGATACCAAAAAATAATTTTAAAAAACCGTGTAACATTCGGAATCCTATCCAAAGAATATGAAATGCTTCGAAATTCCTAAAAAATAATATTTCTCCAGTGTAAAATATTGTTCCTCAGGCATGCATCATTCTTTTGTCGATTGACAACCTTCCAGTTTCACGAAATACAAGCAACTTTCCGAAATTCGAGGTTAGCTATTACCCGATCTGATACACTAACCTGCAATTTACGACATTTTATTTCATTTCGTGACACTGAAATGTCGTCAATCGACAAACAAATGGAACATGAGGGAGAACATACAATCTGCATTTAAAAAATATTACTATTCGTACATTAATCACTAACTTTTACGATTAGAAGATTTTCTCAAAAAAGTATGTATTCCCATGACGTCATGCTCAAGTACTAAATTCAAAGCCTCCCTCTCTTCAGGCGTCTTTTTTAATTAATCAGCTATTCACGCGGGCGTGGCCGTACAGCCCGCAGAGGGACCGTGGTGGGAGATGACAAAACTGCGCAATTTAGAATAAGCGGGCATAGGAGATGTAGAGTAGGTGAACTGTAGAATGGGCGAACTGTAGAATGAAAAAAGGTTGACTGCAATTTCTTTAAATTATTAAGTTTGTTAAATTGCAATAATTATTGCCTCCTTCTAAGTAAAAAGTAGACAAAAAGCTGAACATTTCAGGAAAAACCTCAACTTTCAAGCGATAATTCAAAGAGAATATTATTAAGAATAATAATAAATTCTACAAAACATTGCGTTTGTTTACTTGAATCTTATACTACCTCACTCTGATTGAGCAATGGACCAAAAGTGTACAATTTTAGAAAGAAGTGCAACTTTGTAGCTTTATTGTAACTGAATGTTATTATAGATAATAATAAATTGGTTCAACAATTATTTTTGGTAATTGCAATTGCTTATTGAGTGAATATGAATAGAAAATTGAAACGAACTTGAAAAAAAAAAACAGAGGCTTTTCTTATTTTTGTGGATTCAAACAAATTTGAGCATGATATTTATCAAAATTTCGAGAACATAAAAAATTAAATTCCAGTTGTTTTTTATTAAATTTCAAAAGTTCAATTTCTGAATTTCTTCAATTTTTACCAGATGAATCTTCAACCGTCGAACATTGAATTTTTTAATTTCTGAAATTTTGGAATTTTTAATTAGATTAAAATCAAATTCAAAATCCCGTTTAACTTCCAACACTCAAATCAAAGTATAGAATTCCTGAAAATAAAACAAGAATCCAACGATCAAATTTTTTATTTTTTCAAATTTTCAAAGGTTAAATTTTGTGATTTTCAGTTTTCTCCAATCTTCAGCTGTTGAACATTGACCTGATAAAAACTGAAAAAATTTGAATTTTCAGCTAGAAAACTAAAAAGTGGGAATTAAACAACGTATTTAATCATGAAGTGTGCGATTTTCTTATTGTTTCACTGTGTAGTTGAATTTAGTCACCCACCATTTTCTAAGAACGAATCATCAGTCATCACGTTATACAGATATAAGTTCAATTTTTAATTCAATTAATTAATTTTTAACTAAATATATAGTTGAATTTTCAACCCAAAAATATTAATTTTCAACCAAAAATGTACCTAATTAATTTTCATGCTAAATATTCAATATATATCAATAAGAAAATTGAAAATGGAATTTTCAAATCTCTTCAGTTTCCAGCTATTCCATTTTCTTTAAATGTTGTTCAAAATTTAAAAATTCAACTGCCTAAAATTACATTTAAACAATTTAATTTTCAATTCTTAACAATATAATTTTTTTCGTTTTTCAACAGTTGAATTTTATTGAACTGTTAAAGTTGAACATTTAACTGTTGAAAATTGAATTTTTTTGAATTCTCCACTTTTTTAAATTTTCAACATTTAATTTTCAATTTTCTTCAATTTATTATATACAGCTTGAAATTGAAATATTGAGTATAGAATTTTAATTACAAAGATTCATTTTCATTAGTAGAAAATTGAAAAAAATTCAACTGCTTCAAATTAAGAATCGACTTTTCAACAGTTGAAACCTCAACCTTTAAAAATTCAGCTTTGAGAAATTTAATGTAAGAAGTAAAATTTTGTATAAAGGATAAGGGTTAAAAATGTTACGGGAAATTAATAGTACTCCAATTCACTCTTTGTGAAGAATTTATCTGAATTGAAAAAAAATCCCAACTACGATCATTTATTACACCGCGACACAAAAAAAAATGGTCTACCCGGCGGACATCACCAGCATATCTATATGTTTTTTGGATCGCTGAATCCGAATCCGGAGTCCAGATACCCAAGTGAGCCCGTATTCTTCCAAAAAACGCAAAAATAGACGTAAAATCGACGAAAACAGCGATTTTTCTTGTATATTTTTACAAAAAGCTCGTGGGCCGCGACACTGACACCGCACCGCAGTGGAGAGGCGGCGCACGCTCTCGCTAAAATGACGATATCTTGGAACCTATAAGAGTCTCCATGAATTTTCTTTTTTAAAGAAAGGTGATTTCACAAGTGATCATTTTATCGATATTTTAAAAAAATGCAAAGGGGAGTAATTCACGAAAAATTGAATCAAAATTCTTTTTCTCACTTTTTTCCGGGCAAAATTTTTTTTCTTCTAATAATTGTATTATAATCTCAAAATATGTTATTTTAACTTTAACGTGTCCAAATTTGATCATAATCCAATCAGCGTTTCCAGCAATATTGATAATTCAAAAAAATGTAACTCCGAAATTCAACATGGCGTAACTTCCATAATTTTGAACATTTTTGAAAATTCTTCATGGTTGAAATTTCTTCTGTATAGCATTACAATTTCACAAAGTTTTATTGAAATAGAACAACCATTTGCAGATCCTGATATTTCTGACGTGCACTGACTATTTGTTTTATAATCATACTATTTTTGAAAAAAGTATCAAACGTGTACTTATGCCGTCTTAAAAAAATGCGGCCTAAGACTTAAGTATTATTGTATAGAATAACCTTAATAATGAATGAAATTTTCAGATCAAGACCCTGATACTAAATTAATTAAATTGATTGTATTTAGTCAAATTCCAATTTTTCATTGATAAATTACATTGTTTCGAGGCAAGAATGATTGCAATTTCTATACTAGAATTAGTTATAGGAAAAAGTGAAGAAACGTACAAAAGTACGGGATGTAGTTTATGAAAATTATTTTCAAAAATTATTAGTAGAACCGTTATTATTGTATTATTCATTACTTATTGAATACATTTGTATCATTAAATGTATTTTTGAAATTATCGAGCTGATTAACTCAGCTATTTAGAGTTTCATGGATCACGCCGAAAAGTTTAAATATTGACCTAACGACTCACCTCACCTAATAATCTGTGAACTATGAACATTCCATATTTCCCTTCGCCCCCAGAAATTTTTCATTTTATCCTAAAAAATATGACATTTTCGTTTTTGCTAACTCGATTAAATTCTTGGACAATCCTTTTTGCTAATAATCATACAGTTACCTGATGTAGCGCCTACGTAATGCCTTTTCTACAGTAAGTCTACGTGAATTTAACATAGTCGTAACGAAAATTACCCCCACCCCTCTTTTTTAATGTTACGTCATATGTGAACGTTCTCTATAATGTGCTTTTCTTTTCTTTTAATCTATTCGATTTTTATGCAAAATCTCCAAATCAATAAGCAGTTAACTTAAAGAAATTGGAAGCAGTTAAACCATTTATCATGTATGTTTGCATTGTCTCCCCTTTCGAACTTCAATTTATGTCATATTTTGTATTAAATTACACACAATTATATATGATTATGTATTTATGCACAAAAGCGTTGAATTGCATTTCAAATTCAAGGAAATAACAGTATTTGTTTTAAAAGAAATAGTAAGAGGTTCATATCAGAAAAACAAATGTTAACGGATCACTTGAATAATTGCGTGTAAACAAACGAATGTTGCTATATGTGAATGTAATAATCTAATGGAATTGGCGATATATTCAGCGCCCTTTATCATTTCTTATTATTATAAATAAAGTAGCACATAAGTTTCAAGAAAATCATATGGAATTGTTCTTTTTATTAACATCGTGAACAAATAAGACAATCTAAAAGAACAAAAAACAACATTTATATTAGTATTACAACATTTTTAAATTTCAATTATGATATCTCCAATTATTAAACAATCGTTGAAATTCTATAATGAACGTTGGATTGCTAACAAAAATTATATTTCAGTATACTTCATTCATTTAGTTTCAATACTTTGAGATTTATAAATATTTGAATACATTCAAGTTCTAAATTTTAGGGTAGAAAATTTCAAAACCTTAATTTTTTACTGAATTAGGCGTAAAAAAGCGAAGTAGTGTAGTTTTAAAAAACTCGATTTCGTCAAAAAGTAGACTTAGCACTTGATCGTTTAGTATGTGAATAAGCATTATACTTTAATACCCTAGCCAACTTCACTTCCACCCTAGCCAAATTTACTACAAGCCCTAGGGTCGAAGGGGAAGTAGGAGAAGTGACTTAATTAATTTAAAGTATTAATGTTCTGGTTTCGACCAGGTTAATTAATTAATTACTTTCTGATGGTAAATTTTTGCCAATTACTGGTCAAATAATTTTCTGAAGAAACGAGAAAAAATCTGCCACCGCCGAGATTTGAACCGTTAACACCACTATTCACGAGTGTAGCGTTAACCAGCCAATTCTATTTGTCGGCCGAGGCGACGTAAGAGAATGTGATACAAGACTCAAATATTTTTTCCGAAATAAGCATCTGCTGAGATGATTCGTTAGAATACGAAAATAAAAATGTTTCTTTTGAAAGTACACATACAATTAAGTCGAGTCTGGTGATTCTGCAGTACGTTTACCAATTTCTGTACACCATAAGCCTCGAAGATGTATAATTTCTCTGAAAATACATTTTACTTAACCTAACTTTTTTCAAGGACACTTTCCTACTTCCCTTTAAACTATCCACGTATTCTCCACTATTAAACCAAAACTTATCCATTTTTAAAGAAACTAAACAGCCGAGAAAAATAATAATATTAGTGACCAAAATTATTTAATTTGCAATAAAATGAAGTCAGAATCCACTCGTCATGGCACTGGTTGGAGCTGCCATAAGAGTCTCATGTATTTTTGCGCACACGATTTTCAGCGCCATCTCTTGTCTCCGAGAACAAACTTAACAAACATAACCGCGAAATTTGAATGTTATAGCATTTTCGAAAGTAAAAGGAGTTTACTATTTGCTATTTATTATCCTAAGAGAATGGAATAATGATACAAAAACGATTAATAGTATTAAATAATTCTTCTATTGCACAAAATAGATTCAAGTATTGTTTCAAAAAGTTTAAAGAAAGATTAACGTATTGTTTTAAAAAGTTTTTGAAATAGAAAATGTCTGTAATGTTTAAAGTTTGCATATTATATTCTTTATACACATTTATTATAATTATAACAATATAATCTGAGAATACAAATTGAGAAAACAAACTGAAAAACCATCGGAAAGTATTAAAAACTTCAAAAATTATTTTTCAATAGCAATTCATTGCTACTCATTGAATTAGTAAGCTAGTACTACTAATCAGATTAGTAGAATACCCTTACTAATTCATTTAGTAAGCCAAATCTTACAATTTCATTTAGTAGAAAGTGATGAAATTACTATTTTAACAGTCCATTTAAAAAGGAAGGCAGGGAATTTTACTGACCAAGGAAAAGTCAGGGAATTAACAAAAGAAATCTTATTAAAGTCAGGGAATTTCTGTAGCTCTAAATAACTGTTAAGAAGAACAAATTTGAAATTATTTTATTCCATTTATAAAAGATTCTAGGTTGAAAATGTTACAAGTTTAATATTCTAGTATTTGAATAGTAATTAATATTATATTATTATTAGTACTGTTAGTTATAAAGTTTATTATTTGTTTGAAAATTCAACAATTTTGTTAAAAAGTCATCTTTTTGGGTTGAAAATTCAACTATTTTCGCAGAAAATTTTCTTTCTGTTAAAAATTCATATCTTAGTGTTGAAAAATTAAACTGAAATCTTTTTTGGATGAAAATTCGACTATTTTTTAAAATTTGGCTCTTCAAAAATTTTGGATGGACCACTTTGTTAAGAAATCAACTGCGTGGATTTAAAGTTGAAAATTTATTTTTTTGAATGAAGTATTATCTCATTGGTTGGAAATATAATTGTTTTGTTAAAAATTAATTTTTTCACAAAATTCATATTTTCTGGTTGAAAATTCAGTTTTCCACAATTTAGATGAAAGTTTTTTGCTTTCATGACTGAAAAACCTTAATTTGTTAAAATGTTGTCTTTTTAGTTTTAAAACTATTTTTTTTTATAAAATTTTTCTAGGTGGAAAATTCAATTATTTTGTTGAAAATTTAATTATTTTGTCGAAAATGCAAGTATTTTGTTCAAAAGTCATCTTTATAGTAAACATTTTTTAAATATAATAAATGAATAAATTTGAACATTTTAATTTTGACTAACAAATTTTTGTTGTTGGAAATTAATCTCTGTAGAAATTCTACCTTTTTTGATCAAAAATGCAACTGTCTGAATAAAAATTAATTCTTTTCGGTTGAAAATTAACTTTTTTATTTGAAAATTTAACTTTTTCGCAATAAATTTGTATTTTCGGCTCGAAAATCCAACGATTTGACAACAAATTTAACTATTCGACTGAAAATTTATGTATTTTTTTGAAAATTCATATCTTTGGAAAAAAATCTATTTTCTAGTTAAAAATTCAAATGTTTGGTTGATTTTTTTTTTTAGTTAAGGATTCATGTATTTTGTTTGACGTTCGTATTTGTTGATTAAAATCAATTTTTTAATTTGTATTAAAAATATTTTTAAACTTAACATATCAACTATTACATTTTACGTTAAAAATTCATCTTTTATGTGTGCTTCAATCAAATAAATTTGGTTCAAATGAAAAAGTATTTGTTTGACCCTATATCAAAGAAAGAATTTGGTTGATGTACAGATCATAGCTAATATTAAATAATATAATATTAATGTCAGTTATCAATTCCTATTACCACACAAGAGAAAAATTGAAATTCAATAATTATGTCGTTCAATATTGTTAAGACACTGAGTTTACATCGTAAAAATTAATGAACAAATAGTTTCATTGAAACATCCAAATGAATTTTACTTTATATTTTTATGAAAATTATAATCATAATTAACGTTTTAAATTGAATTCAGAAGAAATTAAAACATATTTACATATGATTGTGAGAATCGAATTGAGATACTCTTTCCAAAATAGCACAAACATTTAACAAAATGATATAGTTGCAACAGAGATATGTTAAATATAAATCAAGATTAATTTTACGAATTATACCCAATACTCAACTACATAACCTTGAAATAAATAATTAATTCATGTTCCTTCATATAGAAACATTATAATTCAATCTATATGTAATTTAATATTGTAACAACACTAATCAGCTGACAATTAATCCATAAGCTTCCAACATACAAAGAAATGAAGAATTATTCCAATTGAAACATTTAACTAATGTTCATTTTATGTTTTACTTTTAAATACCTTTTGAATAAATTTCATACAAAATTGAAACCTAATTTTGAAAATGGAATTCAGATACTCATTTCACAACATCACGAAATCTTACAAGAATCACATAATTGGAATGAAGGTATTTTTAAAGCAAATAATCTTTCATCATATAAATTATAGCCAATAGTCAATTACATAACCCTAAGGTAAATAATCAATGTACGTTAGTTATTATGAAAAAATCAAAAATCAATCTTTATGGAATTCAATGTTATGCAAAAAATCAATCATCTAATAAATAATTAATGAGTTCAGAACATGAGAAGCATTAAATCATTGTTTTCATCCCAACATTCAAATAATGTTGATTTTATATTTTTCTGAATATTTCAGTCATCAATAACCTTTTAAACTAATTCCAGAAAAAAAGAAAGCATGTGTGTATATTATTTTCAAAATTGAATTCAGATAATCATATCACATCATCAGAAATATTTTTAAAATTATGTAACTGGAATAGGGGTACTTTAAATATAAATAAACTTTTATTATACCAATTATATCTAATATTCAATTACATAATCATAAAGTAAATAATCAATTTATGTTACTCAATCAAAAAAAAATTGAAATTTAATATTGTGAAAAAAAATAAATCAGTCAATAACCAATCATTCACATAATAATATGAAAAGCCTTAAACAATTATTTCCATTCAAAAATTCAAATAATTTTCACTTTTTTTAAACTTGAAGTTTCATTTCCAAAAAGTGTAATTATTAATAACTTTTTATAGTAATTTTTCTGAAAAAAAAATGAAACGCATGAACATTGTACATATAATTTTGAAAATTGAATTCAGATACTCATTTGACATCATAAATATTATACAAAATTCTATCATAGTAATGGAGATAGGTTAAAAAAAAGAAACTGTTATTATACTAATTATATCCAATATTCAATCACATCACCTTAAAGTAAATAATTAATTTATTTTGCTTGAAAGAGAAAAATTTAAATTCAATATTTATGTTATTTAATTTTGTTACAAAATTAATAAGCCAATAATTAATTAATCATTATATTACACAAAAAGCATTTGATAATTATTTCCATTGAATAATTCAAATAATTTTTACTACATATTTTTCTAAAAATTTGAATTATTAATAAACTTTTAAAGCATTCCAGAAAATCAAAATATATGTGCACATAATTTCGAAATCAAAATTTAGATACAAATTTCACAACATCGCAAAAATTTGAAGAAAAAAAATATAATTGTAATAGAGGTATTTTAAATATTAACAAACTTTTATTGTAAAAATTATAGTCAATATAAAATTACATAACCTTGAAGTAAATAATCAGTTCATGTTACCTAATCAAAAGCAATTAAAATTCAATCATCATGTGACTTAACATTTTTGAAAAAAATAATCATCGAATAATTAATTTATCGGTTTATAACATAAAAACCATTAAACTATAATTTTCATTTAGGCATTGGAATAATTTATATTCTAAATTTTAAGAAAATTTTCACCATCATTTCTGAAAATTTAATATATTAGTAACCTTCCATACTAATTTCAGACAAAATAAAATCATATTCACATATAATTTTGAGAATTAAATACAGACACTCGTTTCACAACATCAGAATCATTTAAAAAATAATGTAATTGAAATAGTGGTATTTCAAATTTAAGTCAACTTTTATTATGCAAATTATATCCAGCATTCAATTACATAACCTGATGATTGTTCGGCAACTTGATTTTCGGTCAAATGAAACTTAGGTAATATGGAATTTGGGGTATATTCATGCGCCTCCTCAAATTAAAACATTTAACATTGCAGTTGATGAATTTGAAATCTTCCATTTTTTAATTAAGTATGTATATAAAGTGTTGAACTTCTAATACTTACTTAAAAAGTACTAAATATTTTTTAATGTTATTGGCACCTTATTTATACATAAATAAAGTATTGAGGTGCTATAATTGCTTTAATTATTATTCAATAATGGGTACACTTACTAACTTCAGAGAATTTTCAGCGTAATTCAAATATTATATTTTCAAATATCGTACATTTAAAAAGAAAAGGGGAAAAAGGCGAAGTTTTTTGAGAATAGGGGGAAAAGGGGAATTTCAAGAAAAAAGGGGAAACTAACAAAAAAGGGGTAAAGTGGGTAAATTGAATTGAAAGACTTCTGCAGAATTAATAAAACGAGTGCATCTTAATTCAGTAGTAGTCTACCCTCGACCAAGGTTGATGAATTTGGAAATAGTTGAAAAGAATTTCATGTTTTCCGAAAAATTCAGAAAATTAAAAATGAATCAAGTTATGTCCTGGATTATTGAACAGAATTCCAGGATCTTTAAAAGAATTGGGTGCTTTCAAAAGGATTTAGAGAATTCAAAACATTCCATTTAATTCTACATTAATCAGGGACGATAGAGCCCATCCGATTTAAACAGACAAAACACATTCGTAATCGCATTTGTTTTTTCTTTTTTTTTTCGAAGCAAGGTGAAGTTACCGCCGTAAGAGAAATTGCTTTCCGGGGTCGCACGCACACTGGCAACTAGATGTTCACTTACATGCAATTGCAGCGCCTTGTAGCACCCCAAATATGCACCAGACCCAAAAATGTTCTGGGACTTTTAGATTTGAAATCTTTTTCCCTATCTGCCATTATAAGGAACGACAATACGCCTGGGATACCCTGTATACCAACACACACGCGCGCGAGGGTTGTTTGTATCACAGGACATCACTCAATTTTGATCAGACCGTTATCAGCTGTTTTATCTTATCAGTATCATTGTAACCGTGGAGCTTTCCCTGACCGAGAATCGTCTCAGTTGAAGACTAGGGTGAGGTTTTTCAACAATATCACTTAGGGTGTACCGAGCATCTTCATCCAAAATCGGAAAAACTGCAGCAACAGCGTCGTCCCCACGGGAGTTGGAAAACCGCCCCACAATGAATCTTTCACCATACACTGAAGCGACCCTACGGTGAATTTCGGGAACAACAACACCTTCTGTAACTAAAAATTTGATTAAAGATAGCACTTTACAATCGGACACGCTAGTCAGGGGAATCTCCATGGTTACAGTGATACTGATAAGCGAAAACAACTGATAACGACCTGATAAGAATTCAATGACTTCCTGAGATACAAACAAAAATATCCCCGTCCAATTTTTCCCTACCCGACCTTTTGCCGCCAATTTATAAAATATCGTATATATACTTGGAGTGGCTCCACTGATGATAACGGACTGACACTTTTTAAACTGCGCATGTACCGAAAAGGGCGGGTCTATTTAAACAGATAAAATATGCACTTGTAACATTACATTAATGATCAATTATTTTAGGAAATTAGATACTTCTTACATTCAATTTAATTACCTTTTTCGTAGTGAGAAACTTTCTGAAATATGTATTTGTATTATTATTAATAGTATTTATTGATTGCAAATGGACCCGCACTTTTCGGTACATGAGCAGTTGAAAAAGCGGCGGACCGTTAGCATCACTGAGTGGCTCTGTGGATAAATTTATGCACATGAACACAAGCATGCACCTTAAATCTTCTGTTCTGCAACTTTACATCTCATACCGTCCAGGCGATCGCGGTGTACTGAATCTTGAATGTCTTCACGCAAGGATTATTCTGGGTACAGCACATATAGACGCAAATAGACGAGAGGTCAGGAAGCACGAATAAGTATGTATAGGTCTCTCGAGTGTTATGATGTCTAATAACACTTATACAGATAGAGGCAGAAATGTAAATATAGTTTTACAAAGTTTTCCATGTACACACACACACACACACACACACACACATATATATATATATTCGGTTTCTATTCCTTTGGAATAGAACTGAAGGGCCTATGACAAAGTCACCGAACCCGTCCTCGGGTTGCGGATAGAGGGTCCCTGTACCAAGGGTTTCTGCTGAATATGTTTAATAATGAATAATTAATAAGCAGTCGCGGACAATTGTCCAGGGATGGTCCCGAAGGAATAACCCCTAAGCGGAGGCGTAGCAACCGTCGTGCCTTCATACGCGAATAATTGGTTCAGTCCTGGTCGATTCTTGATTTGGTCAAGGTCCAACCCTGGGAGAGTATCTTTGTTTATTCTAAAAGTGTTTGTTATTTTCTATGATGTTCATATATTGCTGGAACGTTTTTAATATTTCTTAAGTGTTTTTAAATTTTCTACGGAAATCAGGACTTTTTTTGTATTGTTCTAGATTATTCTGAGGTGTTGTTGAGTTCTCTGAATTCAACAAAAAATATCTTAAAGATTTGGAAGATTATATTAAGGGAACAAAGGGTGGTCTTGTTTGATCAAACCAACTGCAAAAATGCAAACTTAAGCAAAAGTTTTTTTTTTAAATCTGTAAAATTGAAAAAAAAACATAAAATCTTATTATGTTCTTACAAACTACAAAAATTTCCATTACGTAATAAAACACTTGTGTCTCTATAAATCGCAGATGATAATTTAATCGACTTAAAATTTCTATATGATATTTTTGCGACGTCATTGTTGTAAAACAGTTTAATGAAATACAAATAATTTAGAAGCACGAATGACGCAGTGAATAGCGTCATATTTATTTATGAACTGAAATATTGTGGAGATTATTTATTACGTAATCTTTTATCGAGATTCTTATTACGTGGGTTTCGTTAGTTAAAAAAAATGAAAACCCTGATAGGCAGTCTGTTCTACGCGTTAGTGATTTTTCCTAATTTTATAGGTAAATATAATATCATACATTATTCATTATAAGTAATCATAAAAAAAATGTAGCGTACGTGATCATCAACTGCACTATAATTTGACTGCTCTATACCATATGGAATCAATTTTGGGGGAGCCTGTACAAAGAATCAGGTTTTAGTACTCCTGTATAAGGAAGCAAGTGTATTTTTATTGATATAATTATTTTGACTTTTGGTGATGAAATACATAAAAGCAGACCCTTTTGCAAGAAGGGCTGAAATTATATGCATTTCTCTGCAATACTTGCTATTGTATGAAATTTTCAAATATTTTATGACCTGCTGCAGAAAGTATTTCTTATTCCAAATCGTTAAAATTTAAAATTAGTGATGTGGCAAATAAATTGATTCTACTCAAAAACGCCATGTGGACTTAAGTCACGTTTCAAATTTTTTGACAGACTCAAGCTGTGATCGAATCAAAAGAATCCAAATCTTCAAGGTTACAAAGTTCGAGCGCTTCTGCCTGATCTGATAAGTTCAAAGGTGCTTGTGTCGCGGTCCATGTAACCTCAGTGTATTTCTTTGAAAATGTTTTCCTTCAGAATGGCTGAACGGCAAATTAACAAAATTATTACTACAACAAAGTTGATAATTACCGATTACCTAGAGGAGCATGAACCCAAACAAAATTCCGAGGGTTGTAGGATCCGCTAGTGATTCGGATCGGATTACCATCAGTTCAATTTGGCTCATGCACATTACTAGTTTTAATCGTAGGAAAGTCAGCCAATATTAATTGGATGAAAACTACTAATAAGATAGTGACTTAATACGATATTTAATTTCCTACTCGTATTTTCTTATTGTAGAATTAGTTAGACCACATAAAGAGGATGCAGTGCATCCTCTTCCGATTCAACTGCATGTTCATTATTACGAACGTCGATATCGTAGAAGTCAAATCTTCCCTTTACGAGCAGGAATGACAGTACCAGCAGCAACAGATGAGAAAGGCCAATACATCATTGGACTAATACTGGAAGATATTTTGCTTCCAATTGTGGCTCCTAGAGCAGAACTTCATCATGCCCACGGAAGAGTTAAAATGCGCATTAATGGCAACAATGCCAACGAGACTGTACCAATATCCATTGAGGATCCCTTAAATGGTCGGTTTTTTCGTAAATTTTTGGAGAATTCACCTTATATGCGTCCTGCCATTATAAGCGAATAATAATTGGTCCAGTCCTGGTCCATTCTTGGTTCAGTAAAGTTGCAACCCTGGCCTAGTCTATGTGGTTATTTTTATAATTTATGAAATCTTCTATAATTTTGATATATGGGTGAAACGTTTTTAATATTTCTTGAATGTTCTTGAAGTCTCTGTGGAAATCTTGAATTTTTAGTGTTGTTGTGAATTCTATGGAAATCCGCAGGGATGTTTCGAAAGTTTTAGAATTCACAATGACTTCTTTGAATTTCATCGTGACATTTTTGGAATTCGCTATGAATGGAGTTTCAATAAAAGGAAATGTTATGAAGGTTTTGTATGTAGTTCATCAAAAACTGAATTTCTTCAATGTCCTAAAAATTTGAAAGAATGAATTCAGGGAACGAAGTGTTTCCCTGTTTACGATTGAAACCCAAAAAAGCTTTAAATTTAAATTTATCATCATGAATCATCGTGAAAGTATTAAATCTATTATCAAAATTATCCTTATTAATTAATTGTAAATCTATACACTTTTCCTCAACAAATATTTTCGTGAGGAAATGAAACGGAAATTTTTTTATTTATTTCTGTGAAAGATTGGCTGGGGCATTGAAAAAAAATTAAAGTGTTGGGAACCATAGTAAGTTGACTTTTTATTATGATTTGCAATATTCAAAGTTACTTGTAACTTTTCATGACGAGTTCGGATCATAAACAATTTTATATTTTAGTTATATTTATTTTTGCAATTGAATCAATGGCGTCGATGATTGCGATTGACAAGCTCTGCCTTAAAATATCGAAAGGTTTTTCGGAAGGGGCCCACTGGAGTTTTCCTAATTTCAGCCTGAATCAATGGCGTGATCATGCCGATTTCCATGTTTATTTTTGCTCTTCTTTTATTTCGTGTGTACAAATTATGTGTATATATTCCAGCAAACTGATTACTACTCTGCACTATTGCAAATTCGTCACCAGTTAGTGTTGATAATACAATTTGTTCTTGAGTTGGCATGGGCCATAAAGATTCAGCCCTTGAAGTAATTGAATTGGCTTATAAGCTGGAAAAGTGTATCTTCGAAGTTCGAATTGCCGGTTCGGATTTTTAATGGGAATTAGCCGAAGAAATTCAAGTTGATCCAGTTTATATCCAAGTACGTCAAGAAAAGTAAGCCTAGCAGTAGATCTGTACCTGGTACGAAAAGAAGACTCAACAGGGAGAGAAGACCTGACCGGTGCATAATATCTGAGAGGCGGAATGGACATTGCAGGTTAATGTTGAATGTCAGAAGAAGAAGAAGATGGGACGCCACGAGAAATATTAGGAACAAGGTCACCATTAGGCTGGGCAGAAAGAAGACACCCGGCCAGGGAATTTTGTATTTCAGAAAAAGATGTGACGCCACGAGGAACACCAAGAATAGGGGCGCCATTAGGTAAGCAGTCGAACTCTGAACTCAACTCTGCAAGAAGAAACAGGAGATTCATTTTTTTTTTAAGTATTTCGGTAATATTTACGGAAGATAGCCCTAGGAAATCTATTAAAAGCTGGACCGGAAATATTGAGTGAACATTAATCGGGTAGAATCCTGGAAAAGTTTTATCTAGTATGTTTTCTCAAGAATTTAACGCATTTTTATACACACATGCATGTCACTTCTGAGAGAACAGACAAAAAATTCGCAGCCGTGTGTAGGTGCCATAATATATCAAACATCAGGAATCAATCTGAAATTAACCGTTTAGTCATCCGACATATCAATCGATTGTCATCAGTTGAAGTCCGGGATATTTGCAAGAAAAATGAAGTTGGTACGATAAAATACATAATTTTGTCCATACCATATAAATAAAATGAAAATATGATTTCGTCAAGTTTGAAAATGCATACGGTCTATATTTTAACTACAAAACCCAAACTTTACACGGCTGTTTATGTAATTTATCTACCATTTATGACTGGAAAAGTAGTAAAGTAGTCTGAAATTTCACACTCTAATTTTGACAAATTTTTCGAGTAGAATTTTACACTAAATAATGACAGATACGTCAACAAGGTTCAAGAGAACAATTGTAGATTTTCTATAGAACTACAATTTCTGTTTCATCCATTTTCCGATACGTCTTTGGGCAGCAAGAATCGAGCCCAGATCTTTCAGTCACAAATCCGGAGGCCTATCGTCTCATCTAACGGGCAACATAGAGTGTAGGCGTTAAGCTTACTTCTCTGAGATAGTGATACATATTTATATTTCATAAATCATTCAATTTTCAATTGGGAAAGGTGAAGAAATTTTTTTTAACAGCGCTTCGATAACAATTGTAGAGTAGAATAAATTGAGCATCATTAAAAAATATTTGTTTTCAAAGAAATTGTGTCCCAACAAAGGAACAAAGATATTTCTTTTAAGAGAAAAGAGAAAAAGATTATTTTTCATAAAAAAAGTTTGAAACATACAAATATTTATTTATATAATTATTTATTTATTAAAAACCTTGTGTCCTTGAATAAGGTTTTGATATTCTAAACAGAAGCAAAATTCCGGTACGGTATACTTCTCCAAAATCTTTTCTTTAAAACACTAAGAACTAGGTTGAATACGGATAGATTACTTTCTAGTTCATGAGATTATTATTAGTTTTCACCTATTTATTAATGAACATGGGGCATAATTTCTCAAGTGTACCCACCTCCAAAATGAAAGTTGTCCGATCGGGCTAAAAATTGGCCTAATTGTAAACAGTTGGCTGACCGAGGAACATCATCCGGATGATTGGGAATTGTCCACTAGCTGCAGACAGGCCAAAACACTCCTGGGTTTAAAGCTAAACCTTAATCGAGCGAAGAAAGTAGTCGATCTCGGAACTAAACGAAGTTAGAGTCTTAACATAAATGTATATAGGGCAGGGAAACCTCGGATATCATAGACGTAAGGTAGGGCTCGCAGAAACTTATACTCAGGGGCAGCAACTGCATCAGTAAGTCAGAAGTATCGGCCAGTAGCCTGGCTGCGGTCCTCGACGTATGGAGAGGGCTTTGGGGTCACGCTTAGGCTTACAATGGGACGAAACGGGATCACCCAAGCGTCAGGGGCTCTTACGGTCTCAACCGAGGAAATAATAATCATAATAACTCAAAAATATGCATTTTCTACCAAATTAATTAAATTATCGACGAAAAAAAATACGAGTTTTCAACAAAATGCATAAATTTTCAACTGAAAAGGATCAGTTTTCTAGCAAAGATGAAAAAGATACATTTTTAGTAGAAGAATTACTTTTTAAAAAAAAGAAAAAAAACGAATACTTCAACTTTCCACCAGAAAGGTTATATTGTTACACAAAAAAGAAAAATTTTCAATAAAATAGATCAGTTTTCAACCAAAAAGATTACATTTCTAACAAACAAAAAAAAGTAGACAAAAAATGGAATGGTTAAACTTTGAGTTGAAAAAGTTAATTTTCAATAAGAAAAAAATTATTTACTACCAAACAAGAATAATTTTTGACAAAAAACATGAATTTTCAACTGAATATTTTAATTAAAAATGGAATTTTCACCAAAAACTACAAATTTTCAAGAAACTACATAAATTTGTAACTAAAAAAATGAATTTTTATCAAAAACTGGATGCTCGAGCCGCAGGCGAATGATGCAATCATACGATTTAGCAATCACCCATGCTCACGTGTATCAAGCGCTATTTTTTAACTAATAGTTTAATTGTTAACCTTATAGTTGAATTTTCAAACATAAAGGTCAATTTTATATTTTAAAAACCATAAATTTTCAACAAAATGAATGAATTTTCAAGTAGAGAAGGTAAATTCGCAACAAAAAGCACAATAGTTTAATTTTCAGTTAGAGAAATATGTTTTTAATAAAATAAAATAAATTTTAACCGAAATAGTTGAATTTTTACCCCAAAAAATGAATTTTCGTCCAAAAAGATTGAATAAAAAAAATTATCACAAAAACTTTAGTTAACTTTTTGATTAAAAAAATTAATTTTCAATGAAAAAAATAATTTTAAACAAAATAGTTAAATTTTCAATTAAAGAATATAAATGCTCAACTAAGCATCGGATAGTTAAATTTTAAGTTTAACAAAGAATTAAAATGTTAACAAAAAAATTCAATTTGTAACAAATAGAGAAAAAAAGATTTTTCAACTAAAATAATGACTCATCAAACAAAGAAATGAATTTTGAACAAATGAGTTCTATCAAGACCATCTTTCCTCTTATTTTTTTCTGTGAAAAAATTTTTCTGTAAAATCCATTAAAAAATTTTGGAAAGTAAACTGAGTTTTTTGCTAACGAAAGGGCAAATAGTGGGCGCGTAGCGCGCACAATGTTCAAGTATGTTAAAAATTTGGTCAAAGTAGGCGCCGAGCGCCCACAGGAAAGGGTTTCGTAGCCAATTAACACGTTAATTAAGTCTTGATAGAATTTAAAAACAAATTTGAACAAAAATGAAAAATTTTGTGTGTGTAAAAACAATTGTCAAAAAAATGGTGTTAAAAATTTGAAAAAAAATTATTTACCTTAAAAGAAAGGTTACCTAAGACTTTTGAATCTACCCTTTCCATACTTTCCCATCGGTACTCCCCCTACGATCTCGAACCCCCGATCCTCCTCCTTGGGAAAAAGTACCACTGTGCAGTCACGCAGTTCTGCAACTATTCCGTTCACAAGGTCCGCAAGTGAATCTTTGCAAATCTAGATTTCAACGTGCACATCTGGGAGTGTACCATATGTGCACGTCCACATATGGGACACTCGCAACTGTACACGTCAGAATGTAGACGTGTCTAGTTATACCACTCCATTGGTGTGAAGCTTAAAAAAATTTCCTTAAAATTATAGCTGTATTATACTTTATATTCACCAATGCAACTGAGGATTACCGCCAATGATAAGACCAAAGTATAGACAACCTTCATCTTTTCGAATTTAAGAAACACTGTCTAATTCAATAATGCACAACTTGATTTACAATGCAACTAATGTATATTTCGGTGCTTCATTAGATCGTAAAGTGCGCACTACGGTTGTATTGTAGATTTCCATTTTATGTGTGGATTTCTCTTCTCGATCCGTTACCTTCTCCGATGATAATACAGATTTCTATTTATAATAATTTTTTAAACTTTTGCTTCACCAGTTAATACGATCCAAGGCTGCAGCTAGGACTTCAGCTCACCAAAATTAAAATGTTCGACTGCGGTGCCATCTACAAGAACGTAAGTCGAGATATAATTGATTTATACTGTGCATATAAACAATGATCATTTTTTGTTCAAAAGTAATTGCAAGTGGCGATAGATATTGTAATTTTATTCCTTAAACTTCAACCACAAGAAAGTTAATTGTTTGTTAATAAGTTAAAAGTTTTTTGCAAGTAGTCTGCCGTATATCATTTATGAAGCACGTTGAAAGCTGAAATAATATTGAAAACTGGTAATAAAATAAAAATGAAATCGGAAAATTGGAAAAAATATTTTCCACTCACCTTTGTTCAATTTTTAATTTGCGTAAATGAAAAAAATACTTTAGTATCTAAAAAAAAAGAGATTTAGTATTAAGAAAATCGTTAAATTTTTAACCAAAATAATTGAATCTTCAAACAATTATTGATTTAATTTTTAAAATAAGTCGATACGAACAAAACATTTTCTTTAACTCAAGTTTGATAATCAGATCAGTGATATTCCAAACAAACGGAAACAATCATTAGCTCCTTTTTTCAAAAAATATACTCAAGGGATCTTATGAAATAGATGAGTTCATAGGGAGAGATCTGGAATCTTTAATCGATAATTTCAATTTTCAAAGAATAAGGGATCGCGGAATTTAAATGATTTGATCCCCTCGAAAAAGAGGAATTCTTTGGGTATCTTATTAAAAGTCACTGGAAAATAAAATAATTAAAGATTTAAAATCACGAAAATCAGGTCAAGATTTGCAAGATTTCGGTAATCCTAAGTTTCATCGACAAATGTGGAAACTCACCAGGGATCTCGGAAATCTTATAACTCTTCAATAATCTTCTCGAATCTTGAAAAAATCGTTGAGAGATCCTATGAAATACATTGGTTCACAGGGAGAATCTGGAATCTGAAATCTATAATTTCAATTTTTAAAGATTTAGGAGTTGCGGGATTCAAATGATTTGGGAAGTGAGTATCAACTTGAAAAAAGAGTAATTCTTTGGCAATCTTGTTGAGAGTCACTATAGAATAAAAAAATCAAAGTTTTAGAATCACAAAAATCAGATCAAGAATTACGAGATTTCGGTAGGATCATTGAGAGATCTTATGAAATACATTGGGTCACAGGGAGAGATTTGGAATCTGAAATAGGTAATTCCAATTTTTAAAGAATATGGGTCGCGGGATTCAAATGATTTGAGAAGTCAGTATCCCCTCGAAAGAATAGGAATTCTTTGGCAATCTCGTTCAAAGTGACTATAAAATAAAAAAATCAAAGATTTAAAATCACGAAAATCAGATCAAGATTTGCAAGATTTTGGCAATCCTAAATTTCAGCGACTAAAAAACAGTTGAAAAACAGTTGCAAAATCCCAATGGCGATCTCGAAAATCTTTTAACCTCTGAATAATCTTCGCGAATCTCGGAAAGATCGTTGAGAGATCTTATAAAATCCGTTGGGTCCCAGAAAAAGATCTGGAATCTTAAATCGGTAATTCCAATTTTGAAAGATTTAGGAGTCGCGGGATTCAAATGATTTAAGAAGTGACTATTCCCTCGGAAAAAGAGGAATTTTTTGGCAATCTTGTTCATAGTATCTACAAAATGAAAAAATCAAAGTTTTAGAATCAATAAAATCAGATCAAGATTTGCAAGATTTCGATAATCCCAAAATTCAGCGAATAGAAAACAGATGGAAGACAGTTGAAAAATCCCAATGGCGTTCTCGGAAATCCTTTAACTTTTCGATAATCTTCGCGAATCTCGGAAAGATCGTTGAGAAATCTTATGAAATCCATTGGTTCACAGGGAGAGATCTGGAATCTTAAATCGGTAATTCCAGTTCCTAAAGATTTGAAATCACGGGATTTAAATGATTTTCAAAATGCATAAACTTAAAGTTAAACTCATGTCTTCGATTTTTGTTTCAGTAAACGAAAATGTCACCTGCAAAATGTATGCTAGCCATACTGGTTGGATTGGTACTAATTTATAGTGCAATAGGAAGAGAAGAAGAGTGTGCTGATGTCAAAGGTTGCAAAACCATAGACTGTCCTTGCACACCACCAAAGGGTGAGACGAAAGACAACTGATAAATTTAAAGCTTTTTCGGGTTTCAATCGTGTGCAAAACTACGAAACTTGCCGACGTTTCGTGAACATTGCGAATATTAAATATAAGGTTGCGAATCCTATGCATGCGATTGACTTAGCGTACAAGATTTTTTTCGCCCTTGACATCTAATACCCGCCAGATGCATCTCACGTGTGGCTATTCCTACAAAATGTTGGATTTGATATGAAATTTTTTTTCAGATATACTAGGAGTTTGCGTTAATACTCTTATTGGCGAGGTTGAAGCAGTGTTTGCAAAGACGTAAGCATTTAATAATTGAAAAAATGCTTAAATAATTTTTAGAATAGTTTTTACAGATTACCTGCAATCGTTTTTAACTAATTTGCAGTACTTTAAATTTTTTAAACTCACTGCAGTAATTTGAGCTTTATTTTGTTTCATAAATTGCAATGGCTACGTCCTCTGTTTGTAACGTACTACTAGCCGATAATAAGACGTTATTGCAGCACTATACAACTCTACATGTATTTCAACAAGTGTACAGATGTTGTTATGATAACTGTCGAAGGAGTTTCCTGTTGTTCAGTTTATTTAGAAATCATAGATATAAAGTTCACGTTAACAGGCAAACACCAGATCAATTGGAGGTCAATATTAAAAATGAGAGTCACGCTGATTCTTCCCCTGCATTACTAGGGTCGGCTGAGATAATAGGAGATCATGAAAACTACAATGCTTCTGAGGTAGATGACTCGACAGAGATGAACGCTTTCTATCAATCTTGTTATAATGATGATATTCCTTTGGAATTGGAATCCGAGGAAGAGTTTTTGAATGGCTTAGATAATATTCTAGATTTAGAATCTAGCACAGGTTCAGAAACTAGCATGGAAAATAAAGAATCTCCTGAAAGTAGTATTCCGGTGGCAACGCGACTTTCAAATGCTCTCAAACAACAAGCATCTGCATTTGCAAGCAAGTGGTACAGTTTTCCTGATATATCTAGGAAAAGAGTTCAAGATCTTGTTGAAGACTTGTCATAATTCATAAATGGTAAGGCTTTTGATATTCTCGTTGATATGGTAAGGAAGAATATGCAACCAGAATATTTACAAACAGAAGTTAGCAGTATGTTTGACAGATTAAAATCTCCATTTCCAGACCTAGATACCGAATATCTGCGACTAAAGCAATTTAGGCTCACTGAAAATCTAATTGAAACCGAATTTCATAAACTCGTAGAACGAGATGAATTTCGTGAAGAAATCGATGTTCAGATTGTTGAGAATGTTCCTGTGTATGCTGAGTTTATTCCACTTCGTCAAGTTTTAACTCAATTCTTCAAATTACCTGGCATGCATGATTAAATAATCAAATATATGAACAAATTGAAAGCGGATTCTGAAATTATCTCTAATTTCATGCAAGCTGAGCTTTGGAAAAAGCAGTCTGTTTCAGCTGAAGATAAAGTCAGACTTCCTTTATTCGGATACTTTGACGATTACGATAATAACAATTTAGTAGGTAGTCACGCCGGGATTGGTAAATGTGGATGTATATATTTAAATTCACCGTGTCTTCCGATTTAGTTACAGTCTCAATTGGAAAATATTTTTTTCTTTGCTCTTTTCAATTCATCAGACAGAAAAGTCTTCACAAATAAAATTGTTTTTAAAAAGTTAATCGGATAATTAAAATATCTACGTGAAACTGGAATCACTATCAATCACAGCGCTGGCCCGCAGCGCATATATTTTGATTTTGTTATTTTGATAGCAGTCAATCTTGGATTAGATCAAGCCTTTGGCTAAAACGAATGCTTTCAATGCAACTACCCGTGACATATCTGTCGCATTAAGAAAAATGAAATTGACATGACTTTCGACGAAAGTCAATGCGAGTTGCGAAATCGAATCAATTACGCGGCTGATGTTGCTGCAAATAGCCCAAGTCAAACCGGAATTAAAGAAGAATGTGTCTTCCAGGAACTAAATTTCCATTGTACGGAAAACGTGGGCGTAGACGTTCAACATGACTTTCTTGAAGGAATTCGTCCAGTTGATGCTGCCAAATTTTTGAAATATTTTGTGGAAATGAAATTCTTTACTATGGAACAATTGAATCTTAAAATAAAAGCTTTTCATTGCAGCGAGCACGATAAACAAAATAAACCGACAGAAATTAAGGAAGCACAACTCAAACGAAATCGTCTACGAATGAGTTCAACGGAAATGCTTTGTTTCATGAGAATCATACCAATGATACTAGGAGATCTTGTTCCAGTAATTGGTCCACACTGGAAACTAATGATTCTATTACGAAAGTTATTACAAATTGTAACTTCAAAAGCTCACCAACCGGAAGTATGCGACTTTCTGGCAACATTGATCACTGAATACCTGATGTTTTATCAAGTTAAAAAATAAAGTTTAAGTGATGGAAAATAGCCAGATAATAAATTCTTTCACTGAGTTTGTTTAAAGAATCATAACTTTTAATTATTGCTTATAATCGTTGATAAATAACTGGTTGATAAATAATTGGATAAATAAATAATTATTAAATGATAAATAATAATAATAAATAATTGATAATTCCGCAAAGAGAAGCGGAATTGTTTGTTTATAAACAGGACATTATTTCACAACTGCAGTACCCACTCAAAAAAAAAAGTTGTCTGCCCGAAGTCAACCTTGGTCAAAGTCTATTGATAATAATAAATTATTATAATAATATAATGACAATATGGAGATCAAGATAATTATAAATTATAATAATTATAGATAATTTTTGCGATTTTTAATTCCTCTATTTGGTAATAGGAAATTCTTGTTAGTACAGTTGTCATAGGTTTTTTTATGCCCTTTCCATTGATCAGAAACACTTTTTGAAATAAATAGTATTTAGCCTTCCAAAATAAAAGCCAGAAACAATTTTTTTTAAAGAAGAAAATTAGAAACACAATATTAACAAGTCAATGTGTGCAAAAATTTATTTTTGTAAAAAAAAAAAACTCTGAAACATTGTGAATCTTTGTAAAACGCATATTTTGTCATCTTTTTATGTCAAATGAGAGTCTAAGCTTCTGCCTCTAAGAGCTTTGAGGTTAAATAGTAGGCATTTTTATTTTCATCAATAAAAATTTAGATATTAGAGGTGGCGCAAGCCCCATGAAGTTTAACACGTATTTCCCATAAGAAAAAAATACGTTATTGTAAATTTAATTCAGAATCCTCATTTTAGCCGAATCGAGTTGAAACTCAACATTTCGCTTCACAATTAGCCATAGAATACGAATAAAATATTACTTTTGAAATACCTGTATCACCCCCATGAGTTTGTTTTGTAGGATCCCAAAAAACCCCCATAAGTGAAAAAATGGGTATTGCGAGTTTTTGGCCCAAATTATGATTTTTTTGCGTTTTCCAAAATGCAAATTGTTTCTAAAACATGAAAGCTACTTTATGCTGATAAGGAGATGTTTAAATACATTTTGTTAAATAATTTATTATTGTTTTTAGCATTTTTCTGTTAGAATGGAGATAGAAAGTCGCGGTTTTTTCGAAAATTTTCCACTTTTAATCTAATTTTCAATTAAAAAGAGGTTCACTTGATTAATTTTAACAAACATAATTGCTTAAACCATTTATTATTATTGTTGATAATATCATCTTTGAATAATGCTAGAAATGGCGGGTTTTTTTTCTGAAATTTTCAACTCTTTGTTCACTTTTCACTTGGAGTAAGTTAATATTTAACTCAATATAGCAAAAATAGTTGTTTAAACAAGTTATTATTGTCTATAGCTATCTTCTTCTACATATATCAATACTAAATAGTTGCGGTTTTTTTTTCAGAATTTTTCAACTTTTGTCTATTTTTCAAATATAGTAAAGTAATAATTAATTCAGGGTAACAAAAGTTGTTGTTTAAACAATGTATTATTATTTTTAATAATATTCTTTATGCTTAATGGTTGAAAGTTGCGGGGTTTTCAGAAATTTTAAACTTTTTGCCCACTTTTCACTTAGTGAGGTATAATTAATGCAAGTTAATAAAAATAGTTCTTTAAAAAGTTTACTATTGTTATTAACTAGCTTCTCTTCGATAAGTGCTAGAAAGTTGTGGATTTTTCTGCAATTTTTAACTTTGTTGTTGTTTAATTTGTTGTTTCTCTTTCTTGTGTAAGATAGCTTTTTTGTTTAAATTAATTTTTTCAAACATTGGGAAAGGGGAACAAATAATTCACATACAAATTAAAATACTATTCAAAAAATTATTCTTGTTGAGGTTCACTTAATATATAATTATAACTAAAAAGTCAAAGCAAAACTCACGATTTCAGGAAAAAAGCAACTTTCTGGCATCACTATAACAGAATATAGTTATAAACAATAATCAATTATTTAAATAAGCATGTTTGTTAACTTGCATTAATTAGTACCTTGCTAAGTGAAAAGTGGACAAAAAGAGTAAGAGTTAACAAAAAACCGCAATTTTTTAGCTTTTATCTAAGCGAAGATAGTTATAAACAATTATAAATTGTTCAAACATCTATGATTGTTAACTTGCATTATTCAATACTTTACTAAGTAAAAAGTGGATAAAAAGTTGAACATTTCAGAACGAACCGCAACTATATTGCATTGATAAATAAGAAGATAGTTATAAACAATAATAATTTCTTCAAATAATTACTTTTGCTAAATTAAATTAATTATTAACTTAAATACTCTATATATACAGATTACATATATAAACCATTTCGAATTTTCAGTTACGTGGCGTTTCAGCGCCGTTTTTTCGTTATATCTTTTATTTCATTTATAGATAGATGTTGTTCATTCTTTAGGTCCGATTTACATCATTCCATGATAGATAAAGCTTTAAATACATTATTTATTTGGCAATCGTAATATTTTAATAAACTATTTCAATAAATTATCAAATTTGACATCATATAATTAATTTGATTATAGAAATGTATTCATCTTTAAGATGTAATAACAAGCATAATATTTATTTTTTATAATTATTTCATACTACTTTCTTATTATTACACTATGTTGTTGATATGCAATCATCTCAAATGTAAATATAGCCTTATTTTCATTTCAGAAAATATTGCGTATACAAGCGCTGAACTTTTTTGGTTTCCTCATCTTTTTTCTGTATCTTTATGTCCGACTTATGTTTTTAATGCAATCCACGATTGAAATATAATTCATGTACAATTTAATGCTGACTATAACATGAATAATAACAATAAAATGAAAAATATATGTATCATGTAAGACAAAATGTTCCACTTGACTCTTATTTCAAATAATAATATCAATACATGAGTGTATTTCTCTGTATTTTAAAAATAACATCCTGCATTGCATTTAAAATAGCGTTGCGAATAAGCGCTCTAACCAATATGTATGTATCAATTTTATTTCATATTGAATGTCTTTACATATATATTCATGTGATTGAAAATTATAAATTAAATATTTTGAATAGCTTGTAGTCGATTTTCTATTAAAAGGCTTCAAAGTAGAAAAAAATCATTATTCTGGAAATTTCTCTGTTACACTTGTTGTCAACATTTTTGGAATATGTGTCCTAAATTGTGTTTCGTTATATAATGTATATTTAGGCTTTTCTCCAAAGCATATGGAAGTTGCAAACGCAATTACATACAAGCCACAATGTGTTCCATTAGACTGTTCTTGAACCTGATGAAATTGAGGAGCAGGATTCCAAGGATATAATTTACTCAAATATATTTTATGATCATTTTGCAAGATTCCTGCATTCATACTATCGTATACGTGAATTTTATATCCGTCATAGGACGTGCAAATCCAGTGACCTATACCCTTTTCCTGAGCTGGACAGTTGAAGAGAATTTGTAAATTACATCTATCTCTCGGATTTCGTATTATTTTTTCAGGGCGTTGAATATACGTCACACATTGATGGTTGAAGTTAAATTTCTCGTTCATAAGATTTCCAAATTTATTAATGTGCAAATCATCAAGACACACACTAGGCTCTTCAATGGTACTTAAATTTGTTATGTCTGGTATATCAAACAAATCTAAATCCATCATAATCGCTTATATTAATAACACAGGAATCCTGATTTTGAACCTCACAAACATTAACGTTTTCTTGATTATGTGAAGTTGGAAATTTTTTAGAAACATTATCTTTATTGACATTCTCAAATTTAAAAATACTTAAACTGTGGAATAATTGTAAAATATTGCTCTCCTCATAGACATTGGTACCATTTACATCCAGTTTGATGAAAATTGGTTTGTGATCCGAAAAGTATGTTTCGTATACTGCACAATATTGTTTTCTGACATTTGTGAATATCACATCAATTTGTGTTTGGAAATCTGTTGTTGCAATCCCTGCAGGCAAAACTGATTTTAATTTGTATGTTGACATAATTTTATTAATAAAAATTGACCTTTTTTCATCAATAACATCAAAATTGAAGTCTTTAATGACAACTAAATTCGACTCACTTTCAGGAAATAATTCCGAAGCTTCTTTCATACTTTGTTCAAATAGTCTATTGTGTACGGAGGGGGATTTGTATCCTGCAATTACTTTAGTATTACCAAATTTTAAGGATATTAAATCAACTTGCCCAACAATTTTTTATCCTTCCATTTCAAACTCTATAATGTTTCCTAATATTTCCACAAATTTATTTTTCTCTACAAAAACTATAATACCTCTTAGTTTTGGATGTTGAAAAACATCTGAACGAAATACAATACATTAGGACCTGTCGAATCGGAACTCGTCCCATCGAAATCCTCAGAGGGCTGTAGTCCCCACTCTTCAACCTCTCCACTAGCCATGATAGGCGCATGCGCGCAGAGTCACTGCAGACGCCACCCGATGAACGTCAGTGCTGTGGGTACAAAAATTTAACGTCCTGTAACGGCCGGTCAAAGATAAAAGCCCTGAACATTAAAGATACGTCACTGCCAGGAGGTGTAGCTAAGATTTGTTTCTGCGACCTGCGTGATCGAAAGGTCCTTTAATATTTATTAATATTTTCCGAGAATATTTCCGCGTTATTTTAACTTTTATTTTTATATATGGGTGAAAGAATATTGGTCTCAGGACTAACTTGATCAACTGGTATACTTGTTACATGGTCTTAATAGCATTAATAGAAAATAAATTTGTTGGAAAAAAGCATGATAAAGTTAAAAAGAAGTCAGTTTTTTCGTAAAAAAGGCATTAAAAAGATTATTTATTGCATAATCTTTGCAGATAATGGAAGTAAATTGAATTTAGAAATATATTTATGAATAAAAATTAAGATAAAAAAGTGCAGGAAGCAAGAATCGAACACGTAACCTTTCGGCTGTGAAGTCGAATCATTACTGACTGAGCTACCAACCGATTTAAAGTATGTTGCGTCAAACTCTGTATGGCTTGTGGCGGATATTTTAAAGTCTATTTTCTCGACAACGGGGAAAAATGGCATATTTCTGCTCTGGCTAATTATTACTCAAGTAAATGTGCTTTCATTGGAACAATAATGAACCAAAACTAAAATTAATCATTGCCGGTCTCTCTTGTAAGGGGAAAACCAGTATCTGCAACGAAATCCGGAGTAGCTACACTCTCTGCACTGAGCGAAGAATTCCCCAATAGTTCGGGTGCCTTTTTTCCACCCGAAGGATTGGTGCGCTCGCATGGCTGAGTCGTGCAGCACACCAAGTATTCGGGTGCTCACCCGAAATAGCCGTGCGAGCGCATCCATCCTTCGGGTGAAAAAAGGCACCTGAACTATTGGGGAATTCTTCGCTCAGTGTGGGAAACTATCCCCCCTGTCTTCTCTGGTAGAAGTCATCCATCAAGTTCTATAAGGAAATGCAGCTCGTAGATTCCTACTCTCTTCTGGAAATCAGACCACAAATTAAAAGGTGCCTTCTAAGCAAAAATGCAACATCTGCAATATTAATTGCAAATGTATTCATTATTTATTATTAGCCATTTATGAAAAATATATATCGATCTTTCACAATATCAAGATATCGATTTATAAATAAATATTGCAGATTTGTAAATATTGCAGATGCTCTCTTCTTTAGGAAAGAGAGGCCGCGAGCCGATCTCCATTTTCTCGAAGAAGAGAGAAACTTCAGTTGCTGCCTTTATTCTTAGAAACGCTTCGGAATTTCGGCAGCATCTACGTGGAGAAACTTTTGGTTGTAAAATTTGGTATGATAATATTTATTTTTAGAAGAATCCCAATGCGATCTAGGATATAGTCGAGAAAATAGTATTAATTGCCACAGCGATACGAAGAAATACTTTTTCCATATCAATTATAAATGTACTCCAAGCTTTATGATTGCTATTTAGAGTTGGAAAGACTGATATTTTCAATATCAAATTGAAGTTAGGAAAAAGCGATAATTCCAAATGAATAATAAAACTGTAGTTCCGTACTGAAAAATCCTACATAGTAAACTACATGGACACCCATGAGGGAACCCGCATGAGAACCAATAGGGGATCCTTTATGAAGTATTACGGGGGTAATTTCAAGGAGAGAAAGTGGGAGATGGAAGACCGACATTAAGGTAGATACATTAAAACAAGGGTTTGTAATAAAGAAATGGGAGTGGTTTAATTGCTACTAACAATTGCTGAGAATGGTTGACGGCACATGGCGGGTGCCGGCAAGCGCGGTGAGATAGTTGGGGGATTCTGGTATCCTAGGAGCAGCCACTGGATGGTGGCACAAGTAAGGGCCGCCGTATTTGGTCCGGAATAGTTTCTCCTCGAGGTTGACGGTTATCCTGGAGACGTGGTGGGTGAGAGCAGGATCGATACTTAGCACAGTTGGGAGGCACAAACAATGCGGAAAGGTGGAAGCAACGTTTCCAATAAAGAGCACAGAACAACTGGTTAGTCCGGCGACGGCACGCACCTAGCCCAACGCTTCGGGACCCCTCGGAGGGTTTCACTTCAATTCGGGTGCGGCCTGGCAACCTTTTCGTGCAGGGACGTACTGAGTCCCATTTAATGGTAACAATTCTGTTACAGAATTCCTGTCTCAAATTACGATTTTAGATAGGAATATGGGAGGAGAATCTATATCGGTACTTATTAGGGGTTTTTATGTAGGTTCCTGCATGGATGGGTTTTCAATAAATACACCGGCACACAAAAAAAAGTGGTCTGCCCGGTGGACTACACCGGCAAATCTATCTGCTTTTGGGATCTCTGAATCCGAATCCGTGGTCCAAATACCCAAGTTAGCTCGTATTTTTCCAAAAAACGCAAAAATATACGTGGAATCGACGAAAACAGCGATTTTTCTTGTATATTTGACAGACACCTTCGTAAAAATCGTTTTTTCTGACTCAGGGGACCTCAAAACGTCGACATTTGATTGAATCCGCAAAATTCATTTTTCACATAAAACCAATACCTTCCCATTAGAATGAGAATGTAAAAAATATGAAATTTCTACAGAAAAAAGATACATTATCAAACCAAAAAGATGAATGTCCAACAAAATAGTTGAACTTTCCATCAAAAAATAATTTTTTAGTCAAGAAAAAAAAATTTTCAATTAAACTATTTTATTATCAAGCCAAAAAGACGACTGAGAAGAATGAACTTTCAACCAAAAATAGTTGGATTTTCACATTTGATTCTAATAATTCAGTGTGAATTTGAGTGGAAAAATGAAAGAAGAGGAAAGACTGTGGAGACTCCGATAAATGAATAGGAAATTTAATAAATTATAGACTAAAGAAAAACCTTTTAAATGAACATTGAAGTTCATTTTTAATTTTCGCTTACGGCACTTAGCAGTTACTGTCCACTGTTACTTAGCTGACAAAAGGATATAACTGAATTTTTTATACCGGGTTTTAAAAAGGATTGAAAAACGTCACTGTTGGATATATTTTTAAGCGTTAAAAAATCTTCATGTTCCGCTAATTCGCTTAACGTTTCCAATTTCATTTGTAAATAAATAATTAATTGATCATTTTTTACAATATGTTGTTACACTGTTATAATAAAAACAATATAATATTATAGTTCTTCATTAGGTATTAACTGTTTGGATATATTTACATATTTTTATTTACTTTTACCCGATTCTTCAACACAATAGATAATTATTGACGAGAATAGTGTCAGGGAATGCGAATTTGTCATGAAACATAGTGTACACAGCAATATTTAGCACAGTAGTGTTTATAGTTTAACTGCGTAATCAATGATGTACAATGATAATGTAATAATGTACTCAGAGAAAGAGACATCTGTGATATGTATGTGAATCTCAAATCGCTACTATTAACAATTAGTTTGAGGAAAATATTGAAATAATTATTTAGGAAATAAAATATGTCATTCAATACACTCATGTCTCGTATATTGTTTTATTATCTAAATAAAATAAATAATTTATATCTCATTCACAAATCACCTCGAAAATTAAAAGCAAAATATAATTTCATTATTTCAAACTTTTAAAATGATGATTTTCTCAATATTGAATTACTCGCATTCAATTCTGAACTCAATAGGAAAAGGAAATAAAGTGTCAGGAAAAAAAGAGTCAGAAGACGCAGAAAAAAAAGGGTTCAGGGATTTCAACTACCTGACGCCGGAGTTTGCAGTATAGGTAAAAAACGCAGTAGAAATCCGGCCGAAGTTACTGCTTACTGCTTCCTCTGGCGGCCGGAGGGAGCAGTAGCCGAAGTTTAAAACTGGACTTCGGCAAGCAGGAGGTACTGCCTGCCGGAGGGCAAGCAGTAGCCGAAGTACTGCTCATCTCATCTCTGATTTGGATAACATACCGAAAGCTCAAAGACAGCAGCACCACCTTAGAAAAATGGTCAAGGGTTCAAAATTTCTATTTTCACAGGAATTTTTTGTTCATTTAAAGCTCACGAAATATTATGAAAATTAAAAAAAAAATTTTAAACAATGAGCCGGAAATTCCTGTACAAATAGAAATTTTGAACCCTAGACCATTTTTCTGAGGTGGTGCTGCTATCTTTGAGCTTTCGGTATGTTATCCTAATGTTGCAAAAATACATAAACAATTTTAGAAAACCATGATATTCAGAGGGCCTTTTATGAGACCAAAGATATGGTATGAAATTTTTTTTATATTGTTTGAACAATTTTTTTTTTAAATTGCATTATATTTCATGGGCCGAAAATTCCTGTGAAAATAGAAATTGAAAATTTTGAACCCTTGACCATTTTCCTGAGGTGGTGCTGCTATCTTTGAGCTTTCAGTATATTATCCTAATGTTGCGAAAATACATAAACAATTTTAGAAAACCACGATATTCAGAGAGCCTTTTATGAAACTAAAGATATGGTATGAAAAAATTCGTTTAGTTAATTTTTTTTTAATTGTTTAAAAAATTTATTTGAACAATTTTTTAGAAAATTTCCATATATTTCAGAAGCCTTAAATGATCCGGAAATTCCTGTGAAAATAGAAATTTGAAATTGTAATCCCTTCATCGTTTTTTCAAGGTGGTGCTGCTAACATTACGTAAAGTTGGCGGCACCACCGCGACAGCGGCCGGTGTTCGATGCGTTCCATGTTCGGCTCTGCACAATCGGACTCGATCGGAAAACGGCGGAAACACTCGAGGAGCATTCTCAAACGTTAGATGACAGTTGCTCCCAGTGGGACCCTGCGGTGGTTGTTAACCTTTAGTTTTTAATTATATATATACTATTTTACTACATTATTACTCTGCACTATTTTAATATCACTTTTTAGCAGTTGCCGTATTTTTTTCCGAATAACCAGAGATTTAACGCCCTACTGCCACCGCGAAACCCCCTCCACGGTCTAGAAAATTTTCAAAGTACATTTTTAAAACCGAATTATCGTAGGTTCTTGGTCAGTTTTGAGAGTTTCACAGATTTTGCCATTCTTGTGCACCCCGCTCTAACAGCCTTAAGTTCCAGAATTGTCTCGGTCATTGAATTTTAGTTTTTTTCTTAGAAGGGTTCAGTTAGATGTTTTAAGCATGGATTGAAAAGTTCGAAGTGCAATAAAGTTTAAAAATGAAAAAAGCACAAAAACTGAGGTATAGTAAATTTATGAATTTGAAGCGTCATTCAAAGCTTAACCAGTCGAATAATATAAAGATTTCAGTTGGTCGTTTTCAGCATTAATTTAAAAACTTTAAAATGTGAAAATATTTTTTATAAAAATAGCAAAAAAATAAGTATAGTGAATTTGTTAATTAGAAGCGTCATACAAAATTTTATCCTTCAGCGTACTTCAGATAGTATAACAATTTATAGTGATCGATTTTTTCCCCACTGTAGAAGGAATATTTTCGGAATTTTTCACCTCGATTTTGTTTATATACATAAATAACCATTACAAAATCATCGTAAGTAATAAGAACCAAAATTTCAGCAGGAATTTCCTCTCGCTACCAAACGCGCAAGCTGGTGATCGAGAAGAGTTAGAGGTGAGGGATATTTTTCTTGGTTCGTTGAATGTTTCGATGTAATCGAATATTTTCAATTTATTTCGTTACTAATAGATCAAAGTTCTTTTCTACTAAACTTTAGTTTAAATATCTACATTTACTTACAGACTGAGGATGCGGAAAGTCGTCACGACGAGGACATGGCCTGACGTCGTGAGTGGAAAGGATACCACAACAATGTTTGAACATTTTAAACCATTCTGGGTTGTTAGTGATACATCATAATTAAAAAGGTCAATTTTATTGTTATTTTTAAAGATTTTTGCCATTTATCAGTTTCCTCTTATTTCCTCTAGATCATATGTTGAAATAATTATGTTTTTTAAAGAAAAAGCCAATGTGGCTTATACGCCCTTGAAAAGTAACTATTTTCTTTTAAATTTCGTTGTGTTTTTCAAAATAGATCATATTTTTGAAAAGGTACGTTATTTGTTATCTGAAAAGTTAATTTTGCGGAATTTTGAGGTTCTTTTTTGTTTTTAACAAATTGTTCAACAATTTTTGAAACATGAACAGAATATTATTATTACTATTATTTTCTTTATTAAAAAAAGAAGAAAATGCACTATATTAAAATTGTTCTACTACAAAGAAAGATCATTGTGCCACGGTGCAAGTTTGGGGTAATTTATCACCCCAGTTAACCACTAGAGGATAAGCCAGCTATGTTTACCAGTTTAGGAATATATAATTTAAAAAAAAGCTTAAACAGCCACTGCAGGGTCCCACTGGGAGCAACTGCCATATTTGAAAATGACAGCGGATCCCAGTAGAACAGCGGTAAATCAAACCAATGGTCACCTCTCACGACCGTGAAATGGGTGGCTACAGGGCACGGTACAATCACAACAATAGGCCGGTGAAACCCTCGTGTATCTTGAGGACACGAAGCGACCTAAGGATGACAGCTTTCTGCAACCATCTCGCAAGTGCCTTTAGCGTGTTTTTGGCACGCGAGTATGGCTTTGAGCACAAGCAGTAACAACGAGTTGATTGGGACGCATATAATGCCATCAAGAACAAGGGACATTTCAATGCCTTTAAATGCATGCCAAGTGCACTTTTATCCAAAAAACAATTAAATCACATTGACTCTATTCAATATTTTGTCAACAGCATTAAATGGTATTGACCCGGTTCGATACTTTGTTCATTAAAGGCATTGCATGGCATACAATTTGGCGGTTCGCCGAGTAGCACTGACTGTTATTAAATGGCATGAACTCCTAGGCATTACAAGCAAGTCACTTAAATGTCTTGAAGTTTATGCTCATTCAAAATGTTTGAAACGAAACGAGCTTTATATATTAAAGCGCATTCAATCGTATTTCGGGCAAAAATGCAATTGGTACGCATTAGGAGGCATTGAAATGTTCATTCTTTTCATGCCAGTCTATGCGTCACGGTAGGGCTTGAGCTTTCCTCTCATGAATTTGACGGCTATGTTGGCTGTAGCATTGCTACTGACAGGGTTTAAAATTAGCCGCTAACACGTGCTCAGTGTTAAATTCAGTCTCTTTCAGTGAAGCATTGTGTAACAATATTGGAAAAACAACTTCTGATACGACACTGACTATCCGAGCGATGAGGGATGAATGTACTCTCAACTCCCGATATAAGAACCCCCGGTTCACTTATCATAAGAATGTCCAATAAGCGTATGCTAATGCAAGTAATGAGAGTAGCAAATGAGTGGGGAATATACGAAAAGCAATCAAAAGCTTCCTTCTCTCTGAAACACTCGTCCAGTTATGACCAAGTGTTAATTTATATTTTTAATTCCTAACGTGTGCCAAAGTTTGGCTAATTTTTGAATATGTAAATGTGTGTGAACGCCATAATCTAAGTGAGCAACCAATCGAATGACCCAAAGGTATTTATATAAATTAATTAAAACGATGAACCAATGTAAAACGTGACGAATCAAGTGTAAAAAGAAATGGAGTGTAAACAGGTGGAATCAAACTATGTTTCAGTGTGGCGTTATTTCGGAATCTGATTTCCATTATGATAATTTCTATCGATTATTATTATTATTATCTCTGAAGTGGACGAATCGTGGAACTTAAAAACTTTGATAACGGTCAGTCAAAGTATCCAAAAATCAGGATAGATTTTATTTTCTGCTAGAAGTCTGAAATTTGAACCTCAGCGTCATGCCACACCTCAACGGTTTTGCTCTACTTAGCGAGACGTAAACTATCCTGATGACCAAACCAAACTAACGAATCGTTGTATAATGACATCTTCTCTATATACTATCGATTTTTAAATTTATTTACATGTTTCTGATTATATGGAATTTAAATGTTTAGAGTGGATGGATGATTTTAGAGTGAAAGATTGAATTTTATTACTGGTCTTGATCTTGGCGCTCATGTGCCTTCGCATTTCTAGGTTGTTTGTATTTTGAAGGCATTTTAATTAAAATATTTTATTTGACCGTGGAATAAAATGTCTTCATTTATCCACTGATCTCGCTTCAAATTATTTTATCATTTATACAAAACTTTTGGGTGTAAAGTTCAAAATTCTCGGTCACTAATTTCTTCAATAAATCGAATTTAAAAAAATGTTAGTATAAGATCGCTACATGATGACCTTCGAACTTTCGTGATGAGAAGAGCCGCAGGCCGAAAAAGAGAATGTGCTCAGCCAAGCGTGAAAAACAGCTCGAGGGTCGCACTCACAGCGCGTTAGTTGCATCAGGTTGCGTCATGCTTCCAAATCCAATAGAAATGATTCACGCAGCCCTGCTGTTTACGTTTGGATTCCTCCGATTCAGGGTCAAGGTCAATGCAAGCCATGCCCGAAATGATTCGTATATCAAGAGTTGAGTGTATTTTGTATATATATATACATCATTGGTCTGTGCCAATGACCGTGAAATTTTTCAAGGGCGATCAATAAAGACGGATGTTCGATCTGACGCTCTCGCTTTATGGGGTATGTGATACTTACTTTCCGCCCCCGATTTCGATGTTTTCTTTTTGTGGTAAAAAAGTTAAGAGCTACGAAAAATGTTCAATAAAAAAAACACACATTTTTAATGCTCTATCAAGCACTAAAATTATATTTTCATTAAGTGGGGAAGAAGTGTTAAAAAAAGCAATGTGTTTAAAGAAAAATTATACGAGGGCCATCCATAAATTACGTAATACTTTCGGGGTAGGGTCAAGCCTAGTGTTACATAATGTCGAAAAACTGCAGGGAAAAGTAGGGAAAAGCGTTACATAGGGGGAGGGGGGGGGACAAAATTGTCGGAAAATTTCGTTACGTTATTTATGGATGGCCCCCAACATGAGATTCAAATAGACTTGTGTAGGATTATCCACCATAAGCTTTTTTTAAATAATATAACTAACTGGCACTTGAGTTTCCTCAAAAAATTAACTTGATTGCTTTTCATTTTTTTATATAAAATATATGTATTATTTTGTCTTATTTTCATGAACTATATTGAAATTTATTTAAAATCCAAAAGTCAAATTATAAAATCTAAAATCAAGTATTTCTTTTTTTGTGCTGGAGATAATTAAATTTCTAAGCTGAGGAAATCACGCTGAATAAAACGCAGGACTTTGTCTTATTGTTTATTTCAGCAAATGTAAGTTCTTTGTTTTAAATATTATGAAGATAATATGATTGATAAATGCTAAGGAATTAAGACATATGTTCGACATATCTTCTCTTCTTTCTTGGCCTCTAAAATTTCTCGAGCCACGGGTTTTCCTGTTATCTCAATTTTGACATGTTTCTCGTGATGATACTTTGGATCGTATTTCCTGGGGGCCTTGACCGGACACTCTTGTTCTAACCTTCCGTGGGCACACCAGTCTAGCAAAAGACAAAAGTAGCCATGTCAGACTCGAAAGAAACTAATTTCTTTACGACATTTCGAAAGGCCTACGAAGAGGAGAAAAAGGAGAAGAAAAACAAGGTATGAAATTTAATTTCCGGCAAAGTCAATGGTCACACGGGCTCATCTATTATAAGGTTCCTTTTGTTTGGTTTGTTTAATAAACTGTTAGATTCGCCACGTGTTCAAACCATGGAGTTCGCCACCTACTTTAAGTACCGCGAGTGTTTCCGGGTCTCCGAGTGTGCTTGAGCCGCGTTAACTGCCTACACCCTGAATTTGGTTTTGTTATTTTTTTTTGCCCCTTTTTCTGTCACTTCCGAAAATAAATCAAATGTGTTCACGGGATTAGTACATTAAAGTGGTAAGATTGTAGGAAAAATATTTATAGATTGGAATGTAGTCTTACTCCTTTTCTTTGAATGTTACTTCCAGAAGAAAATCCACAATGTTCAGGGATCTCGAGTTTTTCTCGTGTTCAGATAAGAGATCAGTAAAATCAGTCGAAACTGTAAGATCAGTGAATAAGCATTTCTCTTGTTTTGGGACGAAAATTGAATTACGTATTTCTGTCCTAAGTAGCAATAACGGGTGATCCATAGACAGGCCGTGGAAAAACCCCTTATAAAAATGGCGCTCAACTTATTCAAAATAAGATTTTTTTTGTTATAAAATTAAAAAGAAAAACATAACCTCAAATTTTTTTTCTTCAAAAATTGAAACAAAGGAATTAAAATTTGCGTTGATCTAAATTAATTCGAAAAGTACTTATGTGTATTTTATGATACAAAGTTTTGATTTTTCATTTTTTTCCTTTCTTCAAAATTTAGTCAAAGAAAATAAAGTTGACAAATTAACTATTTGACAAAAATAAAAATTTAACGAAAACAACTGAGTGTTTCCCGTCTCTTCAAAAGCTTCGGAATAGTTGAAATAAACCAACAAAATACGTTTAGCTTTTTTCTCGAACTTTCGAAAAGTCAACGAAAAGACTTTAAAATTTGTTTAGAATTTTCGGGTCCGAATAAATTCTTTGTCGCGCAATGGCAAGAGGTACGCGTCGTCGTTGATTAAAAAGAAAAATAGGCATTGGGAACTTAAAAATTTCATCTAACCAGAATTCACGCGCAAATAAGGAAATTTTAAAATTAGTTTTCAGAAAATATCTTCTTTCCTGAAATTTAGTCCTTCGAAATTAAGACCTGGTCTCTCACCCGGAACCAAAAAAATTCAAAATGCCGTGTTTAAAATTAGCAGAGACGGTAGATACTCATACAGAATTAAAATATTTGATAGGAGAATTAGATGATTCCGAAATAATTGAAGCGCTGAGAAACTTGGAATTAGACACGGAAGGCTAGCGAAAAGAAAAAAATTCGAGATTGCGTAAGGGATACAAGCTACTCAAAGGGTGGCCATCACGTGAGTCCGACGTCACATCCGTCACATCGGTCACAACAGACGTAGAAACCAACGATGAAAACAGGCGAATGCTATCGGAATTAGGCAACCTCTTCAATGACCTCCGCTAGAGCAATTTCGACTTCGAGAATCAGGCCGTCGGCATTCGTTCCTATACTCGAAGCCCCTAACCTTTCGTTCAATTATGCAAATTTTTTCGGATTCCGACACCGTTCACATTACCCGATCGACAGAACCCTCCGTCACAATCCCAAAAGCCGGAGATCGAAAATAAATTCCCCGACCTGCCAAACAAAGGCTTACCCAAAATCGGACTAGGAGCGCGCACTGCGTTGGATTTACTAATGATTAGAGAATATACGAACCCTTTCTTAACAGTTCGCGACTCCGATGAAACAACCAGGCGATAGGTTTCCTTAGGTGCAACACCAAAGAAACCAATTTATAGGCAAAGGTCGCATTGTAATTCTGGGTTGAGGTCGAATACTGATACAGATCTAGATAATGAATGCCGAAATAAACAAAGAGAACAAAATTCCGGTCGATATTTCACCTACACCCAGCAACGTGCGACCCAACCGCCTCCTTGCCTTAAACAAAATAAAGGGGAACAAGACAGTCTATTAAGGGAAATAGAGTCGGATTTAGAAGTAAAAAGGAGTTCACACCTAAATAAAATAAACTATCCGCGGAGAAGTAGCGTAGGGTTCCGCAGGGATTCAGTAGGGGAAAGCTCTTCCGAAAGGGAAAGAACCCATAGCACAACGTCGTCATCAAGACGCAGACAAAGTAACCGAGACCTAGGGAAAATAATTTTTAGTTGGAAAATAGTGTGTGTGTGTGTGTGTGTGTGTGTGTGTGTGTGTGTGTGTGTGTGAAAGCAGGGAATAAAATGCCAACCTCACACAGAGACACGCACACAGGCTCACCTCACACAGATACGCACTAATACTGAGTGAGCCAGAACTCCCCCTGTATATCTACTAACGTTGAAACCAATTAAAAATCACAATTATCCGACGACGGATAATTTTTATCCGCCTCGTGATAAAAATTATCTGCCGTCGGATAATTGTAGTTTTCAATTGATTGCAGAATTTTTATCCAACTTCAGATAAGTAATATCTCTGGGATTTACTGTGATACGATTACTTGTTTCAACGGTACATGAAACATTAATTATTCAGGATAATCCAAGAGTTTTCACCTTTCTTATTGATACTGTATAGTGATTTTTGTTCAAGGTTCGCATGTAGATAAAATTGAATTTCTTTCAAACGCAGTGTTTCATTGTTTCGTTTACTCCTTATATAATAATATCAATCATTTGTGCATTTGATGAAGATTTTAATAAACCGATAATTTCAGTAAATCACAAAAACAAAATTTGTACATGTCAACATAAATTGTACAGTTCAACAGGAATAAATCACCTCTTTTTCCACCTCAAACCTTATGTGCGCATCCGGGTAACCAGGTGCTCACACCTCACATTTCTGCTAATAATTTTTTGAAATTTTTTTTTTCACCTAAGCTTCCGGATCCTCGCGATTCAGCTCATTTAGAAGCTATTCTCAATTGCCCATATTTATACATTGAAAAAAAAATTACAATGAAAAAATACGTCTGAAATGCGGTTCGTCGCGGGGAACACCCGGGTACCCACTAGATGAAAAATGATTCAGTCACCTGGAAATAAGTGTTATTATTAATAAATGTTTTAATGGGACAACATAGTTTAATAAATAAACAATTACATTGATTTCGAAAATACATTAAATGAATTTACTACAAGTGCCGCCGGGCGCTCCAAACGTGGGTGAACAAAAACGGCTAGCCTCCTGCACATTGAACTAACCTGTGCTACAAGACTTAGAAACAGTTCAAATACTTTTTATTTTTTTCATAAAGTAAATCGATTTTGAATGATTCCGTTCACATCCGCGCTCAGAAAATATTTTAAACTAGAGGTGGGTACCCGGGTTCCCTGGGTGCACATCAACGTAGTAAACGCTGGGTACGCACATAAGTGATAAAAGCAAACCGTCAATTATAGCAAGTTAATTCAATGAATTTTGAAATTAACTCGTTCAAGCTCGCATAATTTCGTGCTAATTCAACTAACATTTGGGTCAATCCATTTCTGAATATCAGAATTCAGGGGTTCAGCGATTTCATCAGTTCAGTTCATCGGGAGTCTAGCGATGTTAATAAAACTTGGTGAAACTTTAGTGTTAGGTGAGTAAATTTTATGGTTAAAATAGTTTTTCAAAATTTTCAAAATTCAGTGAGTTGCAGGATTTTGAATGTTGAGACCCGACTTTTTTTTAAATGGTTGATTCAATTTTTCCTTCAAAAGTAAAGTATGCATTTGAGATATTAATTTTTTAGTGCAGCTGCGAGGCCTCACTATCCGCGCGCAACGACAGGCACAATGGGACGAAATCAAATAACAAAGTGCAAAATAACTTTCAGAATGCAATTCCTAATTGATTTCTCATAAATAAGTTTCAATATCAAATAATGAACATGATCGATTGTTCGCTTTTATAGTAGTATTTTGGCGATAAAATTACTTCTATCGACAAGATGCAGTTGATCATAAAAATGTATCATTCGATGATATTTGTTAAGTTTAAAAGTAAATTATCTAAATAAGGGCTGTGTCTAGTCGTCCCGAAAAATTTCGGGAGTTGGAAAAGGGGATGGACTAGTCTTCTCGAATATTGGGACGTCGAGACACGCCGATAAATAAATACACATTGTGAATGTTATAGACAGACAACATTTTTTTAAATGTTCTCTGCAATTTACGTTTCCAATGATGTCTATTAATATGAAAACTTGTCATTCAATATCATTCGTTAATTTTATGAACAAATTATATAAACAAATTCCCAATGTGGATTTTTAAAAGCAGAAAGAAATCATTTTTATTATAAATATTGTCAAGTGGTATTACCAGAAAAGCTTAGTAATACAAATTTGTTATTTCATATTCTATGTTAATTGTATAAACAAACAACTACACGTTACTAGCAATTGTAACGTGGTGACTACCCTGCTTAAAATGTCAGATAGGATCCGATAGAGACGGATAGGATTCGGAATTTCTTCGCATCTATCTGGATTTTTATACGGTATTTGTGTCATCCGCAACCCGAGGACGCGTTCGGTGGCTTTGTCATAGGCCCTTCGGCTCGATTCCTGAGGAATCGAAACCGAACCGAATGGTTTTATTATTATATATTAATTAATTAATTAAATTAATAAAAAAATTAAATGAATAAATAATAATAATAATAAATTAATAATAAATAAATAAATAAAAAATAATAAATAAAAATTAAATGAATAAAAAAAATTAATTATATATATATAATTAAAAGCTAAAGGTTAACAACCACCGCAGGGTCCCACTGGGAGCACCTGTCGTCTAAAAAATGCCATCGGCTCCCAGTAGGACCGCGGTAAATCCCATTCATGGCCACATCTCACAACCGTGAGATGGGTAGTCACAGGCCGACAAAACCCTCGTGTGTTTTGCGGACACGAAGCGACCCAAGGATGACAGCTTTCTGCATCCATCTCGCAAGTGCCATGGCATATTTTCGGCACGCGGGTACGGCTTTAAGGTTACGAACCAGTGATAGTTTCGCACCTCCGAGAGCACCGATCACATCGACAATTACTTTAACCTAATATTTTAGGTGCAGTCGTTGCAACTGCCTCCTTTTCCTTCTCCTTGGTAGTGATGTTGTAGTCGGCCGGAGCCCGGAATTCGATCACGAATATGATTCGCTTCTCGAAGTCTTGGAGAACAATGTCAGGTCCAGAAAATTTGGCATTTCTCGTTTTGGACAATTGACTCTATTTCCCTTGGGGTGCTCGGCAGGGCTGGGTCGCGGCCAACATCGTAAGAGCGACAAATATTGTAATAAACACTCTTAGGGCCGCATTAGGTCTCTAGATATACGTTGTTCCCGCATGGGTCGGACACCCAGATAGTATGTGTTCTAGGGTACTCTGCGTGTGCATGACACGCTCTGCACCTATCGCTGGGAACTTCTTGACATAAAATGAGGTCACGGTATACTAAGGTGGAAATGATACCGTCCTGGCATGCGAAAATGAAACCTTCTTACCTAAATGAAGCTTTGATGATCTGAGAAAAGATAAATTTTGATCCGTCGACAAGGACTGTTTTTCTACATGCTTGTTAAAATATCCGTGCATTCTCTTGTCGAGTAGCTGTTAGTGGAATTTCTCAACTTCTGCTTTTTTCACTTTGGCTATCAGAAGTGAAGCATCTTGATGGAGTAATGTACTTTTCTCACTTCTGATGTTAAAATTTAAGCCAAGGGTCTCAGCTGTCTGCTCCGCGGCTTTGTAAAGGAACGCTTCTTTGTCAATCATCTCGTGATTCCTGACCATTTTTAGGAGAGGATCTTTCCCATTTGCAACGATGTAAGCTGTACTTATATTAATTTCGGTTATGAAGACATTGGAGATTCAGAAGTCCGCGTCCGCCTTCACGGCGTGAGATGTATAATCGCGGAACAGACGAATTGACATGCAAGCTTTTATGCATATGCACGATCTTACGTGTGGTGATATGAAGGGCCCTGGTATGTATAGTTCTCTCCAGTGTTAAGATTGGTAATAACAGTTGTATCCACAATCTCGGGGTCCTTGAGAACGCCAACAATCTTTCCTTTCTTCAGATGAACTTTAGCACATTATCCAATCCAGAGTCCATCCCGATCTCTCCCGGGTACTCCTTAACGATATTTTTAGCAGTTTGAAGTTTGCTTTTGCCAGAGGCATAGATCTTCAGGTCATCCATATTAAATACAGGATTGACCTTATGCTCGTGATAGAGGCAGAAGTGTGATGCAAAAAAGCAAAGTGCTCATGATATCGTCCTGAAAGACCCCTCTCTAGAAGGTGACGTTGTTTGTTTGGACACGATAATTTCCAGATGAGATAGTAAATCTAGTTTTTCAAAGAGGCATCAATCTCTCTATGCATCTCACTATGAGTGGTTGCACCTTCAAGCTTTCCAACAGACAGCTGATAAGTCTAGGAGATGTTGAATCGAAAGCTTTCCGGTAGTCAATCCAGGACATTGACAGGGCGCGCTGATGGGCCGCAGCGTCTTTACAGACACACCGGTCAATTAGCAGGTTCTCTCCACAGCCTGCTACACCTTTTTTCGAGCCACGTTGTTCGTACATCTCACGCCACATAGGCTCGATATGCCGAACAATCCTGTTGTTCAGGACAGCTGTAAAGATCTTATACAGTGTGTTCAAACAAGTTACTGGCCTGTAATTCTCTGGGTTGGACAAGTTGCCTTTTTTCAATAGGAGTATAGTGCGTACTAACACCAACCACTGCGGAATGGGCGTCTCCGACTTTAAATATGAGGTGAATATGCAGGCCAAATGTTGGTGTGTAGAAGTAAACTATTCAGAGAATTCAAGGCATTCAGCAAATTGAAGGCATGCAGTGAATTCAAGGAATTCAAAGAACTCCAGGAATTCAGACAATTATACGAATTCAGGGAATTTAGAGAATTCAAGGAATTCAGAGAATTCAAGGAACTCAAATAAATCAAGGAATTTAGATAATTCAAATAATTCAGAGAATTCAACAAATTCAGAGAGTTTAGGGAATTTAGAGAATTAAGAGAATTCAAGAAATTTAGAGAATTCAAGTGATTCAGACAATTCAAAGAATTTAGAGAATTGGAGGAATTCAGAGAATGCCAGGCATTCCAAGAATTCTATGAATACAAACGATTCAAAATCCTGAGAATTCACAGAATAGTTGTAATTCTTGGAATTCTCATAATGACTTGAATTTTATGAATTCGCAGGATTCTCTAAATTCCTTGAATTTGCTGAATTCCTTCAATTCGCTAAATGCCTCGAATTCTCTGAATCCCTTGAATTCTCTGAATCCCTGAAATACTCTGAATTTCTTGAATTTTCTGAATTGCTTGAATTCTCTGAATCCACTGAATTCGATGAATTCTTTGAATTCCTTGAATTCCCTGAATTCCTTGAATTCCTTGAATTCCTTGAATTCTCTGAATTCCTTGAATTTTCTGAATTCCTTGAATTCTCTGAATTCCTTGAGTTCTACGAATTCCTTTAATTCTATGAATTTTTCGAATGACAGATTCCTCGAATTCTACGAATTCATGGAAATCTATGAATTCGTCGAAGGTGAGTGAGTGTAAAGTGACATTGGGTAGGGTCGGCCTAGTTTTTCGCGTTTTCGCGACGGCCTCAGGCTCACAGGATGTTCAAAATGTTGCACATGTCCAAACTCTTTCTTCAATTCATTCTTTAGAATTATGAATTTTCTGGCTGTAGTCTAAGAACGTTTATTATCTAACAACCGAACTTTAGGCTGCAAGATATTATTCAACTAGGAAATATCGATTTCAAACAATTTTAATAGATTTCTGAAACTTACCTTTGCAGTGATGCGTACAGTTTTGATATTTGGAACCAATTATGAATTTTGGTTCGAAAAAGCACTTAAAACTAGGCTAATTTATGTGAAATGATGAATAGAGAGAGTTAGTAAGGTTTTAATTGTTTGTGTGCAAGTTAAACTTTGGGATCCGTCGAACTTTGAATATTTTTGACCTATTTTTGACCCATGCTTGAACAACGGAACTTTTTTCACTCCGGACATAATACCTGATTTTTGCACTTATGTAGTTTTTTCGAAAACCTATAAAAATTACTTATCGGGGTTGAATTTAAAAAGTATGAGCAAATAATTTCTGTGAAAATCATGCCAGATGCAGTAAGATAGTATAATATTAACGATTCTATCACAAATTTTCAAAAAGGCCTTTTTTTAGAGGAAATACACGTGAAACTTTATGGGCTCTGAACAACTAAATAAATAAACCTTGATACTTCACTAACCAATGACAAAGGCAAATGTATAACCCATCTTTATACATCATCACATTAACAACTGTGAAACTTTGATTAAAGTTATTAAAAAACAATGTTCAAGTTTACTTTTTGTTATATCATAAGAAAATACATAAAATAAATAAACGATTTTGTGAAATAAAAGACTGATACGTAAGTTGAAAAAAATAAATACCTACCAAGTAGGCAAGGTAGTCAGTCGTTAGGACATCCTAAAGACATCAGACAACTCCATACCCGCTGGGGGACTCAAAGAAGCTTTATAAGATAAAAGTATTAAAAACCAAATTCAAAATAGCACATTGTGTATCGAGGGCGTAAAAAAGGCTATTTTGACGAGTCAAAATAGCCGTGCGCCATTGATACATACTATACTGTATGTGTATGTGTAGCGGGCGAAAAGTTTTATATGGAGGGCGTAAAGTTTCACGTAGCGGGCGTAAAGTTTCATGTCGGCCCGGCGGCGGAGTGCACATGTGCGAACGTCACTGGTCTGGAAGCGGCCACATTACGCCTGCTTTATGTGCATGCAATGGCGCGTTTGCAAGGGGGGTCGGACAAAAAGAGATTTTCATATATCTATACTAATTTGGAATGAATAATTTCATAAAAATAATATTTAAAATACTTGTAAACTAACTTTAAAAGTGTTACAACGCTCCATTTCACCAGATTTGAATAACGCAGATATGAAGGGCAACGCTCGTATAAACCCTTACGTACGAAAATAAACGTGTACAGTTGGGTAGGTGACATCTGTACACGTGCACAGTTAGGCAAGTTCCATCTGTGCACGTGTAAAGTTGGGCAAGTTCCATCTGTGCACGCATCCTCAGAGGACAGCGAGGATTCTAATCCACCGGTCTACAGAAAGGATTATAGCTTACTCCCTAGCATCGAACCTCCGCTGGTACACTCTGCTGAAAAAGTAGCACTAGAAAGTGCCCCGCCTTGCCTACCGAACCCATATCTTCCTGCCGTGAGCAATAGGTCAACTGAGGTGTACATAGACAGCGCATGTGCTCATGACGAAAAAGGAGAGCCAAAGGGGGGCGTGGGAGTCTGGTTTGGTCAGGACCACCCTTGGAATCTATCAAAACCAGCCCAGGGTCGTCAAACAAATAACTCCGCGGAAATCCAAGCTGCAACCGCCGCTGGCCAAAAAGCGCTTGAAAACGGAATAATTGATCTGAGCATCTCCACCGATTCGAAGTTCCTCATGGATAGTTGTAAAAAGTGGATGCCAACATAGGAGATCAACGGTTGGAGAACGGCACGAGAACAAGATCAGGACCTGTCGCTCCATTTGGAAAGCATGGATCCTTGTACAGGACTCGATGATCCTCTTCCTGAACGGGTAACTAAGTTTTCGAAATCATTCCGGAATCAACTTCAGCAACGCAACAGAGCTGAGCAAGAGGATCCCACATCAGAGCCCTCAGAAGGGCTAAAGGATCGGGTACCCTCCGGACCGGAGAAGGGACATCGAAAGAGTACAGTACGCCTTAGGGATACACCAGAGATTGTGGACTCTCCCATCATTGTACAACCACCACCCAAGCGGTCCCTATTTGAGACTCCTCTAATGGCCCCAACTCCTTCAGCTCGCTCGACTTCAGCGGCGGAAAAGGAAGAAATTGTCAACCCCCTGACGAGGACAAGAAAACATCTGCCTGAAAGGAACCTCAGGGACATGCCTGCTAAAGGCGAAGTAATATCAACAGCTAACTCCTTTAACGTAGATCCAAGGTCGACCCTAATTGGAGCATCCTTACATATTCAAATTCCTTACATCGATCCACCTAAACCCTCGGAACCGAAAGAACCTAACACGCCGGTCGCTCACGGGTTTGAAATAGCTGGATCGCCCCCTTCCTGCTTTCTTCATCAGTGGACTGAGCCATTAACGTATGTGCGAGATCACTACGCTCACTTCATTGCAGAAGATTGCGAACCAACAACTCCAATTTTTAAACTACTGATTGCCATTGATCGCGTGAACCCTCAAGATTTGTGGGAAAAGCGACCTCAGAAAGGACAAGTATTGGTAACTCCATCCAGTAAGTATAATACTTACTCGACTGTTATCCAGAAAAGGCATTTTGATGATGTGCATTGGGGCGTCGTTAAACAAGGCCTTGAAAACCTGAACGCAGCATGAACCCGAGATCAGCACGCAACATGTCGTATGGCTAGTTCCAGCGACTTGTTAAGCAACGTACCACAAAACAAGTTAGCTGAATTGCTAGCCGATTTATTTCGGGATGGTCCAGCCACCATAACGATATGTCATGGAAAAGTAGAAGTCCCACCAGAGGAATCTCGGCGGCAACCAATTTCTGAATACCATGACAATCTTCTGAGCGGGCACAAAGGGGTAACTAAAACATACCGTCGTCTTCGGGAGCGATATATGTGGCCGGGCATACGTATTCGATAGGGTCTCTCTTGACACCGTTGGAAAACTAGCGACCACCCCTCATGGTAATAGATACATTTTCACCAAGCAGGACAATTTTTCCAAGCTGAGCATCGTAGTACCAATCCCAGACTTAAAAACGAACACTGTGGCTCATGCCGTGGCCATAAATCTGTTTGCACAATATGGAGCTTCCCGCTGCATCCTTATGGACCGCGGAGGAAGCTTCATCAGTAAACTTATACGAAAGTTCGAGAAGATATTCCGGGTTAAGCAATTAACCACCTCGGGCTATCGTCCCCAGACTAACGGCTCTCTAGTACGCAGTCTCGTGGTTTTGACAGATTATGTAAAACATTATGCCAATGACTATGACGACTGGGACCGGCTGTTACCTTTTGCAATGTTTGCATACAACACCTCTGTCCACGAATCAACGAATTTCACCCCGTTTGAATTACACTATGAGCATGTGACAAGATCGGAGACCGAGTGATTGTTTTGAAAGCTTTACTGAGAATCATAATGTAATTCTCGAAGCCGACGAGGGTACAAAATTCACAAAGCACGCGGACAAGCTCTTGGTTGTTCACTGTTAAGTGCGTTATCTCGTTATAAATGGTATGTATATATATATATATATATTCAAAAACTGGGAGCAACTGTCATCTAAAAAATGACATCGGCTCCCAGTAGGACCGCAGTAAATCCCATTCATGGCCACGTCTTTTTACTGTTACGGTTACAAGAAACACTTTACATTTCTTGATAAGTAAATATAACATTTCTTTTTTCTGCGTGCAGCTACTACAAATATTAATTTATTTGAAAATTCAAGTTAAAAGAATTCTTCCAGATAAAAATACTTGAACCTGAAATATTCTATCTTTCAGCTGAATGTGAACATTGTACCGATAGTCGGGTATCCAAGAGCACTTTTGTGTCCATCTTAAGTCGTGATGAAAACTTGATTGATTCTTATGCAGAATTTTCTCCTGATTCCGAACATTTCGGATGCACCCAGTAAATTCTTGGTCGTTTTGTTGTTCGTTAACATTTTCTGTTTTTAAATAACAAACGCAATATCTCTTAAAGTTTGAAATTTTTTAAATTAGTTTTTTATAATCACTTAGGGAGTTGTGATACGTTCAAATTTTAATTAATGTATGCTAATTCAATTGATGGTTTACGAGAAAAACAGTCAAATAACATTTTTAAAAAACACCGTCTCTGTACTACATTTTTTAACGTTTCAAATTTTTTTTATCATATAGTGCTCACTGAGACAAAGGTTATTTATTCTGAAAATTTGTTTATTAGTTTATGTTTTCCAAAATTCGGAATACATTCAAACTTTTCTCATCTATGTATACAAAGACGTACAAAGGCTTACAGTGTACGCAGACAAGTAAAAATTTTATTTTTATCGAACTTTTGAAAAACTAAACTGATAGTCTGGTCAAAAAATTAAAAAAATAAATTATCTTCGTCTCAGTGAGTACTACATGATTCTAGAAATGGTGTGTAATTAAAATGTTATTTTATTGTTTTCTCGTATAAAATATCAATTGAATCAACATATACTCTCAGGAGAGTAGTAGCGTTTTCATTTAAATTATATGTTAATTTGAATAGAAATACTCTTTGAAATTCATTCCTTATTCAGGGTGCACACTTTCTGGAAAAACAAGGAAAACACCGGGATTTTTTATGAGGAAGTCACAGGGAAACCACAGGGAAAATCGACAACCGTTGCGCTTAGAGTTGTTTCTTAGCTCCATCTTCAGCCCGCAGCAATAATTTTTAGAACTGAAGTAAGCTCCGAGCCCTTGGTTCAAAGAGAACGAATTATGTTCTTAATTATTGCAGAATAAAGTGCTTATATACGCTCGCACTGTTTCCTCCTGCAAGGCACCCGTTGGTGGTGTGTGTATAAGATACTTAACATTTTTACCCACCGAAAATAGCTTTGATTTGACTGATTGAGAAACCAAAGATTGTATGATTAAAACTTTTAAAATCTCTGTTCTGTACTATTATTCCTCCAGATGCCTTTCCTTCCTAAAATAATAACCGAAATGTTGTTTTCATCACTCAAAATATCTTGATTTACCATTAACATTGCGAAAAGTGGGCTTTAAAAGAGACAGGGAAGAACTGTAAAAGACAGGGAAAAGAGGACAAGGGAACTGGTGGGCACCCTGTTATTTGAACTAGCCCTTCTAAAAAAAAAAGTCAGGATTCGTCAAGAATGTTCAGAAATCGTCAGAACAGAATTTGTGTCGATTCCTGGCTTTATTCAAGTAGAAAGGACATGCTAGGCCCAAAGAAGAAATTCAAAAACTATCAATTTCGTCATGGAGGTCTAAAGTGTGACTTGAGTTACGATATATAAGGCCTTGCGAGGGCGAAAGAAGGCCCATAATGGTCAAATAGGACCAAGGAGGACAAATGGAGGTCTCATTCAGGCCTCCTAGTTTCAAAAAAGGTCTTATGCAGGGTATGTAGGTCTAAAGGAGGCACCAAATTTATGCTCGGGCTACAATTTTGTTTTATTTAATCTTTTATTCATTAAAATGATTATACATATAATTTTCTTTAATAATCATTAAAAAGTATTAAAATAATTTTTGTAATGCCTCTTTTCACGGCACAACTCAATTATTTTAACTTTATCATGTTTTTCACAAACAAAATTTTCTATAAATTTTATTGTTTTCATAACATGTACCAATTATATTCAAAATTAGAAGTATGAACAAAGTTTTTTAAACCATGTATTTTATCAGATAAACGATGAGTTTTTTACAAGAACAAGATTTTTCTAAAGTGTCTATTGGGTGCAAAATGCGAACATCGTCTCGACCTGGAGGACAGTTGTTTGTTTTTCAATTAACAATTTTTCTTTTATGAAACTTCGATCATAGACTGATAGAAAGAATCGTTCGCGGCAAATGAATGGTTCGTTTGGAAAAAAATGGAGGTGACTTTGACAGAAACGAATATTCGTTGACTATTAACAAATGCGTATTAACTGTTCATATCTCAACATTTTCTATTTTCTTTCCGATTTTCAGGTTACACCGTTACAAAAAATCAAACTTTAGTATATTAAATTTTGTTTGTTTCCCAAATTCTGGGAGACACGACTTTCCTCTACTCAAGCAATACATGATTTTAGGATTTGGCTGTAGTATAAATTTAATGTTCTAATAACGAGTGGTTTGTCCACTCGATTGTTTAATGTATACCAGATTATAAGATTTCAAAGATTTTAAAAGATTTTATAAATATTTCAAAGATTTCAATGACTTCATACATATTTGAAAGATTTCGACAGACTTCATATAAAGGTTTCAAAGATACTTGACTATCTAAGACTTTAGGATAGGCCACAACTATTTACAAATTTCGTATAACGTTTATTACAAGGTTTGAGACAATCGTCGACATAATGAAAAGAGTCCGCAAATTATTTCATGGTTCTCGAAATAGTGAAAAGATGTTTCGAGAGTCATGCTATAATTCACGGATTCTTTCCCATATTCCGAGGATTGTCTTGAACTTTTGTAATGAACGTTCACACAGAAAAAATATTTGTCTGGAATAAACCGCTTTTTTACACAATTTCATTCATTTATCCAAAAATAGCTTCAAAATGCAGAAAGTCAAAAAATTTTCATTAGAACAAAAAACCTTTCTGTGAACCAAAGAAATTTCTCTGAATCCAAAGAAATATCTTTGAATCAGAAAACTTTTCTCTGACTGAGAACCACTAAATATTCTTTTTCCATTCAAAGAAATTTTCTTTCAAGTAAAAAGTCTTTTTTCTAAGTGTTATAACACATTTTATAAAGTTGTGGCTTATCCTAAAGTCTTAGACCATAATTAGAGCGTATTATCCGTAAAAATTTAAGAGTCAACAAGTTTTTTTTCTATTTTTGAAGCCTCCATTAGGAATAAAATCAGTTTTTTTAATCTTAAAAATTCATCAAACTTTTTATTATCACAAATAGTAATGATTATAACTCCTATTTTGATAAATATTTGATATTGCTGTTTTCTTTCTTTAAAAATTAAAAATAAATTTCCATTATTATCCCCATTGCAAAAGACTATTTTTTGTCCTTTTCAGACTAGAGACTGGTCATGTTGAAAATGCTTCATAAATAGTAAAAATCAATTGTTTGATTCACAAATTTCGTTTTCGAAATGTTGCATTTCTTACTCTTAATTCCTAATCGTTCATATTTAAATGAAAAAATTTATGAATATAGTGCTTTGAAGGTTAGCACAATAAAAAATTAAAGTGTTTGTCATTTTACAATTTTCATATAGCGGAACATTTCTAAGCCGTTTAATTGGAAGCATAAATTAATTCAATATTTTAATATTTGAACTTTAATATTTAAAAAGTTTCTATTTTGAAAACATAATATAGAAATAAAAATTTTCTATCAAATTTTATTGTTGAAGTTATAATAAATTATAAAGTAACAGTTTAATAGTTTTTGAAAAACTTGAAATTGCAAATTTAAAGTACTCTCCGTAGCTCAGTGGGCAAGGGTACCAGACCGGCAATCTGAAGAACTGGGTTCAAATCTCAGTGGAGCTGGAGAGACTTCTTTAACAACTCATAAAATCAATATTTGATTTAAATGATTTAAATATTAATATGGGACAATAAATTTAAGTCAGTAGAGGAAAACCCGGTAACATATTTAATTATTGAATTTTATCTGGCCAAAATTCATTCCATCAAATTTATATGAATTTTAGACCTTCGAAAATCAGGTATCTTACAAGCAAAGAATAGCGACGTAATTCCTTTGTAGGGAGGTGTGAAAAATTAATCTCGTACTCTTCGTTAGCTTAGTGCGCAAGAGCAGCAGACTAGCAATCTGATGACCTGGGTTCGAACCGGTAACATCTGTAATTATTGAATTTTATCTGGCCAAAACCCGTATACGGTTATTTCAAAGCCCCCCGTATACGGTTATTTCAAATTGCACAGTTCCGTCAACTCCCACCACGGTCCCTGTACACACTCTCTTCCGCGTCTGTGACTGACCAATGAAAAAGAGACCCGAAGAGCGGGAAACCTTGAATTGAGTATTGTTTCACGACGTCATGGGAATACATCGCACGACGTTTTCGAGTAAATATTATGAACGTGAAAGTCATAAATGTACAAATAGAAATATTTCTCATGTGTAGAATCAATTTTTTCAGTCATGTCCCATTTTTTTGTCGATTCACGACCTTTTAGTTTTACGAAATAAAATATTCTAAATGTCAGGTGAGTGGTACTCTAACCTCAAATTTCGGACAGTTGCTTGTATTTCGTGAAACTGAAAGGTCTTCAGCCAAAAATATGCCACGGCACTTGCGATATGGATGCAGAAAGCTGTCATCCTTGGGTCGCTTCGTGTCCTCAAAACACACGAGAGTTTCGCCGGCCTGCGGTGGTTGTTAACCTTTAGTTTTCAATTATATATATGTCAAGATTCGTGGCAATGAATTGCCGCCAAGTAAAAAAAGACGCGAATATCTTTTCTCGAAAGAAAGCTATCTCAGTTAATTTTTCACTGATTTATATCTAAAATCCTACTTTGGAATTAGTGTAGGCAGGCAGGCAGGTAGCCCTGCTCGTTTAGACTGATTTGCTTGCTGGATGCTTAAGGGAAGCTGTACCAGCACTTGATACTCGCCAGGCTTAAAAAAGAACTTGAGCTTACTTGTGGCCTCGCAAGAAACCAATATGGGTTAAGAGTAGGTTGACAAACCATAGATGCCATCAGGGAGGTAGTAGGAAGAGCAGGTAAGGCGACCGCCTATTCGAAACATGCAGACGTCTACATGCCTTAATCACGCTAGTCGTGTAAAATGCGTTCAACAGTGCCTCGTGGCAGGTCATCCTCGATAGCTCAAGAAGAAGAGGCATATATGAAACACTGATAAATCCAGTAGCATCATATCTGTCGGTGCAAACAGTAATGTTTGAGGCTGAAGGCGAGACAAGGACAAGTGAGGTAAACAACGAAATTCCTCAAGGCTCTGTTCTGGGCCCAACCCTTTGGAACATTCAATGAGACGACGTGCTAAAACTGGTTCTAGCGGAAGGTGTTTATCTAGTCGGCTTTGGTGATGATATAGCCATGGTGGTAATAGCAAAGAACGAAAAACAGTTAATGGCATCTGCTAACACGGCGATACCTAGAGTAGTGAAATATATGGAGGAATAGAAACTCCAGATAACACGCGAAAAAAAACAGAGGGAATATTCCTGATAACCAAGAGGAAGATCAGCCAAATTTGCTTTAACGTTCAGGAAGTTGAAATATATTCCCGGAAATCCTTAAAGCAATTGGCAGTGGGGTTGGACACCAAACGCAACCATAGCGTGCACACTGATAAAACGGTCGAGAAGGCGGAAAAGACCATGACAGCCCTGGCAAGTCTCATGCCAAATACGAGGGGTCCAAGAGCATCCAAAAGGAGAATACTTATAAGCGTGGCTCTACGCTGCTCCTACTTGGTATGAAGCACTGAAAAGCACAATACTTTTAAGGAAGCTGTACCTAATACAGAAGGTTATGGGGATAAGATTCTGCAGCGGGTATCGCACTATTTCAGCGGAAGGGGCCTGTGTAATCGCAAAACTTCCCCCCGTCGAGTTTCTGGCGAAAGGAAGGAAAGAGAAGTATGATGGTGTAGACCCGAAACAAGGTGCAGAAAACCTGACGCGAAGATGGGAGGAAAGGTGGACAAATGGGAAACATGTACGCTGGACCTGGCGACTGATACCAGATATCAGATCATGGTTAAACCGTAAACACGGGGAAGTGAACTACTACCTGACGCAGGCGCTCTCAGATCATTGCTGTTCATGGCGTACCTACACAAAAGGAGGAAATGGGATACGGACACATGTAACTATTGTGACGAAACAGATGACATAGAACACACCTTATTTTCATGCTTAAGGTGGGAAGGAGATAGGCAGAGTTTCAAAAACGAGACGAGTAAGGACTTTACACCAGATAATATGATGGAAACGCACCTAAATTCATCCAAAGGATGAGCAGCAACAAAAAAGACAATAACAGACATAATCGGAACCAAAGAAAAATTGCATAGTGTATTTAGAAACAGATAAGTAAAAAGACAACACCCGCATTCAAGTACTGCTCACGCGGTTTCGGATTCGGTGTGTCGATGTAGTCGGGATAAAGGAGTTCGCTCTAGTTGGTATGGCTGTTGGTCAGTCGCACACTCACATTCACTCCTTAAGGGTGTGACGAGGTGTTTTTACCTGTCACTAAACGATCCTTACCGGCACCGGGGTCCTCAAAAGAAACTATTAGATGTTAAAATGCCCCGAGGAACGAGATTCCCACTTCTCAGGGAGCACTCTTATTTTTTTTGAAGAAAACATTATTTACTTCGTCGTATATTTCTTTTGTAACATGTCAATCAATGCGAGAGTCAGCTGGCAACCCTCAACGCACGTGCTCCGAGATGGTCACAAAATCAGAGTTGGCAAGGCAGGTTAGGAAATTCATCACCAATAGTTCCTTGCCAATAATACCAATTGCCAATGCAACGAGACTGACAAGATTCAACCAACGAACCAAGCCGCCATGACACTGACAGTCACCCACGACAAGATAGAGTGAGAAGGTGCTTTATCTTCTGTAGAAGAGGGTATATACACTCTGTATACTTATATTTTCACTGCAATTAATTATTTCGCACCCAGAGAAATTGCTAAACCCTCCTTCTATCTCCCTTGGTTCTACAGTGATTTAAAACATTGTGTTATTGCCAAGAAAATTGCTCATGCTAATTATAAACAATCTCGCAATCTGAGCGATTACCAATAATTTGCATATCTTTGAACGCAATGTAGGAAGCTTTCGGATACTTGTTGTAAATCTTTTCTTGCAAATACTGAAAGTGCCTTTATATCTTATCCCAAATATTTTTGAAATTACATACAAGCTATTAGAAATGATAATAACTTGCCCAACGAAATGTTTTTCAACAACGAACACGCGTACACTAGTGAGGGTATATCTGAACTTTTTTCCAGACATTTTAAGCCCGTTCATAATGAACCGATCGCTAGCGATGTCCACTTTAAGCAAACTGATTTTATAGACCTCTTCAATTTAAAAATCAGTAGGAATGAAATTTTGTGTAAGCTTTCGAAATTAGATCAGAATAAAGGGGCCGGAACTGATGGTATGCCCCCCTCTCTTCTGAAGTCGTGTCGCTCCGCGTTTATTACTCCATTATACCTAATTTTCAACTTGTCAGTTTCGAAGGGATATCTCCCTCAAGAGTGGAAGGAGGGTATAGTTGTTCACATATTCAAGTCAGGTAACTGTAAGGATGTTCAAAAATTATAGACCAATAACTATACTCAATTCCATGGCTAAAGTTTTTGAGAGTATTATTTTTGACCATCTTTACCTTGCTCCCAGTGATACCATTTTAGAGGAGCAGCAGGGCTTCATGAGAAAGAAATCTACGGTAACTAATCTTTATATTTACAACGCATTATTTATCACAGAAGCTTAAATCGGGCTCTCAAGTTCACGCAGTATAGTATACTGATTTTTCTAAAGCGTTCGACTCAGTTAACCACGGCATTCTAGTGGCTGAGCTCTAAGCTCTTGGGATTACTTCTAACATACTCTCAAGGCTTACTTCTTATTTGGATTATAGATACCAATCAGTACGCCTTAATGGGAATCTTTCTGGAATGTCTCTCTCCTCGTCTGGTGTGCCACAAGGCTCGCATCTTGGACCTCTCTTGTTCCTCCTTCATGTCAATGACATTCCCACATTTATTAAATTTTGCTTCTTTTTGCTTTTCGCTGATGACTTAAAATTATACAAAGAACTAAACTCCCATCTACTATCTGTTTCAAAAATCCTGGCCCCTCTACAAATCATTTAATAACTCAGTCAAAAAAAATCGCGAAGAAAAACGAATAACATCTTGTGAATCCTCATTTTATTACGAATGAGTACAATATAATTTGATCGCGACGCGTCCATAACTTTCGATTCAAATTTTAAGTGAAGGTGAAACAACGTGGTCAAAAGCACCTTTTCCTACTTGGTCAACTTTTGACCGTTGTATTTCGTGGAAAAATGCATGAATTCTTTTGCAAAAAATTGAGTAGTTGCCTTGAAGTTTTATTTATGAGTAACTTTTCGAAAACTTCGAAAATATTTATAACTTTGGTGTACCAGATGTCTGCGAACAGGAATTTAGAAAGAATTTGTGAAACCCAAAGGCGTAGGAAATTTTCTTGTCCTTTTGAATATATGAACAACGAAGAACTATATTTATTGAGTGAGATTTATAAGTATATTTGAACATCTTTATTGCAAAAGTTCATGGTGACACATTTTTCTTTTCCCGAAAACTTTCCTCACGCGTGATGATCCAGAAATCAACACAATTCGCTGATGAACTTTTTTTGGAAAAGGTATTTCGTATTCAAGTAAAACATTTTCTCTATTATGCCTAATCCTAATCAGGATCAAAATAGACATAAGTAAAATAATGAAGGTTACTTTAATTAAAAATTCATCTTCTTTATGTTAAGTAATACAATGTGCATCTTAACGCTCATAAAAACTGTGTACAGCTATAATAATAATTTATCAAAATACTTGCAGATGCTGTATAACACGTCAGATTTATTTTAGCTATTTTTTGCAATATAAAAAAGTTAATATAAAAATTACAATAATGTCATATTCAAAAATATTCGAAGTACTATGATGGAAACTGTCTTTGGAACTAACTCTTTTATGTGAATACCCAGAACACAAGGTACGGTGGCCGATTGACATCCAGTTTTGGGAACACAAAAAAAAGCAATTGACTCAATCCATATAAAATAAGGCAGATTCTCTACTTTAATTCGCTGGATCTCAAGCTACAAATTCAATTGCAAGAAAAGAATTGTTTACATATCGATTTTTGTAAATGTTTTAACTTCGATGTAAATAATTTTTTCTTTAGCAATAAATGTTTTGACTGATGAGGGCTGACATAGCAGCCGAAACTTTTCGAAAAAATTTCAAATCATATTTCGCTGAATTTTTATTGATTTTGACCTGTCATTGGAGACTATTTCGCCACATCTTCAGTATACGTTAACTGAAATTGAAATCTTACATAAAGCAAATAATAACTCACGTAAATGTAGGAGTATACAAATTTATTTTCTCTTACACGTAATGCTGTGCAAAAGTTTCCAGGCATCTATTTTCCAATAGGTTGGACAAGCACAATAGTTTTAATGATAATAAACTGTAAATTTTCTTTCAATTATTGCATCAAAGGTGATAAAAGTACCCGTTTTATGGTCATAAATAATAATCAGTATATGTTAATTTTACTAGAAGTTGTTTGAAAGAACATCAAATTTTAATGTTTCCGAAAAATATCAATAAGTTCGGAAATAACAATTTTTTTATAGAGAGAGAGAGGGAGAGAGAGACAGAGAAAGAGAGAATAACTGAGGAGGGGCTTCTTTGAGTGGGTGAAGAAAAGCAAGCCCCCGGTCTCTGACATATGCCACATAAACTTTCGAGACATGGTTTCACTCGACTCAGGCGCGACTCCCCATATCGAGGTCTAAGATGATTACACATCAAAATCACTCAATATTAATAATTTCATGAATAATTTTCAAATCATCATTATTATCATCACTATTCTCTTCAGCGATTGCACTACTGCTTTCAAAAAAGCCACTATCATTGTCATCCGTATCACTATCACTTAGTTGTTGTAGGGTTTCTGTTGGTAACGACGCAAAGCTTAATGATTTCGAGAAACGAGGGTTCTCCGGTTAACGCCCAACGTTCCGGCATGATGATGAATGGAGTTTCATTCATGTAATTGACAGTCATTTTTTGAAGATACAGCTGAAACAATAAGAGAATAATTATTAACTAATATTTTTTAATTATAATATTATATGTGAAATTCGAATTTGTAATTCAAGTGCATTATTTAAAAAACTTTCTTACTTACTTAGAAAATGATTTCTTGTTAGCTTACTCTGAACTCTTTCAAGAAACTTTAGTGAATGGCCCTCTCAGGCTTACCTAGCCCTTTATAATAGATTTTTTGTTTATAAAACAATAAATATAAAGAGCAGATTACGCTTTCGAAACTTCTAGAAAGTTCGAGAATATGATGCGCAAAACAAAAAGGAATTTATCCTTATTATGATTTCTGTTAAACTGAACCCTATTCTCTCTCTCTTCCCCTTCTAATAAAGTATCAGTTACACCAGGAATCAGTACTCTCTTATCATCTTGCCAACGGTGAACGGTTTTATTCTGCCTAACAGTATACACTTCATGCGTCTTGCTTTGAATTGAATTTTGAGATTTCTTCAAATTTTGATAAGATAGCAGACATTTTTTATAATGATCAAATGTTATTTTATTCAAAGTAGGACCTCTAATCCGCTTTGCTTTTTCCCCCTCTTTTTTACCTAAAACTTTAAATGCATATAGTTTGGATCGTAATCCAACACATTCCGTCATGATTTTACGATTATTCTCGTCTTTCATCAAATCAAGAACTTTGTTATTCAATAGTCTTATGCCGTAAACATTATTTGGCGGATAGTCTGCAGTGTCAAATTTGTTTGAATCTCTCTTAATGTACTCGTATATATCAGGCACAACTTTTTGATATTTTAAACTATCCGTGTCTGTGTAAAGTAACTTTGCTTGATCGCCAAACATTTTTTAAATATAATTGTAATGAAAATCGTACATCTATATTTTGAATACATCGAGAACATTAAATCCTGCGTAAATAGGCTTGTTGAAAGTAACTTTTAATCGATAAAGCTCAATTATAATCAAATTTTCCTCAAATATGGTACAGTTGTTAAAGTTAGGTTTTGCAATTAAGGATTTCGCTCCATACCTCCCCTCCCATTTTGTAACAAGGCTAACATCTTAGTATTTTCTAACATTTTTTATTGTTTCCCCAAACACTGAATTATTCATAAGCTAATAAAAGTTTTTTTTTTTTTGATTCGTTAGTAGATTTTTGTCGCGATTCTGTGTTTAGGTCTATATAATCCTTCAACCAATCTTTTTGATTAAATTTTAATATTCTATGTGTTTTAGATATTTTCATACCTAAATTCAAATATTGTTTTAGATTACGATAGTGTACTATGTATCGTGTTTTTGGTAGTAAGTTTGTTATCAATTTTTGAATTTTACATTCTGAAAGAGGAGGTATGAAGTGCTCTGGACATAACACGCGTAAATGACAATCATGCAATCTGCTTTACCCACAGACCCGTGGAAGTACGAAGTTGTCTGCTTGATGCGATAGTGCTGCTCTGGGACCGCGGATACGTATGCATATAATACATATAATATGTGTCATATTTCATACAAAAGCTATGGATTTAGAATAGCTAATCATGGCGAGTTGGCTTATTCCTGAATTTTCACGTTAGCCATTAAAGGAATATTGTACGAAAATTTAGTTTCCAAAAATTTTCCAGAAAATACTTGTTTGACGTTCAACGAATTTGCATGTTTCTTGAAATTCTGATTCGAATGATATATACTTTTAGGAATCACTTTTATCATTCAATTGAATATAATAATTGAAAAATGGAAAACAAGCTCCTAATTTTCGCAATCGAAATCTCAAGAGTTATTATAGGATTTGGTTCTTAGATTTCGGATTTATTAAACATTTTTGAAACACATATTTAAAGCAGTGAATAGAAATAACTCTCACGATAAAACAGGCTGTTTTTGTTTAGTCCTAATTTGCAATTTATTTATAATCACAAAAAACAGTGAAAACGAGTATTTAAACTTGTAAAGTTGGGAACGCAGTGTATCAAAAAGTTGTCGAACCTTTTTTTTAGTGTTCCATTATCTAAAGATTCTAAAGCGTGGTAGATATTTTAATTTATCTGCTTGATTTTGATAGATCTTTTTGTTTTCTTTCAAAATCCGTCATAAAAATATTAAAATATGATCAAAATTGAGAAAATGGAGATGGCTCTTTCAAACATTTAAAAACTTATTTTTCTCCAAAAGACCTCGGTTTTATTTCATCTCAATTTTTTTTCTTCATGTTGGTACTCATATGGTGGATATATCCCCTAAGATTTTATCTTGTGCCCGCGTTTTGGAGAAGAGAAAATTTTATTTTATAACAAATAAACATTCACATTTTTTGCAATAACAAGACGAGATACGAAAAAAGTCCAAAGAGCAAAGTTATACCCCTCGCAAACTTTATATAAAGAAGTCGCATCAGCATGCATAGCGTGTTCTACTTGAAATGAATTTGCCCTTATTTTTAGAATGTTGGATTTTCTTGTATTGATAATTTATTTACATTTTCTTACAAAATAATTTAGACAGTGAATAGAAATGTTTTTGTTTTAAACATTGAAAGTCAAGTTCAATTTTCTACTTTCCTCAGGAGAGAGTTAAGACATGTTGTAAATTCAGCAGGATCATTTTAAAAAAAAGTAAGTACTACTTATGTCGCTGATCGATATTTTCCGATACTGAGACGACACCGATACGATACTCACCTACCAATCTCGGACAAATCTTTCAAAAATTTCATGTAAATTTTTAGAAGTTTTCGTGGAAAATCATAGAAACTATTTACGTGAAAGTTTTGAGGTACGTGAAATTTAATGAATTTGCAATGCATTTCAAAGACGGAATAGCTTTTTCGTATTAAGAAAATTCTTAAACTTTCGTAAGTTTTTGGAGTCCTACATTTTCGTAACTTTTCATAGAAAAATATAATTTTTTATAGATCTTTGTAGATATACCAGTGATTTACATGAGAGTGACAAAAAATAATGCAATCTTACAACGGTTCGATATCACATGAATTTTATAATTTAGCGAGCACATCGCTTTTGCATTCTAAAATTTAATTCTGACCTCAAAATCTCAATAATTTTCTATCGCATTTTACACCAGCAATGGTGTAAAATGTTAAGCCAAATGAATGATTATTTTACTTTGTCTCGTGTATATTTCATAAAAATTTATTCTCTTTTGTAGTACACTACATATTAATTATCCCACCCATTATCCCCCGCCACAATAAGGGTTCGGTGTTCCAGTCCAGCGATTCCCAAGCTTTTTTCGCACTTTCTCCTTTTTTTCTCCATTGATAGATTAATAGAGCAAGTTGAAAAAAAACGAAAATTTGATAAAATTACGAGATTAAAAAAATATAGTAAAAAATCAGTTGATATCTTCAGTCCCAGCTGATATTTCTTGTAATTTTGCATGCTCTTAAAGATTTCCTCTATTATTTACAATATTAACCCATTTTCATCAACCTTTTTTCAGATTTTTCTAATTACATAAGGAAATTGATTCAGCTGATTCAAATTTAATTGAACCATTTTTTCATAATTTCAGTTTTTTACACTGAACAAATTTTTACTTAATTCAAGGAAATGCGTTTCTTTGTTTTTTTGTTTTCCTTATTTAAGTCCCATTTAAATAATTAATTAAGAAAGAAAGGGATTAATTCAATGGTTTTCAGTGAATTTTATAATATTGTTCGAATATTTTTCTGGTCAGAAAGCTACTGATGAAGATTACGGTCCAACTTGCAAACAACCAGATTTACCACCCGAGATGTATAGCCGATTGAAGAAATAACTTTTCAAAGAATTACGCGAAAACCAAAAAAATTGGCGTCAAGTTGAATTTAGCAGGAGGGGACAAGCAAAGTCTATAATGTGGGATTACCTACGAAATAGAATGATAACTGCATCTAACCATGGTGAAGTTTGCAGGAGACTTAAAACCACTTTATGTGGAAGAGCGGTTATAAAATACATATTTTCTCATGGGATAGAACCCACGCCAGCTATGCAATATGGAACCACAAACGAGGACACGGCTAGGAAGGCGTTGCAAGAAAAATTAAATAGAGAGATAAAAAGGTGCGGAATTTTCATTGACACTATAATTCCATATATAGGAGCATCTCCAGATGGCATAATTGACGCCCCCATCTGGGAAATTGAGAGAGATTGTGGACTCGCATTTCATCACACAAACAATGATGTTTTGTACAATACTATTATACTTGGGGTCGTCAAAATTAAGTGTCCTAAAACTGCTGCTAATATGACAATAGAAATGGCATTACGATAACATAAACAGCTTCGGAACGTATACAATAAGAAGGATCCACAAAAGACGAACGTCAATAACTGGTTCTATTATCAAATCAGGGGCAGCTTCACGTAACCAAACGTCAGTATTGTATCTTTCTGATGTGGTCACCGTGGAGTATGAAAATCATCACGGTTGTTAAAGATGATCACTTTTGGAAGCATAAGATGGAGCCTCATTTGAAGCGTTTTTATCTGAATTGCATGGTAGCTGAAATTATAGATAGTCGACATAAGAGACACCTGAAACCTCGAGAACCCCTTTACATTCTGGAGGCTAGAAAGCAGCAGGAAGCTCTAAGAGCTGCGAAAATCATAACACCTGAAAATGCCCTGAAAGGCAAGAAAGCCAGGAGAGAGAAAGAATCAATTGACAACGTCGAAAACGAAGACTGTGGAAGCAAGGAAGTTCACGATGATAACGAGAACGAAGACTTTGATTACGAGGAGGACTTTGGAGACGAGGAAGTTTTCAATGATGACGAGAACGAGAACTTCGATGACAACGAGGACTTTGGAGACGAGGAAGCCTCCGGAAATGAGGAAGCCTCCGAAAATGAGGAAGCCGTCAATGGTGAGGAACTTTATTTGCAAGAGAGTGACATGCTACAGAAGGGCAAACAAAAATCTCGTACTGCATGGGTGGTTCCTGAAGTTCGCATTGATGAACTTTTACCAATGCCAAGTGAAGAGGAGAGAGAATGGTTTGAGGCATTCAATGAAAACGTTCCTCTACGTGAATTTCAAGACATTATTTTAGGTGAGGACACTTACTTAACTGAGGTTTGTATTGATCAATTTCTGCAAGTGTTGAAACTCCATCCTACGAGTATAAACGAGCTTGACGTAATGAGTGTATTACACTTAACAAAAAGAGAAAGACATCCAAATTGTTGGTGGAAATACCACCAGACACTGGCATTGTTACTATTTTGATGGAGCACTTCTTCATATTCTCGACAGTTTGTTACAACGACCATATCAAGACCTTGCACTTGAAGAGAAAGTTTACATTAAAATGCGTTATCCCCAACTTCAGAGTGAGAATATTGTTTCCTACTATGTACAAAAACAGCCGGACATGAGCAGTTGTGGCGTATATGCAGCAGCTTTTGCCACAACTCTGATTTTGGGAAGAAACCCATACACTACAAGGTACTCAAATGATGCAGCCAGCATGAGAAGGCACTTCCTGGACATAATAAGAAATCAGCAGGTAACTCATTTTCCTCACTGATATAAGCTCATCTATAATATTGACTTGCCGACATTGCGCCTTAGTTAAATCGAAAAATATTCATATATAAGTAAGTATGACTAAATTTTTTTAAACACACGTTTCTAACAAAATATTGTTTGCTTATCATTTACGATTACGATACGTTAAGAACAAATTAACAAAGTAATAATTAATTACAAGAGAATTAGGTTTTTTCATTTTTTAGGTTGAAGTGAACGAGCGACATCCTAATTTGAGTGTATAATGCCTGGGCAGTGGTTATACACTTTTTCTGAAGTTGTGATATAGGTATACCTTCTCACTTGGTATTTGAAAAAATTGCTGATCGTTGATACTTCCTGTTCCGTACTTATAGTACTTATCAGTAAAACACAGCAGCATACACACTTAATCTCGAAGTACCATTTCTTGATTCAGTAGTGAATCGTTCTTCTACAATTTTTTGATCTGATGCTGGATTATTTGAAAAGTTTTAAAAGTTTCAAATTATTTCCAAAATTATAGACAAAGATTGTAAGTAAGGAAAAATTCAAATCATTTCAAAAGATATTTTTAGAATGTTTGAAAAGATTTAAAACTTGTAAAGATTAAATTTCTTTTAACTTAGATTTTGAATGTTTTAAAAAAGAAGCTTTTAAAGAATTTTGAAAAATTTCAAGAAAAGAAAAAAATTTCTTCAGTTTTTTGGGAAAATTTGTAATGTTTTTTTATTTTCAAACTTAATTTTTAAAGAATATTTTCAACATTTTTCGAAAATAATCTGTAAGATTTTAAGGCCATTTTTGTAATTTTTCAGAAGTTTATAAAAAAATAGGGAAAAGATCTAAGCATTTTAAAACACATTTAGAAGGTTCAGAAGGTTTGTATATATTTTAACATAATTTAAAACTTCTAAAGTTTCTAAGAATTTTAAAAAGATTTTGAAAAAAAAAGTTTTTCAAGATTTTTGGAAGGTTTCAAGAAAATAAAAAATAAAATCTTACAATTCCTGGGAAACTTTCAAATGATTTTTTTATTTAAAAAAATTAATTCTAATAGATAATTGGAAAAATATGTCAAAAAAATTCAAATGATTTCCAAAATTGTCGAAAAAGAGTGTAGAAGATTTTAAATCAATTTTTTTATTTTGCAGAATTAAAAAAAAAATTTTAAGGAAAAATTCAAATAATTACAAAAGATATTAGGCTTAGAAGGTTCGAAAAGATTAAAAAATAATATAGAATTGGTAAGGAATTACATTTTTTTTTTAATTTAGAATTTGAGTATTTTGAAAAAAGAAGCTTTTTAAGAATTTGGAAAGGCTACAAGAGAATAAAAAAAATCAATTAAGATTTTTAGGAAAATTTTTAGCGGTTTTTTATTTTGAAAGATTATTTCAAAACATTTATTTTCTTCAAAATTCGTTTTTTTTATGTTTGAAATTTCATTTTTCTAACTGAAAATTTAATTATTCTATTTTTGGTATATAGTTGATCTCTTTTAGTTGAGAATTCATTTCTCTAGTTAAAATTTAAATATTGTCTTGAAAATAAGTTTTTTTTTTGGGGGTTAAAATTTAACTATTTTGTTGAAAATTATTTTTTTTTCTGGTTGAAATTTTATTTTTCTAACTGAAAATTTAATTATTCTATTGTTGGTTCAAAGTTGATCTTTTTTAGGTAAAAATTCATTTCTCTTGTAATCTAAATATTTTCTTGAAAATTAGTTTTTTTTTTTGTTAAAAATTTAACTATTTTGTTAAAAATAAGTTTTTTTCTCGCTGAAATTTTATTTTTCTAAAAATAATTGTTTTAAATTAAAATTTAACTATTCCAGTTGAAGATTCATCATATTAGTTTTAAATTTATCTCTTAAGTTGAAATTTCAACTATTTTCTTGAAAATTGATGTTTTTAAATTGAAAATTCAGCAACTTGGGTAAAGGTTGAACTTTTTTGTTGAAAAATATTTTTTGACTTAAAATTGATCCTTTTGAGTTGAAAACTCGTTTTTTTAGTTGAAAATTAATTTTTTGCGTTGATTGCAAATGTAACTATTTTCGTGGAAATTCATATTTTTTAAATTCAACTATTTTTTTGAAAATTCGTTTTTTTTTCTGGTTGAAATTTTATTTTTCTAACTGAAAGTTTAACTATTTTGTTGAAAATCCATGTTTTTCTAGTTGGAATTTTATTTTTCTGTCTGAAAATTCAACTATTATAAATTTAATTATCTACGTTAAAAATTCATCCGTTGATTGAAAATTTAGCTTCTTCGTAAAAATTTATTTTATTTGGTCGAAAATTTAAATATTTACTTGAAAATTTATTTACTTGAAAATTTATTTTCTAGGTTGAAGATTGAACTATTTTGTTGAAAATTCGTTTTTTAGTTTAAAATTAATTTTTTGGATTAAAGCTTCATCATTTGAGTCAAAAATATAATCTTCTTAGTTGAAAATTCATCTGTTGATTAAAAATTTAACTATTTCGTTAAAAATTAATTTTTTTTTTAGTATTGAAAATTTATTTTTCTAATTGAAAATTTAACTATTATATTTCTTATTAAAAGTTGATCTTTTTTAGTTGAAAATTCATTTCTTTCGTTGAAATTTTGTTGTTTGTGAACAATTTAACTATTTTGTTGAAAATTGGTTTTTTTCCTGGTCGAAAGATTTTTTTTTACTGAAAATTCAACTATTTTATTTTTGGTTTAGAATTTATCCTTTTTAGTTGAAAGTTGATTTTTTAACTAAAAATTTAACTATTCTGCTGTTGGTCCAAAGTTCATATTTTTACTTAAAAATTAATTTTTATTTTTTAGTCTAAAAATCAATTTTTAACCAAAAGTGGATTAGTTAAATTTTATTTTGAAAACATTAATTTTGCAAAAAAAAATTTTACAAAACAGTTCAATTTTTCACCAAATTGTTGACTTTTCAACTAAAAACAAGCAATTTTCGATTTTACATCAATGAGATGAATTTTCAACTAACAGAAAATAAACGTATCTTGAAAAAAAAATGTTAACGAAAAATATAGTAGCTGAAATCTCAACCAAAAATTAAGAAAGATTTCTCAGGCAAAAAAAATCAATCAAATTGTTAAATTTTCAAGCACAAAAAGAAGAATTTTTAACCCAAAATAGTACATACAGTTAAATTTTCAATTAAAAAAAAATAATTTTTAACCAAGGAAGAAAAAATCTTCAATCAACAAATGAATTTTTAATTTTTAAAACGAAAAAAGGCCATTTTTCAACTGAAAAAGACGAATTTTTAAATACAAATATCAAACTGCAACAAAAAATGAAATAGTTGAATTGGCAGTTCAAAAAATTAATTTTCAACAACGAAAAAACGAATTTTTAAAAAAGTAGTTCGACTTTCAGTAAAATACTTGTTGAATTTAACCAAAAAGGATAAATTTTTAGTCAAATAGTTGCAAAAATGCAACAAATGAATTTTTAAAAAAACAAAGACGAATTTTCAACTAAGAAAGATTTTTCAGTAAAAAAAAAACAGTCAACCAAATTGTTAAATTTTCAAGACAAAAAGACGAATATTCGACCAAACAGTTGAAAGTTAAAAAAAAAAAAAATTTCTCCCATGAAAGAAGAATTTTCAACGAAATACATGAATTTGGAATCAAATAGTTGAATTTTCAAGAAAAAAATAACAATTTTTAATATAAAATATCAGTTTTCAATAAAAAATGGTATAGTTAAATTTTCAGTCACAAAATTAATTTTTTTTCAAAAAAAAAAAAAAAAATTGTTAGCGGAATATTTCAATTTTTAACAAAAAATATTAATTTAAAATTACTTTTTTACCCAAAAATATCAATTTTTAATAAAAAACATGAATTTTTAACGAAATAGTTGAATTTTTA
>JAABKJ010075445.1:106451461-106708349 GCA_011634705.1 Andricus grossulariae | reverse complement strand
GTATTTGAAAAAAAAAATTTTACGAAAAATATAATAGTTGAAATCTCAATCCACAAAGATTGTCATTTTCAATAAAAAATATTTGAATTTAAAAAAAAATATAAATTAATTTGCTACCATAAAAGAATAATTTTTAACCCAATATAGTACATACAGTTAAATTTTCAGTTAAAAAAATAATTTTTAACCAAATAAGAAAAAATCTTCAACCAAAAAATGAATTTTTAATTTTTAAAACCAAAAAAAGGCGAATTTTCAACCAAGAAGATTAATTTTTTACAAAAAAAAAAAAAGAAATTGCAACAAAACTGTTTAATTTTTAATAAAATAGTTGAATTTTCAACTAAAAAAGACAACTTTTCAAACAAAAATGGAAAAGTTAACTTTTTAATCAAAAAGAAACGAATTTTCAACAAAATATTTTTGTTTTCTAACAAAAAAATGAATTTTTAACAAAGTAGTTCAACTTTCAATAAAATAGTTGAATTCTCAACCAAAACAGATTTTCAACCCAAAAACATGAATTTTCAACAAAAAAATTAGATTTCAACCAAACCGTTGAATTTTCAACAAAATCGTAAATTTTCAACCAAAGAAATGAATATGCAAAAAAAAATAATTTTTAACAAAATAGTTCAACTTTCAATTAAGTAGTTGACTTTTCAACCAAAAATATAACAGTTGATATTTCAACCCAAAAATATTTTTATTTGAAGTCAAAAACAGCATTTTTACTAAAAAAGAAAAATGAATTTCTGCCAAAAGAAATGAATTTTCAAACCACAAAGACGAATTTTCAACTAAGAAAGATTTTTCAGTAAGAAAAAACATTCAACCAAATCTACCATAAAAGAAGAATTTTCAACAAAATAAATAAATTTTGAATCAAATAGTTGAAGTTTCAACTAAAAAATATCTATTTTCAATATAAAATATCAGCTTTCAACAAAAAATGGTATATTTAAATTTTCAGTTGCAAATTTAATTAGAAAAAAAAACGAATTTTCAATTTAAAAAAACTAATTTAACGAAAATAGTTCAATTTGTAAATAAAGAGATGAACCTTTAACGCAAGAAATTAATTTTTAACAAAGTAGATCAACTTTTATCCAAGAAGATTAATTTTCTACAAAAAAAATAATTTCTAATAAAATGCATGAATTTTTCACCAAATATAGTTGAATTTTCGACTAAAAACAAGCCATTTTCGACCAAAAATGGAAGAGTTAATTTTATCTATTTAGTTGAAAAAATGTCATTTTTTTTAGAAAATTAACCTTTTTGGTTGAAAATTTATGTATTTTGTTACAAATTTGTCCTTTTTAGTAGAAAAAAAATCTTTTGGTTGCAATTTCGTATCTTTGGTTGAAAATTTATGTTTTTTATCGAAAATTAATTTTGTAACTAAAACTTCAACTTCCATTTTTCATTGACATTTTTTTTACAGATGTTTAATTTGTTGGTTAAAAATTCACCTGCTTGGTTGAATATTTATTTTATTTTGTTAAAAACGTATTTCTCTAACTTAAAATGAATCTATTCTATCTTTTGTTGTACATTAATCTTTTTTAGTTGAAAATGCATCTATTTTGTTGCAAATTTGTCTTTTTTTGGTAGAAAATTCATCTTCTGGGTTGAAAATTCAACTATTTGATTACAAATTTATTTTTTTGATTTCGAGTGCCTCATTTTAGTTAAATACAATTTTTTTGTTAAAAATTTAACAAATTGTATTGAAAATTCTTTTTTTTTACTAAAAATGTAGCTATTCCATTTTGGTAGAGAATTGATATTTATTAATTGAAAATTCACTTATTTGGTTGAAAATTCGCATTTTTTAGTCAAAAATTTAATTATTTTCATTGAAAATGCATCTTTTTGTGTTGTAAATTCAAATTTTTTCTTTTAATTCGTCTTTATGACTTGAAAACTCAACATTTTGGATGAGATTTTCTCTCTTTGTTGATTGGACAATCCTGGTTAAAAATGAAACTCTTTTGTTGAAAATTCGTATTTTTCGTTTTAATTTAACAGTTTTTTCACTGAAAATTAAAATATTTTTTGACGGAAATATCAACTATTACACTTTTTGTTGAGAATTCATTTTTTGATGTGAAGATTTATCAATTTGTTTTTGAAAATTTAATTATTTTGTTGAAAATTACCTTTTTCTTGGGTGAAAATTAATTATTATAACCGAAAACGTAATAATCAAATTTTACATCAATTTCCCTTCAACTGAAACTCAATTAATTACTTTAAGCTTTCTAAGAAATTAAGAAATTAATTAGAAAACTTAATTTAAAAAATAATAATATGATTCATAATATTAATTATTATTAATTTATATTATCATTATATTATAATTTATAATAATAAAAATTAATTTAACTAGAAATTTATTCTATACATCAAGAAATTAATTACTTTACTTTAAGGGCCTATTCAGCGCAGAATTTAATACACTTTTTTAGTAGTTTAGTAAAATTATTAGTATTATTAGCAAAATTATTTTTTTAAATAATTGGTGTAGTTACATTATTTAAATTCAATATTTCGTAACAATATAATAGCTTTCTTCACATCTATGTCTGCTTTTAGCTTCCTCACACAGTACTACTAAAAAAGCCTAACTTCTCTCTGCATGATTCCTCTATTCTAAAATATGTAAATACAATTACTTTTTTAAATTATACTAATTTTTTATTTAAAACTCTAGGGGAATGTGTATGATACTGAAAAATATTTACAATATTTATTTTATTTTTTATCATTTGTAATCGATTTTATGCATGCTCGCTAGGATGGTCTAAATTTATATCTCAAAATTCTACTTTCGATTTTTGGTGATCCACCCCCCTTTTTTTCAGGGCCCCCGCCTTAAAATTTGTTCGTTTTCCGGAAAAAGGAATAATTTTTTTCAAATCGGTCAACATTAACATTAACGCCAGGCTTTTAAAAACAATAGGGAATTTCTATTTGTGGAAAACAAACAAATTGGCTTCGGGGGAATGGGGGGGGGGGGGTCAGTTATTGAAAGCCGAATTTTTGGACTTTGGAATTTTTCTATAGTAAAGGGTTGACTGTAATTCATTCTTTTTATGTCACTGTTCATTTCAAATAATCTCATCACCATAAAAAAACAAAGACACTTTCTTTTTGGATCTCTTCCGGGCACATTTGACTAAAAATAATATATTGAAATAAAGGTTGAAATAGAACTGAACTGTAGAAAATAAGTTTCTGTTTCAATTTCACTTCTGGACATGTAGCAATTTTCAAAAGCATGTACCATCACGACCCTGGCGAAAGTATCGGATAGGTTTTCCTTCTGAACCAATCCCAATCATTCCGGAATCAATCCGAGTCAATTCGAACCAATCCGAAAAAATTTCCACATTTCGTTTGACCCAAATCGTTTAAAAATTAATCCGTCTCAATCCGGTTAAATCTGAACTCCATAACGAACCAATCCGAACCAAATTTTCAATCCAAATGAATCCGAATCAGTCCGAATTCGGATTGATATACACTGAATTTTCAATCCGAATCTTATTTAATTTTTCAGTTGAAAGAATGATAATTTTCAATAATAAGAAACAATTTTGTAACATATAGGTAAATTTTTAACGAAAAAAAAGAATTTTGAATGAAAAAGATGAATTTTTAACTAAATATATCAAGTTTCAACAAATTAATGGGACGTTTTACCCAAAGAAATTTATTTTCAACTAAAATGATGAATCATCAACGAACAAACAAAATTTTTATTTAAAAATATAAATTTTCAACCGAAAATGGAATAGTTACATCTGTAGTTGAAAAAAAAAGTTTTAACCAAAGAAAGACGAATTTTCAACAAAAGAAATTCATTTTCAACCAAAGAAATGAATTTTCAACCAAATAGTCAAATTTTCAACTAAGGAAGACACATTTAAAACCAAACCTAGAATAATTAAGTTTTTAGTTGAATAAATGAATTTTCAATAAAACAGTTACATTATAAAATCAATAAAGACCATTTTTTCCAAAAGGTTGAATTTTCATGCCGAAAAGATAAAATTTTTACAAAACAGTTGAATTTTTATACCGAAAATATAATTTTTCAACAAAAGAGTTCATTTTCAACCAGATAGTTCAATTTTCCACAAAATAGTTGAATTTTCAACCAAGAAGGTTAAATTTCTACCAAAAAAGAAAATTTTTCAACCAATTAGAAGAAGTTTCACCTAAAAACGATAAATTTTTCACAAAAGATAAATAATTGAATTTTCAGTTTAAAAAATAATTTTCAATAAATTAAAACAAATTTTAAAGTACGTAAGTTTGAAGTTAATTTTAACCAAAGAAATGAATTTTGAAGCGAAAATAACAAAACCTTTAAATTTGCAACCAAAAAGAATGACTCTTTAACAAAATTGTTGAATTTTGAACCAAATAATAAAATTAACTTCAACTTCAGTTTATCGAAAATTACATGACTCTTTCAGGTTTTCTCTGGCCAGTTTCAAATTCTCTGCCTTTTTCAACAAAAAAAAAACTAATTTTATACCAAAAAACTCGAAATAAATTCTATACCGAAAAAGTCAAATTTTCAACCGAATTTAAAACTTTTCAGGTTTTCCCTGGATACAAGAAGATAGTTTATATTTTTCAGAGAATAATTTTCAAAAAATCTCCTTTCCTTTGACCTTTTAACCTCTTTCTACCAACAAAATTAGTTTTATACCATACCATCACTGAAAAAAGGAAATTTTGGAACCAAGAAAATGCATTTAGTTCTGAAGAAATAAATTCTTTTGCTATATTTTCTTGATTCAAAAAAAAAATCAAGTCTTTAGGTGCATTACAAAAAAAAGAAGTAATGATTTGATTCAAAATAACATTAGTTAAATTGAAAATATATTTATTTGTTACGAGGAGTTTATGCATTTATACCAATGAAGCATTTATTCAGATGAACAAGATATTATGTTTACATAAATATTTATTCCTTCAGTTGAAGGAAATATTTCATTTGCTTACTAGAATTAAATTATGCATAAGAAATAAACATTTATTCCAACAGAGGCATTATTTTTTTGAATCAAATATTTAATAATTTAACGTAATTTGTTTTAAATGAATACTTCTTCAGGTTAAAAATATATGTTATTAAATTCAATATCCATGTTCTTGATTTGGATAAATATGTCTGTGGCATTTATGTTTTAAATACGGCTTTCCAACCCGAAACTTTCTGTTCCAGGTTCATCAAGATTTTGAATTATGTGAATTGTCTAAATCAAATATGTATAATAATAACAATCCTAATTATAATTTAAGCTGAAAGATCCATTTGTTTAGGAAAATATGCACTACACTTTAAGTACGAATTACTTCATTGAACTCGCGCATGATTTAGGCCTAACAATCCTATTAACATATGTCTGGCTGAAAGAAATTATTTTTTTCATTCAAAGTGTATATATTTATTTGTTTCAAATGAATATTTTTTTAAAAATAATGAGAACTCTCACTTCAATCAAGTGAAATTCACTTGGTACAAGTAATCCTTTTTTTCAGTGTACGATACGTGAAGGCTACACTATTAGAAACATCTGTACTAGATTTAATATACATGTAATGGAAGCAAGAATGCACAACAAGAAATTAAATTTAGTATACCAGCGTGCAGTAAATTTAGTATATGCATATGCTGAATTTAGTATGCACGTACATGAAATTTAGTATAAGCGAATGCTATATTCAGTATACATGTATACGAAATTTAGTATACACATATACTAAATTCAGTATACGCATTCCGTTTCGCGTGGGTTCCGTCTTCATCATCTGTAAACATGATCAGATGAAAAATGAAATTAAAGAAACAAAAAAAAGTTCATTTTGAACCAAGAAAGATGACTTTTCTACCATAAAAGATGACAATTCTATCAAAAGACAAATTTTCAATCAGTAGAATTAGACGAAAAAAAGGAATTTTCAACAAAATAGTTGAATTTTCAATCAATAAAGATGTGATTTGAACCAAATAGTTGAATTTTCAACTAAAATAGATATTTTTTAAAACAAAAATGGAATCTTTAAGTTTTTAGTTTAAAAAATTATTTTTCAACACTAAAAAAAACTTTCAACCAGTTGAATTGAAACAAAAAAGATAATTTTCTAACCAAAAATGGAGTAGTCGAATTTTCATCGAGGAGAATTAATTTTCAATAAAAAAATACGAATTTTTTGCAAAGCAAATTAATTTTGTAACAAATATTTGAACTTTCAACTAAATAGTTAAATTTTCAAGACAAAAAAGACGATTTTTGTCGAAGACAGTTGAATTTTCAACCCCAAAAATTAAATTGTAAACGAAAAAAAGTTTATTTGCAACCAAGAAAGATGAGTTTTCTAGCATAAAAGATGAATTTTTCAATAATTAAAGAATTATTTTAAACCAAATGGTTGAATTTTTAACTGAAAAAATAGATTTTTTTTAAACAAAAATGAAATGGTTAAGTTTTCAATTAAAAAAATGAATTTACAACAACAAAAAAATGAATTTTTAACCAGTTAAATTCAAACAAAGAAGACGTATTTTTTATCAAATAGTTGAATCCTCAACCAAAAAAAATGAATTTTGAACAAACAAGATTAAATTTCTAACGAAAAAGACGAATTTTCAGCAAAATACATGAATTTTCTACCAAACAGTTAAATATTCAACCAAAAATGAAATAGCTTTTTCAACCAAAATTTAAAAAAATGAATTTTTAATAAAGTAGTTCAACTTTCAACCAAATAGTTTATATTTTAATTAAAAAAGATGAATTTTTAACCAAATAGTGAAATTTTTATCAAAAAAGATGAATTTTCACAGCAAGAAGATTAATTTTCTACCAAAAAAGAAGAATTTTAAACAAAATACATCAATTTTCAACAAAATTGTTGAATTTTCATCCAAATAGACGATTTATCTACAAAACAATTTATTTTTTAACACGAAAATATGAATTTTTAACAAAAAAGTTAATTTTCTAGCAAATAGTTCAATTTTCATAAAATGGAAATGTGATTTTCGAAAACAAAAAGTTAATTTTCAACCAAATTGTTAATTTTTTTATCAAATTGTGTAATTTTCAATTTAAAAAGATGAATTTTCTACGAAACAGTTCCATTTTCAACTCAGGAGATGAATCTTTAGCAAAATTTTTAGCAACAAAAAAATGCATTTTTAAAAAAGTAGCATAAGTTTGAACAAAGTAGTTAATTTTTTAAATAAAAATAGACGAATTTTCGAGAAAATAGTTGAACTTTTAACCAAATAGTTAAACTTTTAAGCGAAAAAGGCAGTGTTTTCCAAGACAGTTGAATTTTCTACCCGAAATCTTGAATTTTAAACGAAAAAAAGTTTTTTTCAACCAAGAAAGATAACTTTTCTATCATAAAAGATGACTTTTCTATCAAAAGACGATTTTTGAACCAGTTGAATTAAACGAAAAAAAAAGAATTTTGAACAAAATCGTTGAATCCTCAACCAAAATGATGAATTTTTATTCAATAAAGATGAAATCTAAACCAAATAGTTGAATTATCAATTAAAATAGATATTTTTTGAAAAAAAATGGAATTGTTAAGTTTTCAGTTGAAAAAATTTATTTTCAAAAAGAAAAGAGGATTTTTCAACCAGTTGAATTAAAAACAAAAGATAATTTTTTAAACAAAAATGGAGTAGTTGAATTTTCATTGAGAAATAATTTTCACTAAAAAAATAATTTTTTACAAAACAGAATAATTTTGTACCAAATAGTTGAACTTTTAACCAAATAGTTAAATTTTCAAGCCAAAAAAACGATTGTTGTCGAAGACAGTTGAATTTTCAACCCGAAAACTAGAAATTTAAATGAAAAAAATTTCATTTTCAACCAAGAAAGATGAGTTTTCTACCATAAAAGATCAATTTTCAATCATTAAAGATGAATTTTAAACCAAATAGTTGAATTTTCAACTAAAAAATATATATTTTTTAAAACAAAAATAGAATGGTTAAATTTTCATTTAAAAAAAAAACAAAAATTAAAAAAATTAATTTTGCACAAACAAGAATAATTTTGTAACAAAAAAGACGAATTTTCAACAAAATACATGAATTTTATACCAAACAGTTGATTTTTCAACTTAAGAAGGATACATTTTCAACCAACTGCGCAAGCGTTGCGTATGGAAGGGGAAAGCCTCCTTATTGGCTAAACTTCATTGAAGGATATCTCTGCAAAGGAAAATGATATGTTTAATTTTAAAAAAGCTTTTTGAAGTTTGAGAGTTGTACTTTTAGATAGCATGACCCGATTTTAGAAACAAAATTTTGTCGCGATGTAACATAAACCCAAATATACCAAAAAACCGCATTTTTTGCATTTTCAGGTTAGGATATCTCAAAAACTTGACGTGATGGGAAAATTCTGACTTCGGATTCGGATTCTACTACGCAGAAATTTACATCGGAAATGACCCTCAGTTGGCCAGCAATAATCGCAATCCATTTTTTGCAGATCTGTGATTATGTATTTAGTATTATTTAATTATTTAAATAATCAACAGTGCTATTACTTTCGAGAATATCTTGTAAAATATCTTGTAATGTAATATGATTTGTTGAAACTTAAAATATTTTGTTAAAAATTAATTTTTTTGGTTAAACATTAATCTTTAAACTAAAAATTTAACTATTCAATTTTTGGTAAACAAATTCTCTTTTTTAGTTGGAAATTCTTCTTTTTCGGTATAAATTCATCTTTCTGGTTGAAAATTACATTATTCTGGTTAGAAATTCATAATTTTAGATGAAAAATCACAACTTTGGTTTAAATATTCCATCATTTAAGTTGAAAATGCATCTCTTTGGTTGAATATTAATTTTTTAACTGGAAATTTAAGTATTCAATTTTTGGTTGACAATTTATCTTTTTTAGTTGAAAATTCGAGTATGTTGATGAAATTTTTTTTCGTAGAAATTAATCTTCTTGGTCCAAAATTCATCTTTTTTAATTCTAGTTAAAGATTTCATTATTTTAATTAAAAATTCATCTTTTTTATTTAAAATTCAACTATTCCAGTTGAAGATTCATAATTTTAGTTGAAAATTCATCAGTATGGTTTAAAAATAATCTTTTAAGTTGAGAATTAAATTATTCCATTTTTTGTTGAAAAGTTGTCTTTTTTATTTGAAAATATATGTATTTTGTTGAAAAATCGTATTTTTGATAGAAAATTAATCTTCTTTTTAAACTCATTTCTTAAAAATTCACCTTTTTTATTAAAATGCATCGATTCCAGTTGAAGATTCATCATTTTAGTTTAAAATTCACAACTTTAGTTTAAAATTCAAATATTCCAGTTGAAGATTCATAATTTTAGTTGAAAATTCACAACTTCAGTTTAAAATTCAAATATTCTAGTTGAAGATTCATAATTTTAGTTGAAAATTCACAACTTTAGTTTAAAATTCAAATATTCCAGTTGAAGATTCATAATTTTAGTTGAAAATTCAGCACTTTGTTGAAGAATGTATTTTTTTGGAAATTAGTTTGTTTTTTTTTGAAAATTATTTTTTTTTTTTTAACTGAAAATTTAACCATTTTAAATAAATACTCCATCATTTAAGTTGAAAATGCATATCTTTGGTTGAATATTAACTTTTTTTAACTGGAAATTTAACTATTCAATTTTTGGTTGACAATTTATCTTGTTTAGTTGAAAATTCATATATTTTGATGAAATTTTTTTTTCGTAGAAATTAATCTTCTTAGACAAAAATTAATCTTTTTGGTTGAAAATTCAATTATTCTTGATAAATATTTCATCATTTTAGTTAAAAATCGTATTTTTTGGTTCAAAATTCAACTATTCCAGTTGAAAATTCATCATTGTAGTTGAAAATTCATCAGTTTGGTTTAAAAATAATCTTTTAAATTGAGAAATATTTATTCCATTTTTGATTTAAAAGTTGTGTTTTTTAGTTGAAAATTCAACTATTTGATTGAAGATTCATCATTTCATTTGAAAATTCATCACTTTGGTTGAAAATTTGTTATTTTTTTTTGTTGCATAATTAATTATTTTATCTGAAAATTTAACTATTCGATTTTTAATTGAAAACTGATCTTTTTTTAGTTTAAAATTCAAATATTTAGTTGAAAAATCGTATTTTTTGGTTGAAAATTTAACTATTCCAGTTGAAGATTCATCATTTTAGTTGAAAATTCATCAGTTTGGTTTAAAAATAATCTTTTAAATTAAGAATTAAACTATTCCATTTTTGGTTGAAAAGTTGTATTTTTTAGTTGAAAATTCAACTATTTGGTTAAAGATTCATGTATTTTGTTAAAAAATCGTCTTTTTGGTAGAAAATTAATTTTCTTTTTAAACTCAGTTCTTAAAAATTCACCTTTTTTTATTAAAATTCATCTATTCCAGTTGAAGATTCATCATTTTAGTTGAAAATTCATCGCTTTGGTTGACGTCCGAACTGATCAATAGTTCATGTCTTGAGTTGATGGGTTGAATAAAGAATCTTCGAAATATCACTAGCTTTTTTATTTTAATTATAGTATAGTTTTAATACTTTTGCATTTATAATAATTAAATTTCAAATTCCATTTTAGTTACAAAATTTATCGTTTTTAGTTCCAAACTTAGGTATTTCGTTAAAAATAAAATTTTTTCTCATTAATTCTTATTTTTGTTTCAAGAATTCAGATGTCATGTACAAAATTCGCCTGTTTGACATATTTTTCTGATCTGAAAAAAAATCTTTCTCATTTGAAAATTCATCTCTTTCGGTATTTTGATGTTGATTTAAACACTTTTCAAATTAAATTAAATCTTTGAATTGGAACTGAATGAATAGATCCCCATAACAAAATCCAACTATTTTTTGTTGAAAATTAATTCTTTTAAGCTGAAAAGTCTACCCGTATATACCTTAATAGGAACGTAAGTTCTACTATTTCGGTCTTACGATCGAATTGAATAAAAAAGAATAGGATTATTCCGAGTCAACACTTTAATTATAAGAAAGTTGCAATCTTGCAACGTTTCGACCTCGATCTGTCGGTCATCCTCAAGCAAATTAAACCGAATTAAAATTTTATAAAATTCTTCTAGCTAATTAAAAAAATGACAATGTCACGATTGGGAAAACCTCAAAAAACAAAAGAGACTCCCAATAAATGAAAAGTTACATTTTTGAATTTGAGGAGCGATCCGCAATAGTCAAACGATGGACGAAGTAATACTAATCTTATTTGATTAATGGTTCTTCTAGGGAGGAGGTTCTTATTCATTATTTGACGCCTTCGTTGTTCAAGGTCGTCTGCAGTAACTGTTTGTATTTCCAGGAAATTAGCTATAAATCTCTGGCGAAAGGCCATCCCGTCGAGAGAAGTTGTGTTCGTTCCCATTTCGTATTCGATATGTTAGCGCATCAAGTACTTATCATAATGGGTTTGACAGTCCACTGAAAATATGTCCAAGTATTTCTGGCTTTCTATTTCTATTCTATTTCTATAATGCCTTCTTGACAGCAAAAAGAAATCCCTCAGTCTGCGATCTCAAATCAGCACACTTGAGAAACACGCTCGACAAACTCGTCGATAGTTTTTGCCTACGTACAATGCCGTAGAATTGATTGTGATGGAGCCTTTCAGGATGTTCTCTTAGTAGAAGCAAATGTTCTGCTTCCTGTATACGGACACTCCTCCTCTGGATGCTGCAACCGTTATGCAAGAGTGATATATCTGAACCGCCTTTATCGAGGTGATAAGCATCTCCATACACCTGATCCCGGAAGACCTGAATCTCTTCTAGACTTGGCGGATTTTCAACGATACATGACGTTGTATTGGTCAGACGGCAAGGATGAGTAGAAAAGGTGAAATTTTGCTGAATCCGCTACACCCACCTTTCCAGACGCTCTTTGGCTGTTCAAAGAGCTCTCATTTTTGCATCCAGTGCTGCTTGATGGTCAACAGTTTATACTTGTTCAGTGTGTGCATTGCTTTCCATAAGTTCTGAGCATGTGTCCTAACTTTTGGAGTGAATTTTTTTATCTGATGTTATATAGCTAATCACGCACTGAACATTTGATGAATGCCATCTTGCCATTTCAATTTTGAACTAAAGCTGTACAATACGCTCGCGAGTCTTACTAAGGCGTACTGAAGTAACATTACTTCGATTGTCGGTAAGCAGAAAGACCGCCCTCTCGTACAAGACACAGTTCAGAGTCCAGAGATCAACATCTACAGTGAGCAAGTCACGGAGAGCTGTAATAGCATTAGCTAGTTTACTAATCTTGAGAAAGAGTTTTTGATGGATTTTTTATCTCTTAGTTCTCATGTTGGTATAATCGGCTATCTGTAAAGGTAGTATTGCTGGAACGGGTATTATGTTTGCTGGAGGATGCTGGTCTTGCTGATGAGAAGCTCCATAGCCCTCTTGGCGTAAAAAGGATACCTGATCTCCTAAACACTAAGGCGTTGTATGAGCATATTCCAAGTGCATATTGACCCAACGTTCATATAACGTCGGCATGTATCCTCTTCGCGAGGGTGAACTTCTTGCCAACAGGTAAGGATGTCTCTCCTGAGTTGTTTCAACCATTTGAAACGATGTTTTCGCGATTGTCCGAGGTCATTGCGAATTATGCGCCTTATGCGCTTCAATATTTAGGAGATCAGATATCCTTTTTGCGCAGAGACGGATATGAAGCTCTTCATCGGCAAGAAGGAGAGCAACATCCTCCAGCGAACATACTACCCGTTCCAGCAAGACCACCTTATCTTATTTCATTAGCAGTATCATTGTTCATGGCCATATCCATAATACCAATGGGTACCCTGATTAATATGATGATCGTCAGATGATTCACGAAATAGTCTATTCTACGGTAGTTCTGAAGCTGGGTGAAAATATTCTGCTCGTTCTGGATTCTGAGCATTAGCATATGGATGCTCCTGTGGATCCCAAAGAGGCTGTCCTTGATTGAAGAATCATGGTTCAAACCCTGCTACAGATGGCTCCTCTTGATGCAGAGTACTAACATGTTGGTCATGAGCTGGTTGATTTCAAATGTCATAATTTCCTGGATTGAAATAGTTTGGGTTAAACCCTGATCCAGATGTCATCCTTAGACTTGGAGTGCTGATAAGTAGTTTTTTCATTAAAAAGTCGAGACTGTTTTTAGTCTTTCTCTAACATTTGACTATTGAGAGTAAAAACCGAAATTAAATCTAAAAATCGTAGAGACGGACAAAAATCAGTCTCCACTTTTTGATGAAGAAACTGGAGAATTCGTAGGTGGTGTGTACCATGGACAGCCAGCCATTGAAACCGAGTCATTGAAACCACGAGCCAGCTCGACATTTTCTGAACAACCTGACGTGAATCGTGTCATAAGAAAGTTCGATCACAAGCTAATGATACAGAATTCTGACCAGTAGGAACTCCACTTGTTCCCTACCTTTTTTCTCGTGACTTAATACCTGATAAGATTTCTGTGAAAAGACAGATGAAATTCATGAATTGAAAATTGTGAAGATATAATGGACGAAGGATCGAAATTTACCACAAACTGAAATAATAATAATGATTATTATTATACTTACCAATATAACTGAAGACCATCAACATAATGGCAGAAGCAGAAAAAAGAAACCTCATTTTTGCAGAAGGTAACTGAAGAATTCTCAGATAGGCGCTCGTATATATATGTTTTGAGTAAGGCCAAGTTCATAGTAGTCATATTCATAAGTACGACAGAGACACTCTAATTCAAATTAGAACTTATGATTAATAGAGGGAATAGAAATCGACCGGGATATAGACATTATCATGTGTTCTAATCAACTAGCGTATGACTCACACTCACACGATTATCACACGAATCATACAATCTTACATATGTGTCAAAGAGTTCAAACACGGTGAAAGTAGATGTCATGTCAACAATTACATCACTGGAAAAAAGGTGTTTTCTATATTTTAAGAAATAAAGTTATAATATCGGTCGTCATCAATGAAAGAAAAAGTATTCTTCCTTAGCATACAAATTTTACTTTCAAAATTAAAGACAGTACAGTAAGGTGGTCCAAAAATGCATTGGAATTTTTTTTTCTCGAATTTTTATGAATTACGCCTCGAAATTTGTTTGAATCCACACAGAAATAAATCCAATAAAAAAAGTTATTTTTAGAGGTGGCGCAAGCTCCACAAAGTTGAACACGTGTTTCCCATAAGAAAAAAATTCGTTTTTGTATTTTTCAGTCAGAATCCTCAATATTAGCTGAATCGAGTAGAAACTCAACCCTTCTGTTCACAATTAGCCACAGAATACGAAAAAAATATTACTTTTCAAATACCACCTCTATAAGTCTGTTTTATAGGTTCCAAAAATAACCCCATAAGTGGAAAAATGAGGTTTGCGACTTTTTGGCGCTAATTATGAATTTTTTTGCGGTTCATCATTGCAAATTGTTTCTGATACATAAAATAATACTCTATACTGATAATTAGATATTCAAAACAATTGTTCAAACAATTTATTATTCTTTTAAGCAATTTTCTCTTAGAATAGACTTAGAAAGTTGTAGTTCCTGCAACAATTTTTCACCTTTTGTCCAATTTCCAGTTATAACATAAACAATTGTTTAAAAAATGTATTATTATTTTGATAATATTGTCTTTAAATAGTGCTAGGAATTGCGATTTTTTCTAAAATTTGCAACTTTTTGTCTACTGCTAATTTGGACTGAGTTACATAATTAATTAGAGTTACAAATTTTTGTGTTTGAACAATTTATTATCGTTATTAAGATTTTTTAATTTCCAGCAACAGAGATCAACAATCAATATTAGTTTTTTACCAAAAAAGAATTCTAAATGAAATACGTGAATTAGAAAAGATGATTTTCCAAATAAGAATGGTAATTTTGAAACCAAAAATGAGTAGTTATATTTACTGTATACGGGATTATTTTTTAAGACTATCAAAACAACCTTTTGAATTTTCTTGAAAAATCGAGAAATCCAAATTTGTCATCAATAATTTCTTGATATGACGCGTAGTTTTGTTTTAATCGTAAAAGATAACATGCAATGTAATATTATAACGATAAGAGACGCGATACGAACTTCAAGGTGGGTAACCTAGTCCTTAGTCCCAACCGAGAGCTATCGGAAAAGTTCGACAACGTCGCAAGCAAATTGTTTTAGAAATGTAAGGGCCCCTTTAGAATCAAATGTTGACTATCACCAGTAGTTTTCACTTTTGTTTCTGGTTTATCGGCCAAGAACACCTTAAAAACCTGAAACCTTTCGTCGCGTCAGAAAAGCTCGTGATTCGGTCCATAGAACCCCTTTTTCAGGTTTGGTATAGTTATTGGGATACCGAAAAACCCGAGGTATCCGATTATGTGAAACCCGGGTACGTTCGGAGACCTGAGGGATATTGGACCCTGAAGTGCAAGGAGTACGAGGCGTCTCTTAACAAGCGAGAAAAAAGCCCCCCTGGATGGCGCCATCTCCAATCTTAGTCGGTCGGAGACAGGCCCATAAACAAGCGTCCCCCCCCCCCCCCCCCCCCCCCCCCCGAATCATCGAATCCCACTGGAACTTCCAGCAGCACGAGGGTGAAATATTTCGACAGCGGCAGAGGGGCCCGCCCCATCCACGGTCGGATCGCCGGCGACGGGGGTCTTCTCGGATCTCTCTGTTGGAGCAGCCCTGAGCGCTCGAGCGTCGCAGGAATCCGCAGAAACGGCTCCTCCAGGCTCGCTCGTGGACCATTTTGAGCGGTTTCTGGTTTTCGCCCGCCCCTTCATAGCCCGGAGCTAGTTCGGCGAGCGCCAGGAGTGGCTCAGAGAGGCGACGTAAATCGCTACAGATGGTCAGAGGGGCTTAACCAAGGGGACGTCCGCTAACTGTAGCCGCCTCTGGCTTGCGGATCTGGCGTTGGTTGGTAGAGGCGGGCAACGCACGAGACAAGAAATATTGAATTATCTGCGAACAATAGAGGAGGAGATCCAGAGGATTCACCTGGCGCAAAGGCGCAATGGCAAGCTGTAGCCGGGAGAGAGGAGGAGACCACATGACGTACGACCAGAGACCCACATATTTTCTTTTTTTTCTCCTTTGTTTTCTTTGAAATTTTGTCCTTTTGCTGATGCGTTAGCTACATCGTCATACCGATTCTGTAAGTCCGTAATTTTTTTTGTGATACGTTGTGTGATTAGGATGGTTGCGTCATCGCCAAGCCGCGGTAGGACGGCTCTTCCCGTCTCCCGTCTCATAAGCCGTGGTTTGTTTGCAGCCGTTCCCTAATGATTACAGTTCTTTCCTTATATAGTCGTGTTTTATAAAGCGACAGAAGAAGAGGGATTGGGCGGGAACGTCCCAGAAGAGAAGCGGTAAATAAATTTTAAAAACATTTTTTGTTGTGTTTTCCCCTATCGGTTCCCTGGACTCTGTTGTAAAAGTGTGAAATTTACCTATCACTTGTTGATAGAGATCAGCATAACCTCTCACATGGGCCCCGGAAAAACAATCACCCTCCCCTTCCACTTGTGAGTTTGGAACGTGAATCACACTCCACAAGGGCACTTTCGGCAAGGTACAGATTCCATTTTCTTATGTGTTGGTTTTATTTTGTTTTGTTTAAGTATTCTTTGGTGTCGAGAACTTTGGGCGAGAGCGAAATTGACAGCATAGTATCGTCAACAACAAAACGGTAGTCGCAACGCATTGGTTAGTCCTACTCGCAAGATGGAAAGAGAGGAATATGTTACGCCAATAGTTTGTCCTCTTCTGGCCCACCGGTCCAACGTCGTACGACAAGGCAGAAAAAGAGGGAGATAGCACGAAAGCAACCTGTACTTTTCTGACCCACCAGTCTCGCAATACGGGAAGACAGATGCAGAGAGGGATAGCGCGCAAGCAACCGTCATTTTCTGGCCCACCGGTCTGGCGACATGACAAGACAGAAAGGGAGAAGAATAGCATGCAAGCAACCGTACTTTTCTGGCCCACTGGTTCAACGACTATCTTGAGGAAGTAAGAGACCAAGAGGGTCTGAATGCCAACCAAACTCATCTACCTTATGTTTGACAAAAACGGCAGGCAACCACCACCATCGCGTCCCTTTTACTGTCCTCAAAGCCCATACTGGAATACCCGGAAATGTCAGAGGGTGCACAAATCTGGTGAAACCACTCCAAAAGATTAAACCTTCTTAATATCGTCTATCTTGAGGATTCTGTGTGGAAAATGTGAACTGAGGAAAAGGATTCCACTCAGAATCGTAGGGATTGAACCTTAACAAAGTTCTCTTTTGTTTTGGCGGTTGAATATTCATTACCCCCCTTTCAGTAATATGGCTGCCGTGGATGACCCAGGAGGCTGCGATTGGCGGATGGCGTCGAGACTCGATTTTTTTTAAAATAATTTTTTAACTAAAAATTTAAGTACTTTGTTGAAAATTCCTTTTTTTTTGTTACAAATTAATTTTTTTAAATTGATCATTTCAGCAATTTAGTTGAATATTCCACAATTTTAGTTAAAAATGTATTCATCTCATCCGCGGTTGAAAATTCAACTATTCCAGTTGAAGATTCACTATTTTAATTTAAAATTCATCACTTTGGTTGAAAATTGAACTATTTTGACGAAAATTCTTTTTTTTATGTTGTAAAATGAATTTTTTAAACTGGATATTCAAGTATTCCCTGTTTGGTTGAATTTTTTTGTTTTTATTCAAAAATTTACCTAGTTATTTGAAAATTTATGTTTTTTATTTAAAAATTTAAGTGGTTGGTCGAACATTCGTCTTTTTTGGTAGAAAATTAATGATTTCGGTTGAAAATTCAATTACTTCATTAAAACTTGAACTCCTTTGTTAAACATTCATTTTATTAAAGATCCGATTTTTTAAATTAGTTTTTTGAACTAAAAATGTAACTACTTTGTTGAAAATTCCTTTTTTTTTTTTGTTACAAATTAATTTTTTTAATTGATCATTTAAGCAATTTAGTTGAATATTCCACAATTTTAGTTAAAAATTTATTCACCTCTTCCCCGGTTAAATATTCAACTATTCCAGTTGAAGATTCACCGTTTTAGTTTAAAATTCATCACTTTTGTTTAAATTTGAACTATTTTCACGAAAATTCCTTTTTTTTTGTTTGTCATGAAATGAATCTTTTAAACTGGATATTCAAGTGTTCCATCTTTGATTAAAAATTGGTTTTTAATCATTCAGTTCCTATCAGGAACTGAAAAAAATTCAAAGAGTCCAGAAAATTGAAGAAATTGAGGACATTAACGGACATAAATTAGTTCAAAAAATTCAGGTGATTCCGAGGAATTCAATTTTTTTAGAGAACTAAGCCCAGAATTTTAGAGTATTAGACGTACACCCCGAGAAAGTTTTTTTAGCTCAGATCTATCGATTTCAGCATCATATTTTCATTATTAAACCTCTAATGTACATTTTTATGATTTATTTATAATAATTTGGTTTTTTATAGTATTTGCATGATCTCAAACAGAAACGTGCTCGTATCATTATTGCTGATGTGAATGACCAAGTTGCTCGACAAGTTTTGTGTGAAGCCTATAAATTGGAGATGTCTGCTGCACAGGTAATTTATTTCCATTTCCTACAAAATATATATGTGAAAGTCCATAGAACAAGGGCCCACTTTATCAACAATTGTCAAAAGTATTATTTATTGATCCTGGTAGAAATTCTAAATTTTCTAGAAAGGACTACTACGTCTTCCCGAAATATTTTTGAAAAACCAAAAATCGGGTTTGCGTAGATTGATCCTCCCCATCACAGTTTAACAACAAATTTTCCAGAGCAAAATTAACCTGGATAAAATTTTGAGACAATTAAAAAAAAAACCTATCTTCATCAGGTGCCGAGTAATCATTTTTCAAAGTAACCAGATATTTTGTTAAAGTGGCTGATGAATCAAATTTTAAGGTTTGCATCTATACTTTAAATCCTGTTAATTCTATTAAAAAATTCTCAATACTAATCGCAATACACACCATTTTCAGTAATTCTAAAAAAAAAATAATAATCTCCCTCCAATAGGCCGTAAGTTATAACCTTCCAAATTTGACTATTTGTAATCAATTGTCAGGGAAAATTACTGGTGTTCAGGTTTTTCAAAATAAATCGCTTCTAGATAAAGCAATGCTAATGTAAATCTCTAGAATTCGTTTGAACAAATGATTATAAATTAATCGATTTTATATTGTTTATTATTTATTAATGAAAAATGTTACTAAAGGGATTATTGCATTTTTTAGAGGAACTAAAAATGATTTTTACTTTGAATAATATATTGTAACCGGCAAGTTTTGGGTCGTTAACTTTTTAATTTTCAATAAAATTTACTATTTAATTTTCCATAAATAAATGGTATTTTCTAAATGTGAGAAAGGTTAGCATGCGAGAAAAAGTGAGATTCTCTGTTTAGACAAACACAATTTATTCAAAAAGCCTATGCTAGCTAAGAAAATACAAATCCCTACATCTATGCTCGGAAAATATTTAATCTTTACGTTTATAAAAAGTAAAGAATTTCTTATTTTTGCCTACAGCCTTTGGTATTTTATCATTCGATACTAATCTCTCCCGGCCCAGGGGTCCTAAATATCTCAAATTCGCAGGTGCGTCGGTCGCACGGTAAAAGGGTCGTTGCCCTTGAGACTACAATTTGTGTCTTCAAAATATCAGCGAACCAAGCTGACGAAACGTTACAAAACAAAATTGTGAGTTTTATTGAAATTTACCCCCTATGATCGACAAAAGAAAAAACCTATTATTCAATTTTAATATTAATTATTTATTAAATAAAGTTCTTTCGTACAAATATTTAAAATTGTATTTAATATAAAAAACTGTTAGCTGTGGCTGTTGTCATTCAACCTCTACCTTTTTTCCAGTATCGCTCTCAACAAAAACGCTACCCCCTAAATTCCTAGAATGCCCCTACATAATGAATAAAAAAATTTTTTCTACTTTTTTCTACAAAATTGAAAAATTTAAGTTTGAAGTCATGCACATTGCATAAATAAAAAATTGTTATTCCAACCATTTTTTATTGTATTCCAGATTAGACCTTTTTATAATACCCTTTGAAATGGAAAATATTTTGTTTAGTTTGTCAGCAATCGAAAATGGAAAACGTTCCAAACAAAATAGTTGAAATAATTGGAAATCGAACATTTATATTTGGACAATTACAAAAAATTGTTTAAAGATCGAAGTAGTGCAATTTAAAATTTGAAACTTTAATATAGTTCAGCTATTTTAAGATTGTATCCTTCAAAATTGAATAATGACTAAACTTAACAATTTCTAATTATGCAAAAATAAATATTTTCATATTGAAGGCTTTTGTACTTAAACAATTTTGAACTGTTTAAGCATTAAGAAAGAAAAATTTCGGATTCAAGTATTTGAAATTATTTGTTTTCACATATAATTTAAGATTTAAAGTTTATAAATTAAACAACTTCAATTCAAAATCATTTAAAATTAATCAATTTGGAGTTGAAAGTGTTCACAATTAGACAATTTCATTATGGAAAAATTATAGTAAAGGGTCAACATTCTAAATTATCCGAAATTAAACGAATTGTAAATGGAAAAGTTAATCTTTTCTAATTTTAACAATATGTGAATCTGCGTGGGCTTTAAGAATGATCAATTTTTTAATTATTTAGCTTTCAGGAAAAAATTTTCAAAAAGAAACTTTAAAGTTGCCGACGGTAGTAGCTGGACGGTGATTTTCGACTTGACGAGATGAAGGGTCAAAAATCCAAAGGGCATGCCAAATATTTTTTATAAATTTTCAAAAAACGAAATTCCCATTGTTCTCATTGACAAAATGGGAACTTTTTTTTGACGATGTGTAAAATGTCAGAAATGTGGGTTATGCCCTTTTGATTTTTGACCCTTCAACTATACTCCCCTAACGTATAATCAATTTTCTTATGAGATGTAAGTTACGGTAAAAAATAGTTTGGAGCAAGTGAATTTATACTTGCATAGCAGTAATGCCATTGAAATATTTTTCACCCTGCCTAAACGACCTTGAAACATAAAAGAATCTTAAAAGATAGACTTTTTCGCTATTAGAAATACGAATAAAGAACTTTATATTTTTCAATACGCCCAGTAAAAGGACGAACGGGAGCGGTTAGCGCTCGGATGGGTGTTCGTGATTTTCGGCCGAAGCCCGAAAGGTTCGACGTCAAATATGAATGTGGGCACTCGATGCTATCGAATGTGTACATCCAAACACGTCTGTCTGTTACCAGCTGACTTGGATTTTCTTCAGTGTTCAACTTTCTTGACCAAATTTTCAGGCGAATTCGAGCGCTTCTAATAAAAATCCGACTGCAGAAGGTATGGGAATTAGGGACTCCACATGATTGAGTACTTGAGGCATTACCTGGAGGCTTATTGAGAGTTGGGTTAATTGGGACATACTTAGGTTTAATTTAAAGGGTTAATGTCTGTCGATCTGCTGTGGAAAGGGGAATAAAGATACACTTAGCAAGGTTTTATTCTCTATATTTAAATGTCCAAAAAGGATGTACATGTGAGTATTAAAATAAAACTAAAATATAGAAACGTTAAAATTTGTTAATATGTGAAACGTTTCTTTCGCGAAATGATAAATATTTGTGTTACTAACCATTTTTTTTTGTTACAGGTGAGTCCAAGTTTTACTACATTTTCGTAAGTATATAGAAAATCCCATATCCCATAAATATACATATAAGTCAAAACAAATATACAGTCGAACTCGGATTTAATGTCGGTTTTGGGGCTGTCCTTGGACCTGACCTACTCTGACTAAACCGGATTTAGCTACGTTTTGTCACGCCTTCGTGAACCCCGCACACCCCTCGCAGCTCCTGACAAGCCTACCCGCGGCGCGGCGCTAATTCTCGGAAGCGGTAAACACACCCCGCGCAGCTCCTAACAAGCCTACCCGCGGCGCGGCGTCAATTCTCGGAATCCGTAAATTCGGGAACGTTGATTCACAATCATCAAATTACAGTTGTTAACGCTTTGACTTTTAATTTTAAAAGGTTTGTGCACAAATTTGTGGAAAACACAAATACCGAGCGCGTAGCGCGAGGTAAACACCTTGTCGAGCGCGAAGCGCGAGATGAATATATTCTGGAGCGCGAAGCGTGAGAACCAACAGTCGCGCGCCCTAGGCGCGCTCAAACTTGCGTGCGAAGCGAGCCGCGCCCCAAGCGCGCGATGAGAATGTGCCCGCGCTGCGGGCAGATTTTTTATAATTATAAAAACAAGACAATGAAATTACGTATGCTTCAATATCAATGCATATTATGAATTGTGATAATATAAATTTATTGAAATGACAGATTTTTCAAGGTAGCTAAGAATAAAAATTAGTGCAAAATAAGGAGCAAATATTGAAGTAATCATAAAAAATTAAATTTGTATATTATTTTTCAAAATGTGAATAAGCAGTGCCAGCTTGAGATACAGAAATAATTAAGATATAAATTTGATACAATAATGTTGAACATAATGTAGAAAAGTTCAGATGTGGAATAAAATTGAGTGCGAAGCACGAGATTCGTGATGAGAATGTGTTCGTTGAAGCCACATGAGCTTTAAAAAAAGAGAATTCACAATCCCCAAATTACTGCTCTCGGTGCTTCGATGTTTAATTTTAACAAACCTGCGTACAAATGCGCATAAAATATTAATTAAAGTTTGTCAGAAAAAAGCAATGGTCTAAGAGTAATTTTTTTGAAAATAACTCTCTTAATGAAAAGTAAGAGTAGTAATTTTGCTTGAAAACCACACAGTTTAAACAGCGAAATATTAAATTAAATTAAAAAATACCTAAAAAAATGTTTCCGGCATCAATGCATCTCTAAAAAGGTTTTCTCATAAGAAATGCATAATAGCGTGGGTGGAAAATAAAAATTGCCGGGATTCGGAAACGCCACGACGCGAAAAATTAGAATATTGGAATCCTAAGATGTAAATAATTAATTTGGAATCGATAGCCATGGAGCTTGGTTATACGCGCAAAAAAAATGTTTAAAAATTTCTATTTTGCTGAGTTTTTCAATTTTCTTAAAATTTAATTTTTGTACATATCTGAAATTACGAAATTATTATTATTAAATTAATTATTATTATTATTAGGTTAAAAATGTATCTCCAATATTTTTTGCGGATTTTAATTAATTATTTCTCAGACGTAATTCCTATGTAATTCATCCATTTTTTTGAGACAAAATTTCTTAACCCCTTTGTAAATGGGTGAAGAATATGTAAAATTTTAATCATGGTATTAAATGAAAATATCTTTGTGACTTGCAGTTTGAAATACTTCTGAGCATATATAGGGTCTTCCAGAATATAAATAAACACTGGATAAAAATCGACAATATCCAGAAATCGAAAGTAAAAATATCGAGAATTTTTTTAATTCTGATTTTTGCATTAATTGAAATTATCCTGATAAATTGTGATTTAGCATTATTTGCTGCGTATGTTTGGCTTCGTAAATTTTACTGTTTAAATCGAAATTCAGTGAATTTACCTGTAATGATTATTTGTTTAAAAATATAAATTTCATGTAAAAGACACAACATAAACTAAACTTGTTGAAAAATTGTAAATATTCCTTGAAATCTAATAATTTTCAATTAGAACTATCAATAGTATGCAACAACCATCAAGATTCATACATACATTAACAGATATAGTGTAAATTTTGCACTCATTGCTGTTTAAAACCTAAATAGATTGGAGATAGCTAAATTATTATTTTGACCGGACTCAAATTTTCAGGATCTTGTACAAGGACTTTTCAATGTCTTTTTCGTGACTGAAAAATAAAAAATATTGTAATATCCTAAATCTAGTTCATGTTATAAATAATAAATCATGGGGTTGAATTATTAACTAATTCAATTCTTTTGGATCCTGAAAAAAATTACAGTTTAAAATGTTTTGGAAAATGTAGCGCTAAGAATTGTACTTCTGTTAATAGAAATGAACCACTATTTCTTACTATTTCGACAATTTTTTCCCGACTTTTTACATAAATATATAATAATACTCACTTTACATGAGTGCTAATCGCTGCTCTAAATAATACAGGTGACATTTTTCAAAAATCGTTCTTTGCGTGAAATTGTCACCCTTCAAAAAAAGATTATGCTTAATTTTTCTGTGTTGGCTGAAAATATTCTTAAAAGACTTGATATTGAAAATTTCGGGTGGCACACCTTCAAATTTGAAAAAAGGCAAAACATAAAAGACGTGTTTTTTATGGCTGAAGATATCCAATAGTGGGGAAGAAAGGTTCGAGACGTTCTGAGGTATAACGCCGTTGATGAGACATTTCCATATAAATGGAATAATGCTCAAAAGGATGATCTTCATCCTGAAATGTCATCCAGAGGGGTCTTAGACTATGAGGATCGTCCAAACGCTTGTTTTGCGGCCAAACTAAACTGACGAACCCATCATAACGCGTGTTATCCCTAAATCTTACACTAACGTATCGAACACCCACAGGCACCCTTCCATCTGCACCTGATGTTGTAGAAAAGAAACGAAAATCATGAACTTTTTGAAAACCAGTAACTTCAGCATTTCATAATTTTCATGAAACACTGGTCAATGAAGAATAAGCTAAGACTGAAGCGGGAAACGCAACGCGCATCAGATATATCAATCGATAGAAAGAAAAATATGTTCGGTAATGCTGCGCACACTATTAATTTTATCTGATTACAAACTAAATAATTTTCTAAGAATCGAACACACAATTTCAGTGAAATTAGATATCTTTATTCTTTTGCAGATCAAAAAATACTTCAGGGGTTCTAGTTGGGAGTAATTAGCATCCACAGCTATGAACAGGAAATATTCAACATTTCGACACTTTACGCGCTATAAGTTTTTTTTATCAGTCATTCAAAGCATGAGAACGATTCTAATAAATTTTTGACCAAATGCATAAACTTTCAGCAAGAAAAGATCAATTTTGAATAAAAAATATAAATTTCTTAATAAAAATGGAACAGTTATTCTTTTGTTCGAAAAAATTAATATCTGGCAAAAAACGAAATTTGTAAGAAAATAATTAAATCTTCAACTAAAATAACGAATACAAAAAATAGATTTTTAATAAAATAGTTCAACATTCAAACTAGAAGATAACTTTTTAACCAAGAAGGTCATTTCATTATTAGCATACAATTGCGCCAAATCCCTTTCGAAGTAAGCGTGATTTACTTGGTTCTAGACTTAAGTATCGTTTAATCAATAGCTAATTGAAACTAATGAAAAAGTATTATAATGCTTTTTTATACAAGTTCATTTTAAAGATCTTACATTTATAAATGTTGATAACCTTTAAGGATACAATTTGGAAATGTTCACTGTGAAGTCCTTTTGTTTTACTTCACATACATCTTCACATCTTCAAATAAAGAATACTTTACTTAATTCTTAGAAAAATTCTAATTTACACGCTAATAATTTCAAAAATCCTCATTTATCAATATTTCGAATGTAAGTTGTTCAAACATGAGCAATTTTTATTTGAGATTTCAAGAATATCATTCTTTGTAAGTGTAAGAATATTTGAATATACTGTTTAATACGGTATCTTTGAGAATTTTTTGATGAAAACAGGTGTCTTTTATAGACATGAGCTATCTGCTACGGATCAGCAAATAATCTGTACAATATTAGGACGCTCATGATTTCCAGATACTTGAAAACATTGGCATACAAAAAAAAATTAAAATTATACGAAAATATTAATTTATTCGAACCTATTTTTCTAAAGAGCACAACCAAGGCGTTTATCGATCGATTCCAAATCAATTATACTTTTTAGTATCCTCATGCAAAGCGGAAGGTAACCTGGATATACTATAATGAGGAATTTATTTTAATATTTCTAATGGTCATCCCGAAATTTTAGAATGTGTCCAATAAGAGGAAACTTCACGCTTGCGTATCATGATTACTAGTTCATAAATGTTTTCCACATTATTTTTCAATAATTCAATTCAATGAAGAGAATTGGCACTTGACTTTAAGAATGAGCAATTGAAATTGGATGCTTTCACGAAAGCGTGCTTGAGTCGTGCCGAAAACATTGCTCTCACAATAAAAAGATAATGCTCTTCTTCTTGCTATGCAACATGAATATACTATTACACCAGCACACACAAAAAATAGTGGTCTGCCCGGCGGACTACACCGGCATATCCCAGTTGGCTCGTATTTTTCCGAAAACGCAAAAATAGACGTAAAATCGAATAAAACAAATGACTGTGAACAAAACAAATGACAGATCACGCTCGAACTTCACGTCAGTGAAGAGGACATTGGTGCCAAGTTAGCTTCATAAAGGATTTTGACAATCATTCTAAGCGGGCTTTTTAATGTGACTGTAGTCAGTAGCTTCCTTATTTTCATTTTTCTATAAACTCTGATAGACTATAAACTCTGAAATTAAAACACATCATGTCTTCTAAGTGAAAATTGGGTCCCTCACAAAGTTTGAAGTGCTTGTTTTAGTGAATTCAATCGATTGAAAGGCAGAGAAGGAAATAAGAAAACTCTTCAGATTCAAGAACCTACGATATGGAGGAAACCTCATACAGTTCCCGTTTCTATCCTGCTTCAAATTGAATGGCAGGACGTTGCGTATAAACTTTTAAGAGTGAACTCTCATGGTTTACAGTTGCACATTTGTAAAAATGCCACCTGGCACGTGCGCAGTTGGATACAAACTCACGGCTCACAGTTTGATGATAAGAAATTAATCAGGCACAAAATACGTAAATACATGTAAATGGGAATATAGTCGGATTTTAAATCGGATCGATAAATTGAATTATTTCATAAAATTGGATGATGGACGTGTTTGTTATATATATATGTATCATAATGATACGTCGAGCGCGCCTTAACCTTTGTATCTTCATATTAATAAAGTAAAATGTAAGGTCAATACATGTTTTCTATCTTTGCCCATGCATACAACATAATTCATTTTACTCATGTCCTGAGCAAGAATGCAACTACCAAGGTTAATGGCAACTAAGACAACGTAACCAAGATAATAACAACTATTACAACCGAATTCGAAACCGACCTCAAGAAGAATCAAATAATTAGCGTCCTCCATTTTATTGCTTTGAACAAAATGTCAGAACCCCGTCGTACTAGGGTGCACCGATGGAGCTTACAGAATTGCAAAATTAAAAGCACCTTTATACAAAATTATACGAATGCCTGCAATTAAAGCGATAAGAGTGAATCTGGGTATAGGGGATTCAGTACCAGGCTCATCAAGAAAGTACATCGTGAAAGAAGAAAATATGAATATTAGCGCAGTACAAATTATAAATGCAGTTGTAGATGTTAATGTATGTATGTATGTATGTATGTATGTATGTATGTATGTATGTATGTATGTATATTTATTGCCTCAAATAATACAAGATTCTGTGACGAGACGAGGCCACTATTACAAAAATCAATAAATTTAAGATAAATATCGAAACGAAAGAAAAGTTATAATATCGTATATACAATATTTTGTTAGGTCGTACTGGTTGAGTTCGGGCAGTGTACTATTCAAATAGAGAGAAAACTCTATTTTTTAAACGTGTCCTTATAATGTTGTGTATCGAGCGAAGCATTTCAGGGTTTATATTTGACAGTAAGAAGTAAAGATTTTTCTCGGTTATCATACCAATGTTACGCAAGTAATGATTTCTAATCGGCGAGTAGATTGGAAATTTGGTGACGATGTGTAAAAGATCTTCATTCTCTCTTAGATTACATAATTGGCAAATCTGTTGTGGATCGATTACAGTTGTTTCAACTTTAGAGGCCAACCTAATGATGAACCTCGAGGAACTTCTTATTTGAGCGAAAATGCGCTTAAAAAGGAAAGAAGCTTTGAATAGTAGATATTGCTGGGGTAGCGTATCATTGTGTAAAATTTGACTGTATATATGACTAAAGTCACTGTTTGCCGATCTTAACAGATCCCGCGAATGGAAAAAATCACGGTATCTATCAGCTTCTACCAATAGCAGTTCATTACCGAAAAAAATCTTTAAAATTTTCAAACCATTTGATCATTTTCCCAAACAAAATATGGCATTCTAGTATCCTAGCAGCGCTGCTATACCTTCGTATTACCTAACTAACTTGTAAATATTTATTCTCAACTTTAAACATTGATAAAAGATCTTTTCTTCTCTATGTAGAGATTGTGAATAGTATACAATATAAAAACTGTAGAAACAATTATAGTATTTCCAGGCTTGTGCATGAAAAGCAAGAAATGGTCAAATAAGAACCTTGAGGTTTATATTAACAACTATACCTAATACTTCATCAATTACAAAAAAAAAAAATTAATTTAATTTGAATAGATGTTTTCGGAGTTTCCTCTTATCTAATTGAAAATTATCTTAGATACTTGAGAAAATTTTTGTATAGGTGACATAGTTTTACTCAATAATGCATTAAACGGTCATGTAATTAACAGTACATTTAGAAATGCAAAATGAAATTGTTTTGCATAACTCTGTCTACAACTCATGCATCCTTACTTATTTGAAATTCATACCATTTAAGGAAATTGCAATTTTCTTTGAAACAAAATATATTTTCAATCCCATCACAGCGTTCGTAAGAAATTAAAAATCATCAATCATTCATGCAATTAACGGTAAATTCACCAATGACAAAATAAGTTTTTTGCGTAACACTGTCTGTATTTTCTGCATTTTCTTATTGCTTCACCAATTTGTTTGTTTGTTTAATCGTTTTTTATTAGGATTTGTTTAATGTTTTGTTATTCCTTCTATAATTGATCTTCATCTGTTATGAAGACTGCTCTGTATACAACTGAGTTGATGACCGATTGCATTTGAGATGTGTGGTGGTGGCAGGAGGAACAGAGAGTCGTCGGGAGCTGGACTGACGGCTGCTCAGAGGACTAACCCCCTGAGGATGGTGGTGGCCGATGCAAACTACCCGCACTCAAAGGAATAGGAAGGCTAGTTCTGGGATCGGCTAATTTTCCTTATGACAGCAGTAGCAACCCACGAGTGGAGGTATGTACACTGGTGGAATATTGTAAGGTAAGGATATTCCTCCAATTCTGTGATACGATGCTAATTCCCGCCATACTTTGTGGGGCGGCACCGATATCAACTCAAAAGGTAATGTCCTACTGAAACACCTAATCACCACTGATTTAGATATTCTTAACACGGGGAACACCCCGACGTTCCAACTAGGTCAGGGAGGACGTCATTGACATCACCCTGTGTACCAGTAGTTTTAGAGATAATATCAAGAGGTGGAGAGTTTTAGATGAACCCACTCTCTCAGGTCACTCACAGATAGATTTTATGTTGGAATCCATTGTACCCGCTAGCCCCAAATGGGTCAGAAATTCAAGAAGAACGGACTGGGATCAGTTTTCCACGGAGCTAAGATGTACACGTTTAGAGGTTCCCGAGTCAATTCGCGACGTAAATACCCTAGAGATGGCAGCCAACACTTTCGCGGAAGCCATCAAAGCTCCTTATGAAAGTAATTGTCGACCTACAAAAGTCCGAAAGGCTGAGGAGACACACTGGTCGTAAAGGAAACTCGAAGAGCTTCGCAGGGAAACCAGAGAGAGGATGAGACGTGCCAGTACTGGCAAAAATAAGGAACTATGGACCTCATTCACAACGATGAGGGATGAACACAGTGGTGCAATACGTAAGGCAAAGCAAGAGAGCTGGACCAACTTTTGCACAGACATCGAGAAGGGAGCTGAGGCGGCTAGATATGTAGACGTTGGGACATGTCCCGGCGGCATAGAGGTGTACGAGAGTAGTCTTTATTTCGAAAGCAGGTAGGATCGGTTATACCTTACCCAAGGATTTCCGTCCCATTAGCCTGACATCTTTCCTACTAAAAATAGTGGAAAGACTTGTGGATAGATATATCCGCGATAAAATCTTGTCAAGGAGGCTCTAGGTGGAGCAGTAAACCTCATTGAAGGACAACTGAAGAAGAAAGACCTCGCGATTGGAACCTTTATGGACATCGAAGGAGCCTTTAACAACACCTCAGAGAGGTGATTAGAGCGGCCATGATTATACATGGTGGGCCTACTGCAGTCGTGGAATGGACGTGCCGCATGTTGGTCAACAGGAATCTAACTACGACTAAGGGTGATACCACTCAATGTGGAACCGCTGACGCGGGATGTTCACAGGGAGGAGTTTTATCGATCTTGCTGTGGTGTCTAGTAGTGGATGAACTGCTTCATCTACTCTCGAGTCAGGGTTACCACGTCATCGGCTATGCGGACGATATACTGGTTATCGCGCGTAAGAAAACTGGACTTTCGGTCAATCCGACCAAGACAGACTTGGCTGTTTTCACCAGAAGGTATAAGTGCGGAATAACGAGTACTCTGTAGAAGAGCCATAAGGAAAAGCTGGGGCTTGAAACCGGCGATACTCATGTGGATCCACACAGCGATCTTGCGACCCAGGCTAACATATGCGGCGGTGGTCTGGTGGAGCAGGGTCGAACTGTCTACTGGAAACTCTCGACTGGAAAGGATCAGGGGACTGATTTTGAGAGGCATCACTGGTGTCTTGAAGTCGACACCCACGATGGTACTGGGGGCACTAACAGGGTTGGAGCCCCTCCATCTCACCATCAAGGCCGTGGCTGCCAAGGTGGCCTGGAGACTAAATTTGGTAAATGACAAAACGTCCTCGACAGCAGTGAAGGTCCCAGTCGACATCACGAGGAGGCCGACCCTGAACATGCCCAGGGACAAAATAGCCACTCGCTACCTCTTCGACAAGAAGTATCGAGTTAGCGTATCCATGAAGGAGGAAAGGGTTGACGGTGACGCACACCTGCCCAGTGATGGAGACAACTGGTTCACAGATGGCTCCAGGAACGAGGAGAATGCAGGAGCTGGTGTATATCGTGGAAGGAATGGAATGGGCTACACAATCGAGATGGAGTCCTACGCCACAGTTCTACAATTTGAGATTATGGCCATACTCTAGTGCGCATCCATATCTGATCAGACAGCAGGGCTGCTATATTGGCCTTGAATGGAACAACGAACACGTCGCCATTAGTATGGGAATTCTTTGAGGCCAGCCAAACTAGCAGCAAGAAGAAATTTTTACTGGACCCGAGCCAGTTGTAGGTATTTCCAGTAGGTCAGTCACTGAAGAAATTAACAGTTGAATGAACGTGTTATTTAAATAAATAACACGAGAATTCTAGATCAATCTAAAATATCTATACCTTACACCTATATACGTATCTACACTATACCTATATACCCATCCACACAATACTACTTTTCAACCGAGCAATAAACGCCTACCCCGAAATGGAAACGGCCTAATGGTATAATAATAACTTCTTGGCCCTCAAAGAGGTTCAAAACTATCACTATAATTACATTTTGTAGCTTCTTACTGACTCTTAAAATTATTAGTTTTAATATTAGGTTTTACGCACATAATTGATGTTTATTATATATAAATTTAAGAAGGAGAAAGTAATTTGCAATCTCTTTGAGTATATCGACTATATTTTTGACATTGAACTGACAGCACAGAATGAAAAATTGTGCAAGTGTCATCAATTATTCTTATAATGCAGTGCACCTCCTTCACTTTTTTGCTGTTTTCTTCAATGAAAGTATATGAGTAAGATCGAGGCATAAAATGTATTTCCCACTTCAGCTTCCTAGAATAATGCTTAGTTTAAATTTTGAATTAGAAAGGCACATATTTTTTCAAGTTCTAATAACTATTATATTTTTTTCGAATTTGACCGACGTAATTTTAATTATTTTTCGAGGTTTATAATTTTCTATCCTTCGACATATTAGAAAAAAAATTAGTTCTTGGGAAAAGCAATTAATGAATCTTCAAAGGTGTTATTAATTGCCAAGTTATTATTACCAGTTACTATAATAATTATTTTTTTGTCATTATCCTAGAATAATTATTGATGTTATTAAGAGAAAAATCAAATGAGGAAAATAATTCTTTACCTCGGATGTAAAAAATGATAATTTTGAAACCAGTTAAATACTAATTTAGTTATTATTACATTTTTAAAGGCAATTGTTTAAACTATTTCTTTAATCTAGTGTGGCTAATTCGGGAAAGCCAGGAAATGGCCAGGTTTTTTTTTAGACAGTGAATAACTGGAAAGTGTCAGTGAATTAATTTTTTTAACTGAAACTTTTATAATTTTTCGTCGAAAGTCAAATTCTTCAAATCTTCTAAAGTTTCAATTTGAAATTGTGCAATTTTATAAGCACTTTGAGCTTGCATTGTTCAACTTGTATCTTTTTTGAACCATTGTGTTTTCAATGCCTAGTCTTAGAATTATTTATTTTTACAGACATTAAGTCTCAAGAAATTAAATTTTTGAATCTTAAATTACAAAATCTGCCCCCCTCGCGGGCACATTCTCATCGCGCGCTTCGCTCGCAAGTTTGAACGCGCCTAGGGCGCGCACCTGTTGGATCTCGCGCTACGCGATCGGACACACTTGCCTGACGCCTTAAGGGGGTATTTCTATTTGACCGGACCAAAAAATCAATTTTTTTTGTTGATTTTTTGATAGAATATAGTATGTGGAATTTGTACGCAAAGGGATTTGTTTGGTTCGGACTTTTTAACGAAGCTGCAGCATGGTCAACTGCGCAGAGCGGAGAGTACTCAGCCGCACGCTATGGAGGGCAGGCAGGGAGACAGGTTATAAATGTGTATAATAGAGTCATTGTTCGTCTCAAAAAGGTTTTCCTTCCTCATTTCAAATATTCTTCATTCTCGCGCGCTCACTTATCCAATATGGCTGTCTGTGGTTGAGTTGCTTCCTATTAGTTAACTTTTTTTAGTTGCGTTTTTCTCAAAACACGATTTGTTAAAATGGCTGACATGATTCCGTCAAAACCACTAGACCGATTAAGCTCAAATTTGGAGGATATATTTAGGAGATGTTTGGCTATAGCCCGAACTAAAATAAATAAAAAATAATGATTTTTGATTTTTTAGCAAGTCAAAAACTACCCCCAAAAAAGTAAAAATTCGCAAACAAAATTTCAAATGGGCGACATTTTGTCAATTTTCAATATTTTGTATTTGTTGTATTCACGGCTATAGCTGTGCTCGTATATTTTAAGAATCTGTTCGATTGTTTTGTTTCGTATGACATGGAGCAGCTGAATCATGTTTGCCAAATGAGGGTGTCGTTTCCGGAACACATTTCTTGAAATACTACAGCGCCCCCTATTATTTCTTTTACAATTGGTAACCATGTATTTTTTTAGTTTAAGATTTGCTTAAAAATATAAATGGACTTCCATTCAAAAATATTAACAATTGTATTTTTTATGAATATTTGAAACACGCCTGAAAAAAGCTCGCTCAAATAGAAATACCCCCTTAAGCTCGGTTCCGCTAGATTTTCGCACTTCGTGTGCTCGCTATTGTTATGACCTGCTTATGGTTTAATTATGTCAGTTTTACATAAAAAGAAGATTTTTTTGGACGTAAGTTTACAATGAAAAATTGAGAACTAGCTTGGTCACGTGACCCACTCGTCACATGGCCTTAAAATGATCCGTCATTCACTGAGCTACCATTTTTTTTCATTTACTTTTTTAACGTCAAAGCCAGAGGACTCAAATTTTCTCAGCGATAGTAGATATACGTTTCTTTTCGGCGCATGCGCACTGACGCCGAAGGTCATGCTAGATAGAGAAAAAATGATACGTTCATACTTCAATCTTTTCGGACACCTTGGGCATCTTGGGCTACTGCGCATGCGATGAATAAGGCGCTTCATTGGCTGCCGTTCGCGCGCTTATTTGAAATGTTCAAAAATACCATTTTTTTATTTATCATAAATAAAATTATACATAAAATTGGCATACTTAGTTTAATTATTATGCACAATTTTAAAAGTCTATATTAGTAAAAATAATGTGAATAAAAAATTACATAACATATTTTTTATTTATTGACTACTTATTTTATTTTCCCAAGTAATGCTCAGAATATAATAAAACCGATTTAGGTACCACTTGAACATGTTAAAATATTATTATTCTGATTCAATAATAATAAATAAAAAAATGGTATTTTTCAACATTTCAAATAAGCGCGCGAACGGCAGTCAATGAAGCGCCTTATGCATCGCATGCGCAGTAGTGCAAGATGCCCGCGTTGGGAGTACTGGCTGAAACTGGAACATTGCGTTAACTCACTCTGGTAACACTGTCCGTGATCTATGATGCAAAGGCCAGGGTTGCGCACGTAATATATCTTAGGCGATTGACGTAGTTTTTTTACATGTAAATTACCTACGTAATTTACGTCCCTAGTTTTTTACATGTAATTTACGTTTTTAATATGGCGACTGCGCTTATATAGAAAATGAACCTAACCTCATTCTTTTATACACCAGACACTGACTGACTTGCTGATAGCTTCCTAAATCATTAACAAATGTTTAGAGGTGGCAGACCCAGAAATTCGTTTTGGGAGGAGTTAAATTTTATTTCGAAGAGGGAAAATGGAAAAAATTTTGCTTTTTGCCCCGAGTGCAATATTTTGACTTACTTATTTTTTAAATTTTATAACAAATAATTCATTTAATCTCGCAATTATTGCATTCCGGAATAAGTGAGGTTATATTGTGGTCTTTTTCCTCACCCGCCACAGCCTCTCACCATTCAAGTCCGCCATTTTTAACGCTCTTGACATATTTTACGTATAATGCGCAAACTATTTATTATACGTATAACAGTTCTAGTTACGCGTAACCGTGCAACCCTGTCAAAGGCACATGTCACCTATGTAGGAAGTAAGTCAACACAATTACACATTGAGCTTTTTTTATTATTACTTATTTACTTATTTTAAACTTATAAAAGAAAGCTCATAAAATGTCGAAAATAGAGGAATCTTTGAAAAAGTTAAGGGTACAGCATGCTGAGCCGACTGTAATTGGTGAAATGGCCCTAGTGAAGGAGGAAGTAGTTTCTTATGACACTTACGTTCTTGCTGTTTGTGGCACTCAAGGGTAAAATATATACGTTTTTGTTATAAAATTTTTGCTTATTACGTTTATACGATGCCGGCAAATCGTACCATTATTGACAGGGATTGTTGGGATTTTGTTCAACACCCCCTCCCTTTTTCTCATTCCTCTAGTGGCGTGTTCTTGCAGGTATATTGCACACTACCTGTTTTTTTTTTTATAAATAATTGATTTTCCACTATAAATTTAGTTCATTGTTTTTTTAGATATAACATTATTTCAAGGCCGTGTATAGTTTCACCGACATTTTCTGAGCGTAAAAAAAATATTTTCGGCGAGACCCATAAAGTCCCTTTATCTGAGAATTGTGTCCCGCTTTACCTTTTCCCAATTCTTTTTTGGAAGCTCTGATTAATTTTTTGAGAATTGCCATAAATCGAATTTATGCTTGGTCGTCTGTATGCTGTATACCCGAGCATACAGGCGCGGATTGGTATGATGAGATATCGTGAAAAATCGCTGTGAGTTGATACTATTTTAAGCAATTTGGGTCGTTTGACTTCCAGAATTGGATTGTTTCTTGATTCTGAACCATTTGTTTTAATTATCTCTCCCAATCTGATTTTCTGTCTCAATTCAGCCCTAGTAGCATATCAGATTTCTCGTTCATTATCATTTTTACCTTTGCATCATCTGAATAGGCCGTAGCAGAGTTAGCATGGTTTTCTTTCTTTCTTCTGTGAGTTTCTTTAGCACTAGATCTGTAGAGACATCTGGGTTTCCGCAGTGTAGATGTCCCTTGCTATTAGCAGCGAGGCGTTTTTCACACCGATTGGACGTTTACGTGTTTTCGACTTCATCACATGTGCACGACTGGAACAGAAGTATCGCTGCTTTGGGGGTTTATACCCTTTGCAGGAACGTAGACGTAGTGATACGGATCGGTAGGGAATATTGCCGTTTTGAAGCGACAATTATCAGGAGTTGATTTTTTTAAATCAAAAAGAAGATAGCCATGTGGCTGAGAAGTGGCATCGTGGTAGGCTTCTTGAACAAATCGTGGATTTTCAGGAAATACTTGCCGTGCCATATGTTGAATTTGTGCACGATCTCGGGGATTTTCAAAAACAATATAATTTGCATTCAGCGATATATCGCGCTGACCGTGGCCCTGATGAAACAGATTCTGTGAAATAAAAATTACACCCGCTTATCATTGGAATAATCGAATGATTGAGGCAATCCTTCACGAAATTCGATATTTTTTCCATATTCAACATAAGATGGCTGCCATTCGGAATAATAGAAAATTATTTGTTCGAAAACTGCATCACACATTTCGCCAATGTGATGAATACATTTTTTTACAAAGAATGTCTTGCCATACCCTGTAGGATCGCAATTCATCGATATGAATGGATGCTTCCATCTCGTATCCATTTTACAAATAAAATCATAAATCTAGGAATCAACTTCTCTTATACATTTCTCCACCTTCCACGCACACACACAAACGCAGACAAGGTAACCAATATTGTAAAAAAACTTGAACAAGAAGTTAGCTAAAAACCACAGTGCGCAACGCAACGAGGCAAAGAAGCTTGTGAGCCTGGTTGCCGCGGCCGCATTAATCAGCTGTCACCATAGTAATATTAGCTCAGCTCTCGTAGTACTAGCTTGCACCGCCACGCGTCTCTGGCGTCCAGGAAATGAGTTAACACCCTGGACGCCGCGCCTGCCCATGTCTCATATGAGCTCATTACGAGAAATGGCCGCCGTCCTCCCGCCGCCGCCGCCACCAACACTTGACCAGCTCTCTCTCTTTCTCTCTCTCTCCTGTGGATATTTGCGGGCAGCTAAATTTCCTACAGGTTTCGCAAAAAGTTTAAAAATCTAGCCTACAACTTTTTTTTCAAATTAAGGAATATTAAAGTAAATGAGGATTTGTCTAAAAATGTTTTTATTCATATTCAAAATTTCTTACTTGAATTCAACTTTTTTTTTTTTCTTACAAAGAGCACATATTAATTTAAATTTGAAATGTAATATATATAAAAAAACTATTATTATTATTATTATTATTATCATTAGAAGAGCCGAGGCCTTTTAAAAGCTGATTCGGTCGACTGTTCTTCTTCTTGCTGCCTGCGCGCTGCTCGGAGGCGTTCGAGGGCTACCTGGGAAATCGGTATAGATTCCGGGCACGGTGGAATTTCTCCTGGTTCCAGCACGTCAGAATCATCATTATAGGCATCATCGTTATCATTGTCAGCCTCAGTTTTGTCTACTGCAACAATGAGCTCCTCTCCCTCGTGCTCGGAGTAATCTGGAAAATAAAAAAAATAAATATCTAGACCTCATTTTTTATTTTTTTTCTATACACAGGTGATTTGTGTACTTACTTATCAGTATGTGTAGATTTCTCGGAACTGTAATGTTTAGCGTAACCACCGGAATTCCCAGCTCAGGATATAGTTGTTGTTGTTGTTGTTTTTGTTGCTGGTGGTGTTGCAATTTCAGTGGTTGAAACCTCTGTTCCACATCGTTCCACTGCCACAAGAAATTTGATCCATCTGTAATTAAAAACAAGAAAAAAAAACGAAATAAGAATATTCTCCATTGATATATATATATACCCCCACATATGCAAGAGCATACAAATTGTACAAACTATACTAACCTAATTGAAATTATCATAAAACATATATGTATGTTCTCGTGAGAGAGAGAGAGAGAGCTAGAGCATTTTTTGAGGATGAAAGAGGATCCTTATAACCGTACGGGATCGAGTCGTAATTTTCTAAAAATCGTCTTTTATTACAAACAGGTTTGACTGTTTTAGTTTCGCTAACTGTGAGGACGTCGTGAAATGCGGTGCGTCTGATCATTCTAAAATTTAATTTAATAGATTCGACTGCCCTATCTACAATCATTTCGCGGATTGTATTAAAGTTGATCTGTTGTGACTTTTATAGTTTAATGTAATCCCCTTTGCCTTGCATTTAGTGTGAATTGTTCCATTTCCTGCAACTACTTGATACGCGTAAAACTTGGGACCTCCGGAAACAAAAGTCTTTATATAACTCCCCTCACCGTATTCACCCTCAAGCTCATCAGTCATTTGACCCAAAAGACGGAAATATGTCGGAACTTACATTACACGGAGAAAAATGGAGAAATAATTGTTATGAAGAGTGCTATAATTACATTATATATTATTACGGTACTTTTTTTTAAATACTGTAAAATAATAATATACTTTTTTTCAAAGGAAAAACTCTTCAATAAAACTATTTGCCACGCTGTTCGCATCAAAATACCGTAATAAAATTCCAACATAAAATGTTAAATCTTCATTTTCTTTCAAAAACCACTTTTATAACTCTTACAACAGTTACAGTGCGATGCCGCCATATTAAATTTTTATTTTCCCGGAACAGAATAAGTTTTTTCTATGAAAACTGTTTTATTCTTATTCAGCCTTCCCATATTTCGGAAGAAAGTTCTTGCTATTTTTGAAAATTAAAAAATAGATTTTTAGCCGCTATCTAAAAACGATTTTCGAAACCAATGAAATTAGAACCGCCAAATTCTTGAATGATTTACTCGGAACTGGTTCACTTTTTCTAGGCAAAACTCACTGTCTCCCCATTTAGCAACTCAATATCTCGAGATCAAATTTTTATTTCTTGGGCAAACTGAAAATTGCACTTTTTATCGTGATCATCAACCGAGCCTATTTTATTTTGAGGTTCCTGTCATTTTGAGATTGTAAACTTCCACTTTTCATCTCTCGGAACTGTAAATTTTGTTTAATCATAATTTTTGGCCTTAATTCAGAAACACTTCAGCTCCGGAGTAATCTTTTGTTTTTAACTTCAAATGGTGAATTCGATTTTACAGAATGTTATTTCGCTCGCCTAAAAAAATTCGGTTTTTGCTTCTCTAATGTTGTATACTACTGCAACCCTTCAAATATTGTTCCAGAAATAAAATAATAAAATTATTTAACAAAAAAACACCGTTTACTTCACTTACCTATGTTTGTAATTTATTATACTATTATACTAATTATTATATTATACAATGCGCATTCTTATATTTGATAAAAATGTATAAATAATTACTAGCCTTTAGCCAAATTTCATAAAAGCTTTATTATTTGAAATTGTTTATTTTTAAGACTTCTAACTTCAGCTAGCCTTCGATTAGATGTTCAAGTTCAGGTTGAAAGTTTGAATATTAATTTCAGGTTCAAGTATTTTTTATCTGGAACAATTTTTTTAACTGAAATGTTCCAATAAATTATTTGTTATAACTGCTTTTGTCTTTACTTCTAGATTTTTACTAAATAAGATTAGTATATCTATTATCATTATATTATTTTTTATGCGGGAAAATTGTACGAAAATTTAAATATTGTTTACTTATAATACATCTGAAAGTAATAAATCCTTTAAACTTTGGAGCTTCATCATTTGAACAGAAATCACAGATTAAATGAATATTTAAATTAAACATTTAACTATTCAAATTTAAATTAATTAAATTCAAATATTATTACGCATTTTTAAAACCACCCATTCATATAATTGGCGTAAAACGAAAAGATATTCCTCCTCTAGCCCTGCCTTTTCAGCGAAAAAGCTTGGCTGAGATTTGGTCGACAAAATCCAAGCCATACATTAGCGTAATTAGCTAGAGCGTGCGGTTTAGATTTAGGTTGTTTAGGTAGGGTTCGAATCCCAAGCGGGGGCGATTTTTCATAGCGTTGTGCGTGCGATTATGTTTGTAAGTGTCTGTGTGTGCAATTACGCAATTTCAAAAATAAATCAAGTGCAATTATAATAAATAAAATAATTTTTTTTCAAATTTATTCATCTGTTACAAGCTGCTGTAAAAGATAAAGCAATATGGGTCGCGAAAAAATTCCGCATAGAGCCGGATGAAAAACCAGATAATCCAAATTCCTTACACCGTATAAGAATCCGTATAGAGCCCGACAAAATACCGCATAGGGCAATATGTACAGCGGAAATAGTCCGCATAGAAATGGATAAAGAACCAGATAGGCCAAATAAAATAGGGCCGCATACGGAAAATATTTCGTATACAACCGGATAAAAAACCAGATAGAGAATGTTGTATACACCGACCAAGTTCCGCATAGAACCAGATTTAAAACCAGACACAAATACCGTCTAAAAATCCAAATAGATGCGAAGAAATTTCAAATCCTATCCGTCTCTATCGCATCCTATTTGTCATTTTAAGCAGGGTACATACATTTCATTAGACCCTGCTTTCGTTCTCTCGACGTGTCATATGAAATGAGATACTGCAAACAATTTCGAAAATCGAAAGAGAGATAATACAGCATGCATTTTATTCCACATGCCTCTTTTATTCACAGATATATGCTCGTTTTTCATCTCCTATGTAGAAAGGTCAATTTGAAACTTTTCTGTCCTGGCATACTACTCTAGCTTCCTTCACGTCCATGCATTTTTTCATGCAAGCTCTCGTGTTTCTACGGCTTCTTGTGTCTTTTCGGATTAACGTCTCAATCACAGATTCTAACCATTCTTTTGGGGTTCTACCTCTGGGCATTCTGCCATTTACTTCACGTTTATACACCTGTTCGGTCAAACGTTTATCTTTCATTCTTTCAAAATGTCCAAACCACCTTAACTTATTTCTTTCCCATTTATCAACTAGTGTCTCCCTTGTACCACATTCTTTGAGGATTATCTCGTTTCGGACTTTGTCTATTAGTGTTTTCCCGCATATTGTGCGCAGAGGTTTCATGCCAATCGCGTTGATTTTGCTCTTGTCCTTTTCTTGACATGTTCATGTTTTGCTACCGTATTGTACACCCAGTACAATTAGAGATTTATATACGTTTATTTTAGTTTTTTTTTTAAATTTGTTTTCATTTCTGATAATGGACCCTGCTCTGCCGATAGCCTTCTTACCCTCATTAGTGGGCCTATCTAACTCCCTATCTATTTTTCCGTCGCTAGTGCATAGGCTACCCAGACATATGTATTTGTCAATTTGCTCTAATCTCTCACCATTCAGGACAATATTGCACATTGTTTTCAAATGTTAATTTTGAGGCCCATGTTCTTCATGCTTGTATTAAGTTCATTCAACATTCTTTGCACGTCCACGATTGATTCTGCCATGACAATCTTGTCATCTGCGGAAGCCAAACCACGCATCTTCACTGTTTCGAAATCTAGACCTTCTTCGTCGAAGAGAGCCATTCTTAGACACTTGTCCATAAATATGATAAATAGTCATGAGGACATAACGCATCCTTGTCTAGCACCCTGCATAATATCGAAACAGTCACTCAGTTTGCGATTAATCGCCCTACTGCCTGCATATATTGTTTGTATTGCATGTAGGAGCCATCCATGAACTCCGTACACATTAAGGACTATCAAAAGTTTACTTCTATTTACCTTGTCAAATGCTTTTTCTAGGTCAAAAAATGCACAGAAGATTTTCTTTCCTATGTATTTATGAATAATTAATAGTTATCGCAAGACGATGAACTATAATAGTAAGGAATCATTCATTCTGGAAAAAATTAACATCACTTCTCAAAAGAGTAGTTTGAATTTTTACTTATTTTTGACAAATAACAAATAATTTAAACTTTCTCTGACCCGTTGGAAAACACTAAAGGTTTCGTCTGAGCACGACCATGACGACTGCCTTCACATCGGCTCCTGTATCTCGGAAACTATTCACTGGCCTATTTTCTTACTGAAGACCTTTTTTTAACCCAAAAAGCCAAGCTCTCTTCTAAGGCTATTAAAAAAAACCCTAAATTTCGAAAAAAGTTAAACGAACGATTAAATTGATTAAAAATTGCTTAGAATTTTTTTCTCAATAAGATAGCATAAGAGGGTGAAAAACAATCGTTGTGGGCCAAATGCCATACTAAGAACCTCTGGAAATCATCAATCGCCTACGTGAATTTTCACTTAAATTTTCTTACGAAAATTTGAGTAAAAGGGGGCCTACGTGACGAATCGCCGATTTCAAGATGTTTTTAAACACGAGCTTGCTAACCCTAAGTGAGTCATAACCATCAGGCCCAAATTCCCCTTGCTTCTCGAGGCCGCCTGTAAACGACCGGAAAATCTGGTGGGACACACAAACAGCACGTGATCATGTGCCACTGCCGTGTTACGCTTCTCGAACCGGCGTGTTCACGATCCATTCGGCACGTACGCCTACGCCTGTCTCTTTTTCTCTCATGCGCACTCCTCTACCCCTGTCCAACACCTTCTATCTCACTCTCTAACTTCCTTTCCTTTTCCAAGCGCATAGGGTGTAACCGATGATCTCAACCAGCAAAATTAAAAGTACATTTTCGGAAACTGGACAACAGTTTCCCAAAATGTTTAAATAAATAGTAATTTTCAGAAGACTCGAGTCAAGGAGTAATGGGTTAAGTGAAATAAATAAATTGTACTTGGGGAAATAAGAACGGCCTTTCCCAAGGGGAATAGTGAGTAAGATTTAATTAAATCAGTATACGTATATATAAGACCTAGTTATTTATATAAAAGCTGGATGCTAGCTAAAAAATATAAATTATGTCACTAAATGTCTGTGTGTGTTCCTATATATATAGAAATATACATTCAGTGATATAATTTATATTTTTAGCTAGCATCCATCTTTTATATAAACAACTAGGTGTTTATTCTGCGTAGGTCTAAATATATATATATATATATATATATATATATATATTGATATAGAATGTTTATTAGAAAAAAATTCAGATGTACAATCAACCAATTACCAAAAACATGTCCCAACAAGTGTAGATTTGTATAAATATTGCAATGTTGATGATTCTCTTTCTGAACTTAAAGTTTATGGAGGAAAAGACTGAATAAATTGGTTTATGAAAGAATTAAAACGTGTGCCTGAGAAAGTATATTTACAACTAAAAAATATTATTAATGGAGCGTTAAACATTGCAGCAAGAGCATGGATTTAAAACGGCAAAAAAATGTCACATTTGTGAAAAGCTTTTTGCAAATGATGACATTAAATATCGCGATCAGGGCCATTTTACAGGTAAATATCGCGGTCCAAGTCATGAATCTTGCAATATTAACTATAAAGATTCGCATGTGATTCCTGTAGTTTTTCATAACTCATCAGGATATGATGCCCATTTTTTCATAAAAGACTTAGCTACAAGTTTTGAAGGTAGCATTCAATTATTACCCATCAACAAAGAGAAATATATATCTTTTACAAAACAAGTAGAAGGTACAAATTTAAAGCTTCGATTTATTGACTCTTTTAGATTTATGCCTAGTGGACTTGAAAAATTGGCATTATATTTAAATAATATTGAGAACAAAATTACGAGACAATATTGCGCAAATGATGATGAACTTAATTTATTAACAAGGAAAGGTGTTGTTCCTTATGATTCTATTGAAAGTTGGGTAAAAATGCAGGAAAAACAATTGCCAATAAAAGAGGCTTTTAATTCAAAATTAAACGATTTAAATATTTCAGACCAATATTATCAACATGCTTGTAAGGCATGGAAAACTTTTAATTCAAAAACTATGGGTGAATACTCTGATCTTTATCTAAAAACTGATGTTTTACCTTTGGCTGATATTTTTCAAAATTTTAGAAAAACATGTTTTTCAAAGAATTTAGATCCACTACACTATTACACAGCACTGGGACTTGCTTTTGATGCAATGTTAAAACATACAGGAATTTTTTCAATATTCCTGACGATTCACCTGAAGGTTACATCTTAGAGGTAGATTTAGAATATCCAGAAGAGCTTCATGAATTACATAAAGACTTACCTTTATGTCCAGAACATTTCATACCTCCTATCTCAAAATGCACATTTCCAAAATTAGTAACAAATTTACTACCAAAGAAAAATTATATAGTTCATTATAGAAATTTAAAAAAAAATTGATTCTTGGGAATGAAGCTAGATACAGTTCATAGAGTATTACAATTCAAACAGAAACCATGGTTAAAAGATTACATTGGTCTAAATACGGACTGTAGGAAAAAATCAGTAAATGAGTTTGAGAAAAACTTTTATAAATTAATAAATACTTTAGTTTTTGGTAAAACTATGAAGAATGTTAGAAAGCATAGAGATGTAAGGCTTGTAAATAAATGGGAGGGGCAGTATGGTGCGAAAAATTGAATTGCAAGGCCAAATTTTCATAGCATCACCATATTTGGTGAAGACATGGTAATCGTCGAAATAAATAAAACAAAAATTAAATTTAATAAGCCAATGTATACAGGATTCACAGTTCTTGACACAGACAGCCCAATATATCAATTCACAGTTGCCAACGGCTATGATTATATTAAAAAAGATTCGCATAAATTCGATACATCAGACTATTCACCAAATCATGTTTACGGTATACGTCTTCTAAACAAAAAAGTATTGTGTTCGATGAAGGATGAAAATAATGGAAAATTAATTACTGAATTTATTGGTTTGCAATCCAAATTATATGTCTATAAAATTTTAGGTGAAGATGGGGGGAAAAAGCAAAAGGGGTTAAAGAGTCAACTTTAAGAACAATAACATTCGACGATTATAAGTAGACTCTAATTTCTTGCCAAAACCTGGTTCGGACGCAACATTTGATTCGAAGTCGAAAGCATGAGGTGCACTCAATTAAACGAGATAAGATTGCTCTCAGCTGGCATGATGATAAGCGAGTGCTGATTCCTGGTTCGACAGATACTCTTCCATAGGGGTATAAAAATAGAGTGCATGAGCTCATGGATGTCGACAATGATGATAAAAATGTACTTTTATTGTAAATTAGAGTTTTTATGCAAATAAATGAATAAATGAAGTTTGTAAACTTGAGTGAATACTGTTATACATCATGAATGAATAACATGAACTATTGACTGAACTATGAACCATCGTATTTATTACTGTGAAAAATAATTTTGTTATCAATTATGACGAGAAAAAGCTTTTGGTTTCAATAAATGAAAAGTTAAATATATTTATTGTTTTATTTAATAACCTGAAAAACATTAAAATTCAGTAGAATGTAACACGTGTTGCAGTACACGTGTTCTGTAATTGTTTTATGCTCGTTCTGTGTCTACTTCATCTAGCGGACCCTGTTATATAACTGTGATGTAACAGTTCTAGAATGGAAAAGATCAGGTTCTGTAACAGATTAGGAACATACTTAGACCATAGTTCAAGTGATGTCATCCCCAAATGGATGTAGCAGTTCTATAACGCTGTTACAGAATCATGTTCTGTCAGAGATCTGTAACAATTCTGGAACAGCATTATATGTGAAAAAAATGTTTAGAACAATAGAGGAACAGTGTTACAAAATAACTATGTTCTGTTTTAGTGCCGTAACACATATGTAACAGTGTTACGATGTGAATTTGTTCTGTAATTGTTCCGGAACAATTCTGGAACAGCTTTATATGTGAAAAAGCATTTTTAGAACCATTGAGGAACAGGGTTACAGAGTAACATTGTTATGTAATAGTGAAGTAACACATATGTAACAGTGTCACAATGTAAATTTGTTCTGTAATCGTTCTGTAACAATTCTGGAAGCGCGATATATTTCAAAAAGTATTTTTAGAACCTGTTGGATTAGGGGTTTCGCAGCTGCCACACCATTTGCTTCGTCGTCCGCCTCTTCTTCTCTTTCAACCCCACTCCTGCTCCCGCTCTCGGAATGTTCACTCTCTTCCGTGGGGTGAGTCACAATACCATCAGTATCTGTGTAGCTTTTGAGCAGACAACACCATCAATAAAGTTTAGTGCGCAATTGAACCCCGCCTCAACTCATTTCGCGGAACAACCCAACAGAACCATTGAGGACAGGGTTATAGAGGAACATTGTTCTGTAATATTGTCGTAACACATATGTAACAGTGTTATGATGTAAGTTTGTTCTGTGACAATTCTGGGACAGCGTTATATTTCATAAGGGATTTTTAGAACAATTTATGAACAGGGTTATAGAAGATCATTATTCTGTAATAGTGCTGTAACACATATGTAATAGTGTTACGATGTGAATTTGTTCTGCGATCGTTCTGTAACAATTCCATAACAGTGTTACGAGGATATGTCACCGTTATGTAACAAATATAAAACACAAATACGTAATAAATATGGAACTCAAATACGTTATAAATATGTAACACTGATACCGCATTAAACTACTCATTTAATGAGTTGCCTACGTTTTTCAAATTAAAAAAAATTTTATTCTTGTTTTTATTTGACAATTAGTTTTAACTGTTATATGCTTGTTGACTGTGAATGGAAATAGTATTATTTATACCTTCACTAGATAAATCCTTTTTTGCTCCAATGTAAATATTTGCATTTTTTTATTTATATAATTTATTGTGTCTTTAGCTTCATTTTATCCTAAATACTATATATAAGCTGCAAAAATGTTAATTGTGAGAAGTATCAATATAAATTATATTTATCAATGTATAAATATATTATATAATATTGAAATAAATTCAACTACCATAAATGCAAATATTTTGATCTTAATGTACTATGGAAAAAATACTATTCTTCAAATCACGATATTCATGTAATCGATAACCAAAGAAAATTCAATATGCCATCCATTTGACTTTCGAGTCTTGATTGCAATTATATTAAGATATTGAAAAAATATATATCATAATAGATATAAGCTCGTATATTTGTAAGAAAAATAATTTTTTACGACATGAACTAATGCGATATTTCGTTTTCCGTAATTATATATCATAATATCTTGCGTTATTTACATCTATGTAAAAGTTTGTTCGAATTTTAATAAAAAGTTTGAAACGTAAAACTAATGCGAAACATTAATTACATTCCTTTTTCATATTTTATAACAAAGTCTCATAAAAGGTTCCAAATATTTCTACAATACGTTTCCTATCAAACCATACACATTATTTTCATTAAAATTCATCATACTTTCCATACTAATATGTACAAATATAATCTTAAAAAAGGTTCCCTTTTCATCTGTATTTAAAATTTTCATATTATATATTTGTTTTAATAATATATTTGACATTTATTCTAAATTCAATTTACTGCAGAGCACAGCCACTCGTCTATATTGTGTTACAAAAGATAATTTTTATAAATGTTACGGAACGATTGTGGTGAAAGATTGGTAAGTGGTCGATAACAACCGTGACACTCATGAAGTAATAATTATATTATTTTGCTAGATATCTGCTATATTTTGAAATTATTAATTTGCGGCAGCACTACATTGTTACGGCATTTTATAAAAGGTTATGTAACGTAGTTACAGAACACTTGTACTGTAACACGTGCTACATTCTAGTGAATGTCGTGGATAGGCTAACTCGATACTTCTTGTCGAAGAGATAGCGAGTGGCCATTTTGTCCCTGGGCATGTTCAGGGTCAGCCTCCTCGCGATGTCGACTGGGATCTTTACTGCTGTCGAGATGCTTCTGTCCTTTACCAAATTTATTCTTCAGGCCGCCTTGGCAGCCACGGCCTTGACGGTGAGATGGAGGAGCTCCAACCCTATTAGTGCCCCCAGCGTCATCGTGGGTGCCGACTTCGAGGCACCAGTGATGCCTCTTAAAACAGTCCCCTGATCCTTTCCAGTCGAGACTTCACAAGGGACAGCTCGACCCCGCTCCACCAGACCACCGCCGCATAGGTTAGCCTTGGTCGCAAGATCGCTGTGTAGATCCACATGAGTGTGTCCGGCTTCAAGCCCCAGCTTTTCCCTATCGCTCTCCTACAGAGCCATAGAGTAGCTACTAGTTTCTTGCACATGTTTTTCAGGTGCTCTTTTCATAACAGCTTCTTATCCAGAATTACTCCTAGGTATTTAGCTTGTTTTTTTATTTCCAGTTGTTGTCCTTCAAGTTTCAGTGTACTCGTGGTTCCCCACTTATACCTTCTGGTAAAAACAACCGCGTCTGTCTTACCCGGATTGATCGATAGTCCAGTTTTCTTACACCATGAATCCACTATCATCAGTGCTTGCTGTATTATTCCGAAGAGGGCAACCAGATGCTAGCTGCGCGCGATAACTAGTATATCGTCCGCATAGCCTATGACGTGGCGACCCTGACTGGAGAGTAGATGAAGCAGTTTTTCCACTACCAGGCACCACAGCAAGGGCGATAAAACTCCTCCCTGCGGTCATCCCGAGTCAACGGTTCCACATAAAGTGGTATCACCCATAGTCGTAGTTAGATTCATGTTAGCCAACATGTGGTACGTCCATTCCACGACTACAGTAGACACACCATGTGTGATCATGGCCGCCCTGATCACCTCTCCAGAGGTGTTGTTGAAGGCTCCTTTGATTTCCGCAAAGGTTCCAATCGCGAGTCCTTTCTCCTGCAGTTGTCTTTCAATTAGGTTTACTGTTCCGCTTCGGGCCGTCTCCGTCGAGTGACCAGCCCTATAGGTGTGTTGCTCTTTATAAAGTGGTCTCCTTAACAAGACCTTATAGTGGATATATCTATCCACAAGCCTTTTCACTGTTTTTAATAGGAAAGATATTAGGCTAATGGGACGGAAATCCTTGGGTAAGGTATAACCGATCCTACCTGCTTTCGGAATAAAGACTACTCTCGTACCCCTCATGCCGCCGAGACATGTCCCAGCGTCAGACTAGCCCCAGCAATTCTCACTAGCGGCCCTATGATGGCCTCTCCAGCCTTCTGTAAGAGGACTGGGTATATGCCATCCAGGCCAGGAGAATTGTAAGGGCTGATGGACTTCAGGGCCCACCTCACCCTGGCAGGGGTGACAATCTCGTTGGCAAGCCGCCGTTTCGGGCCCAGTTGGGCTGCAGGCGACTTTGGTTGCCTCTAAGGTGCCGTCCTCACTTCTCCAAACCTTGAAGTGCCGAGAAAAGCGTCCGGATTTCGAGAAAGCAGCCTATCTAGTCTAGCCGCCTCAGCTCTCTTCTCGATGTCTGTGCAAAAATTGGTCCAGCTCTCTTGCTTTGCCTTACGTATTGCACCCCTGTATTAATCCCTCATCGTTAAGAGGTCCATAGTTCCTTCGTTTTATCATCACTGGCACGTCTGAACCTCTCTTTGGTTTCCCTGCGAAGCTCTTCGAGTTTCCCATTCCACCAGTGTGTCTCCCCAGACTTTCGGACTCTTGTAGGTCAAAAATTACTTTCATAAGTAGCTTTTATGGCTTCCGTGGAAGTGTTGACTGCCCTCTCCAGGGTATCCACGTCTCGAATTGACCTGGGAACATCTGTGAGCGATCTGAGAGAGTGAGTTCATCTGAGACTCTCCACCTCTTGATGTTATATCTAAAACTACTTGTACAGAGAGTGATGTCAATGACTTTCTCCCTGACCGACTTACGGAACGTCGGGGTGTTCCCCGTGTTAAGAATATCTGAATCAGTGGTGATTATGTATTCCAGTAGGTCATTACCTCTTGAGTTGACGTCCATGCTGCACCACAAAGTATGGTGGGAATTAGCATCGCATCCCAACAGTAGAGGAATACCCCTTACCTTACAATATGCCACCATTTTACATACCTCCACTTGTGGATTAGTATGTCTGTCATACGGAAAGTAAGCCCAGAACTAGCCTTCCTATTCCTTTGAGATCCGTGGCTATCACCATCAGGTCTCTCGAACATAGCTCAAGCAGCGGAATAAATTAATAAGAATTCAGGGCGAATTCACAATGAATTGCAAAATATTTGAAAATTTCTTGAATTCTTTGAAACCCTAGTAATTTCTAACCAAGAAAGTAAATGATGACCACAGAACAATTTAAGTTAAATTCAAAAGAATTCAAATGAATTGAAAAATTGTTTAAATCAAAAAAATTCTATTGGTTAAAATTTAAGTAAAATGGCAAGAATTCCATGTTAATCATAAATAAATCAAGCTAAATTTAAAAAGCTATTAAGAGAATTCAAAAAAATTCAGAAATATGAACAAATTCTTCAAAATGAATTAAACAAAAACTTTTTAAAAATCCATTGAATTTAGTAGAATTGAGTGAATTTAGAAGAATTCAAAAGAATTAAAAAGAACTCAGAATAAATTAATAAGAATTCAGGGCGAATTCACAATGAATTGCAAAATATTTGAAAATTTCTTGAATTCTTTGAAACCATACGAAATCCCTCACTTTTTGTAAATAAATTCTTAGAAATCCATTAAAATATTATAAAATCCCGTGAAATTAAATGAAATCCGATGATTAATAAGGATTATTCATGGAATAATTTCCACCTGATAACTTTTTATTTTGACACCCTGCCCCGTTTATTGTGCCCAGAAAATGCCCTAAAAAATTCAAAATGGTAGTTTTCTGTCAAATTCATGCTAAAGACAGTATTATTTAGAATTTTTTCAACATAAATTATGTTTAACAATTATTATTTGTTTAAACAATTTCTTCCCCCGTAAATCGTGAAAAGTTATTATCTTTCAGGATAATTTATACAAAGTTGATGAATATAAAGAGTAGTAGTTTTTGTTCAACATATTTGGTCATTATTTATACCATTTTCATTTGTTTAGACAATTTTTTCTCCTTAAAATCATAAAAAGTTATTATTTTCTGGAAATAATGACACAATGAAATAATGTTGAAAGCAATATATTTTCAAAGAATATTTGGTTATCATTTAAACATTTTTATTTGTTTAAACAAATTTAATTTGTTTCAAAAATTTTTTTCTCCTTAAATCGTGAAATGTTACTCTTTTCTGTAATCAATGACACAATGATCGAATGTTAAGAGTAATATTTTGTTGCTTGAGATATTTTGCAATTACTTAAGCAACTAATAATCATTCACTTGTGCCTGTTCATAGGGTATACTCTATATTGTTGAAACAATAATAATTTCTTTAAAAAATTATTCATTTTGAAAAATTATTCATTTTAACGAATACGATCTGAAAACTAACTATTCACAACAGACTGAAAAAATGGTTTAAATTAATGATTATTGTTTGAACAATTTGGGTTTCAATTTTGAGTTAAGGAAATATTGAATAGAAGGCGACATAGTGTGAGAGATTCGAAAAAACTAGACATTTCTCAACCTTCCATATAAAAAGGAGCAACTGAATAATTATTAATTGTTTAAATAATTTCAAAATATCTTCAGAAAAAAAAATATTACTCTTCAAATTCGTTAATTGTGTCATTAAATGCAGGAAAGAATAACTTTTCACGATTTACAGAGAAAAAAGGTTTAAACAAATGAAAATTATTTAAAAAATTTAAAAATATACTTTAGAAAAAAATAGTACTCTCAACATCCATTTATTGTGTTATTAATTCCAGGAAATAATAATTTTTCACGCTTTACAGTGGAAAACAAATTGTTGAAACAAATAAAAATTGTTAATAACCTTTTACAATATATTACTCTCAACATTCTTTAATTACGTCGTTAAATCCAGAAAATAATAACTTTTTACGATTTTAAGGAGAAAAAATTGTTTAAATAAATGAAAATTGTTTGAATAATTACAAAATATAAGCAAAAAGTACTACTCTTGACGTTCATCAACTTTGTATAATTTATCCCAAAATATTGCACGATTTACAGGGGGGAAAAATTGTTAAAAAAAAAAAAATGGTTTAAACAATTTAAAATTATTTTAAAAAATACTTAGAATCTCGTCACTTATCGATTAAGAAAAATTCATGTTGGAAAAATTCCAAAAATACCGTTTATAGCATGAATTTGGTAGAAAACTGCTATTTTGCATTTTTTGGGGCATTTTCCGGGCACAATAAAAGGGGATATTTAAAAATAATCTACTAAATTTAAATAATTTTAAATCATTACTTATAGTTAATTTTAATAAATAAAAAATATTCTTAAAATATTAATTCATTTATTAAAAATTAAATGTGTTTCAAAATAAAAAATTATTTCTTGAATACTTCCTAAAGAGCTGACCATACTTTAATTCACAAAAAGTTCATAACAAGTACTTCTTATGTAACAAAAATATGAAATTCGCCAGTTGAAAACCACTATATCAATTTTTGAAACGCATCACTTTTTTCCGTGTTTGGATATTGTAGAATACTAAAGTTTCAAACATTTTTATCATTAATTCAAATGGAAAGTCTCTCAGTGTGGCTTCCACTGAACAGAAAAAATTAGGAATTTCAATTTTGTTTCAGATCAAATTCCTGAAAACACAGTATGATTTTCACTTATGTTCGTTCTCTTGGTTAAGAATAAAACTGAAAACCAAATACAATACTTTCGTTACTGATTTCCTCGCTGTGACCCAATTATGGTTCGATTTTCTTTCAGTACAATTTGACTCTATCTCTCTAATCTAATCTACATGAAGAATTTTTCTGTGTATTTTGCAGACAAAAACTACTTTTAAATACTTTTTTTATAACAGTCTAGTTATAAAAAGTATTGTTTCTTATCATTGCATGTTACAAAATTAGGTTAATAAAAACTGCCTCTGAATAACCATCCTCATCTTCCTTCTATACCTTTCTGCCCTAGTTGCATTTTAGGTATAGTCCAAGAAAGTGATTCAGGAGGCTTCCACTATTTTAAAACAAATTCAACTTTAAAAAAGTTTTCTTGTGACTGTCTCTTTTGCAAATATAGCTGATAAAAATCAGGTCATAAAAACCACCCTCATCCTCCCTCTCTTAATATTTTTCTGCCTAATTCGTATAACTTTAGTAGTCTTAAATACTGTCTCCTCAGCCTTTAGGTATTTCTGGAACGAAATCCATTTACTCAGGTATTTACTTTGAGTGAATCAGTCAGATAGACAAAAAAGTTAAATTCAAAAGGATCACCTGAGGTCATCATAAGTTACGGGTATTCATATAAGAAGAATGTAATTCCAGTACTTTCCTATTTCTTCAGTAAGGTAATCCTCTTTTCATTCTTTGCTACAAAATTGGTTTGCTAAAAATTTTTCAGGCAAATTCGACTTTCAAAGAGATTTCTCTATGACTGTAACTTGCAAATATACCCGATGAACATTGGTTCAGAAAAACCACCCTCATCTTTCCTCTATATATTTTTCTGCCTCATTTTTACAAGTTTGACAGTCTTAAACACTGTCTCATCAGCCTTCAGGTATTTTTTTTCAATAAATTCCACTTGCCTATGTATTATTAATGAGTGAATTAGTCAGATAAGCGAAAAATTTTGCGATATGCAGCTGAGAGAGTTTGGAAGCAGAAGGCAACAGATACAAAAATCAAGCACAAAAGTATTATCTGACGTCATCATGAATCACGTGTATTCCTTCATACGAAAGTAAAATTCTAGTTCTTCTTTATTGATCAATTTTTCTCATCACTAGATTCTACAAAATTAGTTTAATAACAACTACTTCTGAATAACAATCCTCATCTTCCTTCTGTATTTTTTTCCTTATCAGCACTTCAGGTATTGCCTAAGAAGCTGCTTCAAGAGGCTTCCACTATTTTTAGAAAAATTCAACTTTAAAGAAGTTCTATTTATGACTGTGCTTGCAAATATGCCTGATAAAATTGGATTAGAAAAACACCCTCATCATCCCGCTGTATATATTTTTCTGTCTAATTTTTATAACCTTCATTACCTTAAACACTGTCTCATCAGCCTTCAGGTATTTTTTCAAAGAAATTCCACTGGCCCATGTATTTACTTTAAGTGAATCAGTCAGATAAGCGAATTTTTTTTTGATATGCAGCTGAGAGAGTTTGGAAGCAGAAAGAAAAAGATAAAGATAACAAAATTAAGCACAAAAGCATTATCTGACGCCTTCATGCATCACGTGTATTCCTTTATAAAAACTAAAATTCCAGTTCTTCTTTATTGAGGAACTTTTCTTATCATGGGATTTTACAAAATTAGTTGAATAACAACCACACCAAACTCACGAATTCAGTCCACACGGTTTCCACCTTCCTAGAACTGCCTCAGGCGAGAGAACCGTTGCGACATGGTTGCGACGTTTGTCACAACGTCTCTCGCCAACGGTTGTTTACGTTTGGATCTCCCCGATTTGGATCCAAGGCCATTTGCAGGCAACCCCTGACATTGATCTGAAACCGAGAGTTTGGTGTACCTCTGAATAGCAATACTCTTTCTCTTTCCGTATAGTCCAGTCATCTGGTACTTTTATCCGGTAATTTTTAAAGTAGTCATTTTTTTCTCTTAAATACTTAATTTGGAGGTGCATAATAAGGGGTTAGGTTTTGCGAACGAAATTTTGTCCCGGAACACGGACATTTTTTTGGTAAAAGGTGCAAAATATCACATGGCAGTGGATTGGTGCTTTCCTGAGCGTCAGGCTCAGTCCATCGCGAGCCGGATGCAAAAGGCTGTTCTTCTGGGATCACTTCATCTGGTCCGTCAACACTGTTGCTCACAACAGTCTACAAAAACATTGGTAGCTCTAAAAAAGTAACCAGAGGTGAAACCTTTATCTCCACTGTGCCGTCTGCCGCGTAAGGTCATCCGCGGCTAGGGACCGACTCCAATGAACAGAAGTCTCTTGCGTAAATTTCCCGCTCTTTCTTGCTTTCTAGGACAGGAGGAGCAGGAGTGGATAACGTACACCTTCCGGTTGCGTCGAGATTGGTTGCTTTAAGGAACCATGATCGTAGCTTCCGAAGCCTACAACTTCTCATTATAGTAGATTTCTTTTTGCATGTCAAGACGGCGTTATAGGCAGCTTAGTTTACAGCGAGCATATAATGAATGTACCTGTAGGCGATACCAACTGCCGAGCGTGCAAGCAAGAGCCAGAAGCACTTGGACATGTTCTCAGTGCATGCTCAAAGTATGCATGCCACGGGTACATATAGAGCCACAATGTGGCTCTAAAAGTGTTATATTACCATCTTAGGCACTTTTATGGGGTTGATCGATTGCTTATCTTGCCATATGCCCAGGGGGAACTGAGTCCGTTGTGGAGAATGATCAGTGTCAGATCTACTGGAATTTCTTTCTCCACCACTCAACGTATCAGTGCTACGAAGCCTCATATTGTTCTCCAAGATCTTAAGACGAAGATCATTTATGTGATTGAATTCTCGGCACCAGCCGATGGTAATATCACGACAGAGGAGAAAGAAAAACGGGCGAAATATCAAGTATTTCTTTTCGAGCTGAGCACACTGTACCATGGTTACAAAGTCCATCTTGTAGTTCTCATAATCGCCTGTCTTGGAGGCATGAAAGCTTCATTTCTTAGACAACTGAACAAAATCCTGGTTTGCCAGCGTCAGGGTCAGTCTATCGCGAGCCGGATGTGAAAGGCTGTTCTTCTGGGATCACTTCATCTAGTTCGTTAACACTGTTCCTCATAACATTCTATAAAGATTGCTTTAAGGAACCATGATCGTAGCTTCCGGAGCCTACAACTTCTCACATAATAGATTATTATTATGAACCTTTCAAGCAGATGAAAGAATGTTCTATCGTGAACTGAGTGTAAAGCAAAATAACCAGCAAGACACCAAAGTCCCTCAACTGGAAGATATGACTAACTATCGATTGTGTGTTTTGGGGAAAACAAACAGAAGCCATTTACACGTTGCGTGATTCCAAATAGAGAAGGCAAGAGGTAGAAATAACCCTGAAATGGTGCTGACTAACATAACAGCTCTAGATATTTCAGCGGTTTTAAAAAGAGCAAGTGACTGGAAAGCTCGAGATCCGGAAATGGTGCACAACTTGTGGTACAAGTACCTGGCTAAAGTGCATCCTGCGTTGGCTAGGTGTTTTTGGAAAATCATTGAACACTCAGATCTGATGCCAGGCTTTATGCTCCAGAATACTACGTATATGTTGTCTAAAAAACCAGGCGCTCAAAATCCATCTGAATTTCGACCGATAGCCTGTCTTCGAACAATATATAAATGTCTTAGAAAAGATCTAGTCATCATAGGCGCTGTTGCCATGACTCAATCTCGTAAACATCAAAGGGACTTGCACAAGGCACACATGGACTACAAGCAAGCGTTCCGTTGCGTACCACAGGACTATTTGCTTGAATTCTTGGAAATTTACAAAATCTCTCCACGCATCATTGACTTCCTAAGTTTTTTGGTGATGCTTTGGGGTAAAAGAATCAAGTATTTTGATAATGGACAACCAAGGATAACTAAATCAATACGCATTACGACGGTTATATTTCAAGAAAACTCCTTCAGTGCACTGTGGTTTTGTTTAGCGTTGAAACCATTGAGCAAAACACTAAGTAGCATGTCTCATGGATTCAGAATGCATGATAATGAGGATGGGCATCAAGTGACCCATCTTCTGTACATGGATGACCTGAAGCTATAGGCTAATTCAGACCAGAAATTGCAGCAAGTGATCGATGTCACAAAGCAGTTTTCCAATGACATCCACATGGAGTTCGGACTAGATAAATGCAGAACAGTGCATTTAACCAGAGGAGAATTAGGGATTGCAGAGCTAGAGAATGATTTCGAGATTGACATCGAGTCAATGGCTGAGGTGAGTTATATAAATAACTGGGTATTCTCGAATCTAAGGGTAATCAGCATACGATAATTAAGAAAAGCCTAACGACTGCCTTCACTACAAGACTCAGATTGATTCTGAAGAGTTCTCTTAACTCGGCAAACAAAAGGGTACTGATATCGGCCCGATCTCGGCTGCCAATATCGTGCCATTGCTGGAATGATAACTCCAGTATGCACTTGGCGCCCAATTCTGGCTCAGACTCTGGCCGCCATCACCGGAGTTGATTTAAAAAATAATAAAAAATCATTCAATTGTTTTAGGGCGCATCTATGTACAACTACATATCGTCCAAATATTTGTTATAATTTCAAAAATTGAAATATCATTCAAAACTTTTGTTTAATTTCAGCACCTACTACTGCTATACTCTAACGATATGACAAAAAAGGTATTAAAAAAATAAATATTAATTGATTGCGAGTATTTTGACTTTGAATATTAACGGGTCCTGGTGTAGAGTGAATATACATATATTACATTTTTAAATATTATATTACAAATAACATTTCTAACCCTACGGGGTATCGAACCTACATATATACCTAAATTTATCGCCTAGCAGTCGGGAGTCTTAACCATTGCGCTAAACCTACGAGTTGAAACTCCATGAAAAAGCCATCCTCATAAGCTACAGCTCAAAAAAGTTAAAAAACCAAATTTTAAACTCTCTTTTTCTAATATTTATCATTATACGACGTTATATCAATGTAAAATGTACGAACTGTTAACAGAAATACCAATAAAATAATGTTTAAATAAGTAATTTATATCGATTACAATTTTTCTTCATGTAATATTTCGGGTTTTCGCGTCTTAGACTACCTTACAACTTTCTACAATGACAGGAAATGTAATTTTTTATGCACATTTAAAATTTTTAACGACGGAACTTGAAGGTTTGATCGTGAACTTTGACAATTTTTTAATAACAAATTTTTTTCAACTTTCGTATAAGGTTTGGTTTTTAGATGCTTTAGACCATTTTACGACGTTTAAGGTTGACATAAAATGTAATTTTTTCTGAACATTTACAATTTTACATAAAGATGGAACTTATAATTTTTTTCTTAAAAAAAAAAGATAAAAAAAAATAAAAAAAATAAAAAAACAGGAAAAAAGTTGTATTCGCGGCAGTTGTATTTATATTTTTCAGACATTTTAGAGCACATGAACCATATTTCTGAACGTGTTTAAAAATTTTGTTAAATACTCATACTCTCGGCATAGTACTGTACCGATCGTACCCAGCTGAAAATTCCTGTACAGGAACTTTGGAGGATCCTGCACATGTTTCTGTACAGGAAACTGCATACGAACCTGTACAGGTAATCTTGACGGATCCTGAGCAGGAATTCGGCGAAGGAAACTGTACATGATCCTGCAAAGGAACTTGTATACAAGGTAACCTTCGAAAGATTTTGTACAGGTTCCTTCACAGAATCAATTGAGGTGTGGGTCCATGTACAGGAACATGTTCAGGATCCTATACATGAACCTGCGTATGAACTAATCCGCGAGGGTTCGCTAGTTGCTTGGCTCTCTCGATGGTGAGTTGGATCTTCAAAGGAATAAAAGGAAGGCAACTTCATAGCTGTAAGCGACATGAGTTTCCGTGATGGCCTTCTGAAAAGGACCCTACACGTGTTTCTGCACAGGATCCTTCCAAAGGTTCCTTTGATGTCTTTCTGTCAGGGATCCTATACACGTTTCTGTAAAGGAGCCTGCGCCTCAATTTTCTTAGCAATGAAACCTGTACATGATCATTCAAAGGTTCCTTTGTCGGTGCAGGTTCCTTTGCGGGATCAGGTACAGTTTCCTTCGCCAAATTCCTGCATAGGAACCGTCAAGATTACCTGTACAGCTTCGTGTGCAGTTACCTGTACAGAAACATGTGCAGAAACGTCCGAGGTTCCTGTACAGGAATTTTCAGCTGGGTGGAGCCAGCCGTTAGCCAGTACTGGGCGAATGGCTGATTATCTGTACTGGTTATCAGTACTGGGCCAGTACCACGCCGGTGGTGAACTCCGGCGGAGTGCGGAAATTTGCACTCGTAGTAAAAGTAACACTTGGTCCAGTAATGTGCCATCACTGGGCCAGACTCCGGCTTTTCTTATTAAAAAATGTTTTGCCAGAGTAAAGACGAAGCTTGAAACAGTAATGCGCCGCGTCTGGGCCGATCTCTGGCTTTTCTTCATAAAACATGCTTTGCCGTCATAAAAGTAACACTTGGTCCAGTAATGTGCCATCACTGGGAAAATCACCGGGGGTAGATCGACAAATTTGAATAGCCAATATTTTGGTGAAGAGTAGATAGGTATAGAGGTTTAAGGTATAGATATTTTAGATTCATCTAGAATTCTTGTGTTACTTATTTAAATAACACGTTCATTCCGCAACACTGCTCCGACCCAGGCTGCTGATCAATATATATATATATATATATATATATATATATTTATTTACTATATATACTACAGATAAATATTAACAAATGTTTTTTATTTTTTTTTACAAATTAAATTGAATGATAAAATTCCCTAGCTTTTCGAAAAAATGTAATATTAGCCTAATATTACAATTGTATATTATATAATTTCAAATATGCCCGCTCTTTTTGGTACATGCGCAGTGAAAAACCTCTGATTTTCAACATAACCTTAAATACTGTCACATTTATGTGCGATATCTTCGTTTCAAGAGTGACTAAAGTCTATGATTTTTGTTTCTTCATTAAATTTTCGCTAGGGTAATATTATTCAATTCGAATTATAATGTAAAATGTGCAGCAATAACTTGTAAAATCTTTGAAGTGAGTCAAGGCAGAAATCACCAAAAGGCTCTATTAGAACCATTTGAATCCATACTTTGGGTTCATTTAGGAACCATTTATCATTTTGGGTTCCTTTTCAGCAAGAGAGGCTCCTTTTTTATTGCAGCTCCTTTGAAACAAAAATTGGTTCTAATAGAAATTTCGGCTTCAGACTGTCTCAGGGTACCCTATGATACTTGGCGCTTACGATAACCCTTCCTATTGCACACCTATCATCAGGAATGTCTTGGCTCCAAATGTGGCGACGGTATGTTGGAGTGGAAATGACATCGTCTTGACATGCCAAAATGAAACCCTCCGTGCCCGACTACAATTTGGGTGATTTAAGGTAAGTAAGCGTTAGCTTATACGACATCGACGAATCATCCACATTTCTGTGGAAGATGCCGTGCATCTGCTTGTCGAGGAGCAACCCGAGGACGCGTTTGGTGGCTTTGTCATAGGCCCTTCGGTTCGGTTCCATAGGAATAGAAACCGAAGTAATAAATAATAATAATATTAATAAATAATAATAAAAATATATATATTAAAAAATAAGGTTAAACAACCACCGCAGGGTCCCACTGAAAGCAAATGCCATCTAAAGATGACACCGGCTCCCACCCGAGTGCAAATTGCCGGAACCGAACACACGGCAAACCAGGTCTTAATAGGAAGAGCCAGAGTTTGGCCCGGACTCGGCGCACTGCTGTTCCCAACTTCGTCTTTACTCTGGCAATACATGTTTTAATAGGAAAAGCCGGATTCTGGCCCAGCAAGGGCGCATCACTGGGCCCAGTGTTAATTTTACTACGGGTGGAAATTTCCGCACTCCGCTGGAGTTCACCACCAGCGTAGTACTGGCCCAGTACTGGTCACCAGTACAGATAATCGGCCATTTGCCCAGTACTGGCTAACGGCTGGCTCCACGATCGGCGCAGTACTATGCCGAGAGTATAAATATTTTAACAAAATGTAAATACGTTTAACAATATGGATCAGGTGTTCTAAAATGTCTGTTCTGAAATTGTAAGTGTTCAGAAAATATTACATTTTATGTTAATCTTGAACGTTGTTAAATGGTCAAAAAACACCTAAAACCCAAACCGTACACGAAAGTTTAAAAAAATTTGGTAATAAAAAATTGTGAAAGTTCACGATCAAATTTCCAAGTTCTATCGTTAAAAATTTCAAATGTTCATAAAAAATTACATTACCTGTCATTGTAGAAAGTTTTAAAGTAGTCTAAAACACACACAAAAAAAACTAAATATTACACGAAGAAAAATTGTAATCGATATAAATTATTGATTTGGAATTGACTCCCGACTGCTAGGCGATAGATTTAGGTATAGATTCTACAATTAAACAAAATTTTTGAATGAAATTTCAATTTTTGAAATTATAACAAATACTCGGACGATATGTAGTCGTATATAGATGCGTCCTAAAAACAATTAAATGATTTTTTATTATTTTTCAAATTAACTCCGGTGATGGCGGCCAGAGTCTAGGCCAGAATTGGCCGCCAAGTGCATACCATAGTTATCACTCCAGCAATGGCACGATATTGGCAGCCGAGATCGGGCCGATATCAGTACCCATTGCTGAGCTGATAATGGCAGCCAGTAACGTATAAGTGATGGCGGCCAGAGTCTGGGCCAGAATTCGCTGCCAAGTGCATACCACATTTATCATTCCAGCAATGGCACGATATTGACAGCCGATCTTCAGTAATATTTTTTCCGATACTGAGCCAGTGCTGGGCTGTATCTAACTTCATACTTGGGCAGTAGAACCGCGGTAACTCACACTTATGGCTACGTCTCACAACCGTCAGATGGGTGGTCACAGGACACGATGAAATCACAACGACAGGCCGGCGAAACCCTCGTGTGTCTTGAGGACACGAAGCGACCCGAGGATGACAGCTTTCTGGAGGTAAATAGACCTCGGATTCGTATTCAGCGCGTCAAAATACATAAGGATAAAGTGGTCTTGTCAAATAGTCCTTACCTTTTTTTTTTGTAAACCAGTGTAATTTTCGATAAATTTGAGTTTACTTTGGTGGTTTACCTAAAAAAGTCGTATTTTTAATTGGAAACAAATTATAATTCATACATTTTAAAGTAGATTTAGAACTTTTAAATAATTTTTGCTTATTATTTGCCTAAGACTCAAACTACATTGCCTGACTTTGACATCCTTCACTACTGAACACCTTGGTCGAGTTAGACAAGTGGAAAAGGTAAGCCATAATTATGATGCATATTGAAGACTGCACATTTTTTGTTGTTCCAATGAATAAGAATCATTATTAAAAGTTAAAAGTTGAACTTCTTTCTCGCAAACTAATTTTGTTGTTAAAAATTGATCATAAATAGTGGAAAAATCATCTCTTCGGATGAAAATTAAACCACTTTGATGAAAATTAGTTATTATCACTGAAAATTAATTTTTTTAAATGAACATTTGATTACTTGATAGAAAATAAATCACCTTGGTTGAAAATATAACTAATTGGTTGAAATTTTATGTTTTTTGTTGAGAATGCGTCTTTATTTAGTGAAAAATTAATTTTATTAGTTGAAAATTTATCTGTTTAGTTGAAAATTCATCCGTTTGTTTTGAAAATTTTACAATTTTATAAAAAACTCAACTGTTTTATAGTAAATTTAATTATTTTGTAGGATATGAATAAATTTTTTTTTTAATGAAAATTTAACAATTCCAGTTTTGATTCATAATTTTTATTTTTTTCAGTTTACAAATTTTTCTTTTTTTTTTTGTTCAAATATAAAATGTTACATTTTTTGTTGAAAATTATTCTTTTCAGGTCGAAAATTCTAGTATTTTGTTAAAAGTTGATCTGCTTCCTTAAAGAATAATTTTATTATTCAAAATTCATAATTTTATTGTTAAAAATTCATAGTTTTGTTGTTGAAAATTCATAACATTAGACGGAAACTTCATTTCTTTGATAGAAGATTGAGCTACTTTGATAAAAATTATTTTTTATCGCCACAAATTAATTGTTTTGATTGAAAATTTGCCTGTGTCTTAAAAATTCAACCATTTGATAGAAAATTCAACTGTTTTGTAGGAAAATCCTTTTTTTATTGAGAGTTGTATTTTTGAAATTAAAATTTAACTATTCCATATTTGGTTGATAATTGATCTTTTCAGTTGAAAAATTTTAATATTTTGTTGAAATTTGATGTCATTTGGTGAAAATTCGTCTCTTTTGTGAAAAATTAATTAGAAATGAATTTTCAACCAAAAAGGTGATTTAATCACCAAGAAGGATAGTATTTCACTACAAAAGACAAAGTTTAAAAAAAAACAGAGAAATTTTCAACCAAATAGCTGCATTTTGGAGCGCAAAAAAAATTAAACATAAACATGGAATAGTTACATTTAGAGCTAAAAAATTCATTTTCTCGAAAAAAAGCAACGAATTTTTAACCAAATATTTAAATTTTTGAACAAAGAAGTTAATTTTCAATTGAGAAGAATATTTTCAAATTTACAGATGGTTTGTTTTATTGAAAATAGATTTCTTTCAATAATTGAATTGTAACAAAAACAATTTTAAGATCTAGAAAGACAAAAATTCTAATGAATATTTTAATTAGAATTAAATATCTACGAAAAATATAAATTTTTGACAAAAAAAGAAATAGTTGAATTTTCAGTTCAAAAATATAATTTTCAATAAAAAATATAATTTTCAATCAAAGAAATAAATTTTCAACGGAAAAGAATAATTTCATAAAAGAAATTTTAACAAAATAAATGAATTTTCAACCAAATAGCTGAATGTTCAAGTGAAAAAGATAAATGTTAAACCAAACATGGAATATTTAAAGTTGTAGCTAAAGAAAATTAATTTCTTACAAAAAAAAATTGAATTTGAAATTCAAGAGCCAGCTATTTTGGATAAAAAATCAAAAAGATAGACTATTTAAAAAATGTTTGGGAACATTGTTTTTGAAAATTTAAAACTATTATGTACGGCCAATCATAGCACTCGGAAATTCAAACAATTTATCCTCACGACCTTTTCTGATGAAATAAAAATTATCAGAGTTATAGCATTTTCAAAATTAAAAACAACAAACGAAAATGAAAATTTCAAGCCAAACAACGTACGATCTGTAAAAAAATTTCAAAAAGAAAAATGTTTCTTTTTTAAAACCCTACAAGATTATCATAGTCACTTTTTGAACTTTCTTGAAAAATTGAAAATTCTAATTTATGGGGGTGATATTTGAAAAGTGATATTTTATTCGTATTCTATGGCTAATTGTGAAGAGAAATATTGAGTTTCAACTCGATTGAGATAATATTGAGGATACTGAATAAGATTTACAAAAACGTTTTTTTTTTCTTATGGGAAATGCATGTTAAACTTCATGGAGCTTGCGGCGCCCCTAAATATCAATTTTTTCAAAACAAAAAAATGGATTTATTTTTGGGTGGATTCGAACAGACATGGGGGTTGTCCCCATAAAAATTCGAAAAAAAAATTTTTGGAGCACCCTATAACACATACCTGTAGATAGCACTTTAATGAATCTATAATCTATATTCACAATTTGAAAAAATCCCCAACAAAATTATGTTGACCTTATCCGATTATTTGTTTTGATCGTTTACTCGCGTTAACTGAATTTATTCGATTAACCATTGACTGATTTAACCGTTTTTATTTGTTTGGTATACATTAAACGATTAATTGGTTGAAGCACACAGCACTGTGCTAGTTTATACAAAAATATTAAAGAGACACCCGTCTTATTATAGGGGCCCTTCTTATACACCTTTCTCTTACAAGATTTAAATTATTCCATACATCTTGCAGAATTTAATTATTAGTTTAAAATTTTCAACGAAAAATTTAAAAGATTAATAATTGTTGACTAATGGTCTACGTGACTGGATCGCTATTTGGAATGCATAATTTATTTCAGCGCCCTGTCATCGTATTTGCAATTCATTTCTTTTCATTTGCTGCGTATGTTAAGCAGCTGTCAAATAGCTACAAATTTGTCGATTTATTCCCCTTGTGTAATTTTGTTTCAATCATTGCATGTCCATGATTACTAGTAAAGTCATACAGATCATGATGTAATCTCAAGTGGATATTAAGACGCAATAAGTTTTACATAATAATGAATGATATCCAGGATCTTAAAAAGAGCAACGCTCCAGGTTATTCAGTTTTAAATTTACCCTATTTTCTTACAACTTTTTATCCGTGGTCAGTGATATCCTCTATTTAAGAAAATCTTCACATTTTTAATAATTGTATTCTATCACTGAATTATTAGAATTCCTTTGTTTAAGGCCAATTCCAAATTCTTTTATTTTAAATATAAATACTTCTATATACTATCAGAGGAGTGTTGATAAAAGCAAAACTTTCAGAGAAACAAAATTTTTATTTATAATGTGACCAATTATGAAGAATTACCAACTGGCTGTGGTCAATAAGTAATCTGTGTTTTAAAGGTTTTTCTTGCATTTTTTCAAATTTTTAAATAATTTTGTGGTCTTATATCAGGGCAAAAAAAATTTAAAGTATATTTTCTGATTGTATATAAGTTTCACTACATTATTGTTGAAAACCCCATTTTTACAATTGAAGTGATGGATCTTAAACTCCTTGGTTTTTGCAACAATACATTTTGTGATTTTAACTCTCACAAATGTTTTATTGTCTAAAGTTGGTTTTAGTTAAAATATATGAAAAATTAAAATACAATAATGCACTTAACTGCAAGCATGGTGTCCTTTTCAAGCCTATCTCGTATAACAGACTCAAATCCTAACCGTGAACTTGATATGTAAACGTGATCAAGACCAAGGACGAGATCTTGACCCATGATTTGTGATACGATCAGCCGTGTTTTAAAATATCCATTGGAAAGGAAATACGTGGGAAATACTAATCTTTTCATCAGATCGAAAAAGATAATGCAGTAGAAGAATACAAAAGAAGATAATATATCAAACGTATTATAACAATCATATAAAATAATTGTAGACTTGGAGGATTGTTATAACGTCAATGAATTTTTTTTTTTAGAAATTAAATATCCTTTCAGTTTTAGGAATACCATCTTTTCCAAGGAGTTCATAACTCTTTAAAAATATTAATTAAACAAAAATGTTTTCTAATGCAGTGTGTAACCATTCAATAGGCCGTCGTTAAATATTAATTGGCCAAATGGCAACATTTTTTCCCTATAAACTACCATCCAATAGCGATTATTAAATAGATTAGCTCGAAACTTCCGACAAAAAAATGGTGTAAAATTTCTATATGTTTGAAGAGAGAAAAAATTATTTTATATATGATCACTGCAATTAATTTACGTATATTATTGCAAAATTGAAAAGTCGTTTAAATTGATTACTTACAAAAGATAGTATTTTGTAACGAGCTTGGGTAAAATATTTTATTTAAAAGTATTGTGAAATATCAAGATGAGCCACTACTATTATTGTTAATAATAATTATAATCTTTTGAATATCTACCATCTTTCGTATCACCGGAGGTAGGGGGGATTTTATTCTCTGATAAATTATTCTTTTTTGGTCTAAAATTTATCTTTTTGGTTAAAATTTCATTTCTTTGGTTGAAAATTAGCTTTTTGAATTGAAAATCAATTTTTCTGACTAAAAATTTAACTATTTCATTTGTTGTCAAATTTTTGTTTTGATAGACATTACATCTTTTCGCTTTAAAAATTCATTTTTTTGGTTAAAAATTATCTTATTTGCTTGGAAACCTATTTCTCTGAATAAAAATCAAACGATACTATTCTTTGTTGATAATTTATGTTGTTTATTTAAAAATTCATCCATGTGATCAAAAATTTGCTTTTTTTATAGAAAATTAACGTTTTTCAATGAAGATGCAACTATTAGGTTGAAAATTCCATTAAAAATCAAAATGTTTTGTGAGAAAATCATTATTATCTTATAAATTATTATTTTTTGGTTGCAAATTTATCTTCTTGGTTAAAATTTCATTTCTTTGCTTGAATTTTAGTTTTTTGAATTAAAAATCAATTTTTTCAACTAAAAATTCAACTATTTCATTTTTTGTCAAATTTTTGTTTTGATAGACATTACATCTTTTCGCTTGAAAATTTATTTGTTTGGTTGACAATTTATTGTATTTTATTGAAAACTTATTTCTCTGGAAATTTAACTATTCTGTTCTTGTTACAAATGCATGTTTTTTTGTGTAAAAATGTTTATTTTTTAGTTGAAAATCCATTCATTTTGTTGAAAATTGGTCTTTTATTGTTAGAAAATTCAACTTCTGGGCTGAAAATTCAACTATTTTGTTAAAAATGCAGTTTTTTGTTTGAAAAAACATCGTGTCAGTTGAAAGTTCATTTCTTTGATTGAAAATTCAATACATTTTGTTGAAAATTCCTATTAAAGGTTCATAAATTTGGTTGAGAATTTGACTATTTTGTTGAAAATTTCCTTTTTCTTGGTTATAAATTAATTATTTATACGAAAAAAAAATCTTCCATTTTGAACAATCAATTTCAAGAGAATGTTTGAAAAGAATTTTAAGAACTTCCAAAATTTTCAAAAAAGAATTTGGAAGATTTTAAGATTTAAAAGCTTTGAAGAAATTCAAAAATAAATTAAAATTTGAGAAGGTTTTAAAAACTTTAAAACAAAATTTACATTTGTAGATATTTCAAAAAAATATATTTACTTTTCAATCATTTTCAAAGCTTTCAAACGAATAGCAAATTTTTTAAGATTCGTGAGAACATTATTAATGATTTATGTTTGAATTTATGTTGAAGATTTTAAGACAATTTTTTCTTTATTTGCAGGATTTTGAAAAACTTTAGGAAAATTTTGAATTATTTCAAAAGATATTTGATGATCTTTCACTTTGAAAAATCAATTTTGAAGAAAAGTGAAAACGAGTTAAAAAAATTTGAGATGATTTCATAGAATTTCTAAGAAAAGTGTAATTTTTTTTTAATTTTCCAATATTAAAAACTTATAAATTTTTTAGGCAACATCGAGTAATTTTAAGAGATATTTAAAAGTTTTGCAAAGATTCAGAAATAATATTAAGCTTAAAAAGATTCCAAAACATTTTTAACAAAATGTGAATTTTTGAAGATTTCTAGGAATAAAATGGAAGCCTATAAAGTGTTTCTGAGAATTTCAAAAGAATTAAAATTTTTTGCTGGAGGTCGATTGGAAAATTAAAAATAATTTTTCATTTTTAAAAATTAATATTCAGAGAAAATTTGAAAAGATTTCAGAACATTTTACAAGATTCCTGAAAATGTCGAAAAACTGGAGCATTTTAGAGAAACTTTTCAGATGTTGAATCATTTCAAAAGATTCAGAAGTTTGAAAAAATTATTTAAAATTTGAAAAGATTCAAGAAAGTTTAAAACAAAATTTAGATTTTTTTAAATTTCTGAACAATGTTGTTATAGATAAATCCGTATAAGCCTACAATATGATTCCTGAAAAGATATTTTCTTGATGGAATAAAATGGAACTTTTTTTGCTTCCGAAAACGATTGGTTGTGGTATTGCCCAAAGATTAAAGTTTTCATAGCCATCATATATTGACTTTATTATTATCTGTAATTACAAGATACTTGTAACACCTCAAGCCGACTTCGGAACACAAGGAATTTCATATTTTAGGCTTACATTTTTTTGCAATTGAATTAATTGGTTTTAGGATTGTCGTTTACACGCTCTACTCTAAAATAAAGAAAAATGGGATGAAAGCGGCCTACTGGAATTTCCCTGATTTCATCTGAGGTCAATGAAGAAATCATGCCGCTCTCCATGTTTATTTTTGCCCGTTCTGGTCTCTTTTTACGTAGACGTCACAAAATTTTTAAATTCCACTTTAAAATGTAAAAAATGAAATTAGTGTTAAATTCTTTAAACTTCAAAGGACTTGAAAATATACCTGTCTTTTTACATTTCTGTTTCATATATTCTGTTGTTGTAATTGGCAAAATAAAGTATTAATAAGAACAAAACAAAATACTAATATAGTGAAGTTAAATTTTCGAAAAAATCGTAACATAGTCGTGTTTGATATTAAATTAATCAGTAATGGGCAAAAAAGTATAATATCTAATCAGATTTCGACTTAAGCTATTCATTAAAGAACGCTAATTAGTATTAGCGCGTTAGAGTGGCAAAAGAACGCTCGCGGGAGCTGTCCGCTCTGCTAGCGCACATCTGTCGCATTCCTCAGAAAAACCGAGGCGAGAAACGAGATTTATAAAATATTTTTTAATTTCTTCCAGACTACTAACAGTCGAATTTTTCCTAATACTGCGTAAAATCCTGTAAAATAAAAAAAAGTCTTCAAACTTTTCTAGATTCTTTTTCAATATATTTTAAAGTTTAAACTGTAAGAATGGGCGATGGTCAATTCCGCCCTGGCTAAAGGTGTAAGGTCCCCTCCCCCCTACAAGGCTTCCCCTCACTCAGTCGATTTCAGTCAGCGGGAATAGAATAGAAGATTTTTTTAATTTAGCACTTGGAAATTTATAAATATAATGTTATTCGAACTCAAAAGTTGAAAATTAAAGAATAAATGTTTAAGTTTATGTGAAATTTGTCCATTATTTTTTACTCAAATCCAGTGCAGTAGCTTTAATGCATTGGTGCAATATTTTACTTAGCTTGGGCAATTCCGGAAGCTAAAATTTGGCTAGATTTAAAAACTTATCAACTAAAATCATAAATTTGATTTATTTCTCACAATCGTATTTCTCGAAATTATCCTTAAATAATTTTGCACTCCCAGTGCAAAAGTAAGAATAGTTTCATTCCTAGCTCGATTTGGAAACTCAATAACAAACATCATACATTTTTTGATTGCTTAACTCATTTTTTTATGAAAGTTCATTAAAAATACTATTCTAATACATAAAAAGCAGAATGTAAACGATTTTCATGGAGTCAAACTCAAAATTGTAGCTTCTCAAATCTAACTTTAAAAATTTTGAACAGGGACCAAAACAGAAAATGGCATTTGCTCAAGTGTCGACAAAAATTTAGAAACTGAATTCGGCAACTTTTAAAAATAATTATTCTTCCTTTCAAAAATAATATGTTTGATATTACCGGCTCCAGACGTTTTACTATTGGTATTTCTGTTTCTTTTTTTTTAACTTAAGCCTCACCCAAAATAGACTAACTTTAAAACTAAAAAAAAGGACTTTTCAAAAAAGAGTTTATGTTTTAACCAAGAAAGATTTTTCAGTCGAAGAAGAAAAAAAATCTCAGCCAAAATGTAGAATTTTCAATCCAAAAAGACGAAATTCCTGTAAAACAGTTTTATTTTCAACTCAAAGATATGAATTTGGAACAGAAAAGTTTAATTTTCAACACAAAAATATGAATTTTCTACCAAAATAATTGAATGTTCAACTAAAGAAGATAAATTATGAAGCAAAAATTGAATGGTGGAATTTGCACTTCAACAATTTATTTTTAACTGAATAAAAACGAATTTTCAACAGAACAGTAAAATTTTCAACGGAAGAAATTAATTTTCTACTAAAATGATGATCTAAAATGATGATCATGATCTTAAGAATTATTATTAATTATTAATTATTATTATTTTTTAAACAAATTTTCAAAAGATTATTTAAAAAATCTCAGAACAAATTTTGATGTAGAAGCTTTCATTATAAGCTTTCTAAGCATTTTGAAAGGTTTCAAAAGAATAAAAAAATTTTATAAAAATTCATGTTCCCAGATAATAACAAAGTTTGATGAAATGAACTGTGGAGAATGATGAACATGGCGACACCTTTGCTGCTCAAAATTCGTGTACATGAAGCAGAACATACGCTTCTACTAAAAGAACATTGAACATGCAATGCTAAGCCAGTCTGTACCAGGCATCTATAAGTTATAGAAGGATATATATAACTACATCTGGTACTTTTTTTTCAACCGAAAAGATTAATTTTCTAAGCAGAAAGATTATTTTTAACAAAATACATGAATTTTCACAACACTACTTAAAAATAAAGAATTTTCAACATAATAGTTACATTTTCAACCAAAGGAATGAATTCTTAACCAAACATGGGATAGTTCAATTTTCGGTAAAAAAAATTAATTTTCAACAAAAAAAAAACATAATTTTCATTAAAAACTGAAGAAATGTACCGCCTTTATACACTTTTTTTCCAGTTAAAAATAGTATTAAATTACCTTGTCATAGAACAAGTTTTTTCAGTGGGGGAAGTGCCGCCGGAAACGATATTTAAAACCACCCTTAGTGTATGACAATCACAAAATCTTCAAAATGACGGCCTTTATATACTTTTTTTCGACATAAAAATAGTATTAAATTACCTTGTCATACAACAAGTTTTTTGAGTGGGGTAAGTGCCGCAGGAAACGATATTCAAAACCACCCTTAAGTGTATGACAATCACAAAATCCTCAAAAAGACCGCCTTTATACACTTTTTTTCCAGTTGAAAATAGTATTAAATTACCTTGTCATATAACAAGTTTTTTGAGTGGGGTAAGTGCCGCCAGAAAAGATATATTAAACCACCCTTAAGTGTATGACAATCACATAATCCTCAAAATAACCGCCTTTATACACTTTTTTTCGACTTAAAAATGGTATTAAATTACCTTGTTATAGAACAAGTTTTTTCTGAGGGGTAAGTGCCGCCGGAAGCGATATTTAAAACCACCCTTAACTGTATGACAATCACAAAATCCTCAATAAGACCGCCTTTATACACTTTTTTCCAGTTTAAAGTAGTATTAAATTACCTTGTCATACAACAAGTTTTTTGAGTGGGGTAAGTGCCGCCGGAAATGATATTTAAAACCACCCTTAAGTGTATGACAATCACAAAATCCTCAAAAAGACCGCCTTTACACACTTTTTTTCCAGTCGAAAATAGTATTAAATTACCTTGTCATACAACAAGTTTTCTGAGTATGGTAAGGGCCGCCGGAAACGATATTTAAAACTACCCTTAAGTGTATGACAATCACAAAATCCTCAAAATGAGGGCCTTTATACACTTTTTTTCCAGTTGAAAATAGTATTAAATTACCTTGTCATACAACAAGTTTTTTAATTGGGTTAAGTGCCGCCGGAAACGATTTTTAAAACCACCCTTAGTGTATGACAATCACAAAATCCTCAAAATGACGGCCTTTATACACTTTTTTTTCGAGTTAAAAATAGTATTAAATTACCTTATCATAGAACAAGATTTGTCAGTGTGGTAAGTGCTGCCAGGAACGATATTTAAAACCACCCTTAAGTGTATGACAATCACAAAATCCTCAAAATGACTGCCTTCATATACTTTTTTCCAGTTGAAAATAGTATTAAATTACCTTGTCATACAACAGGTTTTTTGAGTGGGGTAAGTGCCGCCGGAAACGATATTTAAAACCACCCTTAGAGTATGACAATCACAAAATCGTCAAAATGACGGCCTTTATACACTTTTTTCCAGTTAAAAATAGTATTAAATTACCTTGTCATATAACAAGTTTTTTGAGTGGGGTAAGTGCCACCGGAAACGATATTTAAAACCACCCTAAGTGTATGACAATCACAAAATCCTCAAAATGACCGCCTTTATACACGTTTTTTCCAGTTGAAAATAGTATTAAATTACCTTGTCATATAACAAGTTTTTTGAGTGGGGTAAGTGCCGCCGGAAACGATATTTAAAACCACCCTTAGTGTATCACAATCACAAAAGCCTCAAAATAACCGCCTTTATACACTTTTTTTTCCACTTAAAAATAGTATTAAATTACCTTCTCATAGAAAAAGTTTTTGCAGTAGGGTAAGTGCCGCCGCAAACGATATTTAAAACCACCCTTAAGTGTTTTACAATCACAAAATCCTCAAAATGACGGCCTTTATACACTTTTTTTTCGACTCAAAAATAGTCTTAAATTACCTTGTCATGAAACAAGTTTTTTCAGTATGGTAAGTGCCGCCGGAAACGATATTTAAAACCACCCTTAAGTGTATGATAATCACAAAATCCTCAAAATGACGGCCTTTAAACATTTTTTTCGACTCAAAAATAGTATTAATTTACCTTGTCATAGAAAAAGTTTTTTCAGTGGGATAAGTACCGCCGGAAACGATGTTTAAAACCACCCTTCAGTGAATGACAATCACGAAATCCTCAAAATGACCGCCTTTATACAATTTTTTTCAGTTAAGAATAGTACTGAATTACCTTGTCATATAAAAAGTTTGTTGAGTGGGGTAAGTGCCGCCGGAAACGATTTTTAAAACCACCCTTAAGTGTATGACAATCACAAAATCCTCAAAATGACCGCCCTTATACACTTTTTTCCAGTTGAAAATATTATTAAATTACCTTGTCATAGAACAAGTTTTTTGAGTGGTGTAAGTGCCGCCGGAAACGATATTTAAAACCACCCTTAAGTGTATGACAATCACAAAATCCTCAAAATGACCGCCTTATTTGTAGCACTTTTACTGATGCTGTTTTTTAATTTTGTATATTTATTTATTAATTTAAATACGTTGCAGTATCATTCATGCATTTTTGGTGATGAAAATTATTTAAATTATAAACAAAATTAATTAAATTTGGCAACAACATGCTATGCAAGTAACTACTGACTATGTAGTTTTGATTTGTCGCATTTTGATATTTGTGACCCCTTCACTGTCAGTGACACCTATATGAGCAAGAAAAGTCGTGGCACTTTTGCATGATGACACATGTGGGCATTTCAAAAGAAAAATTATTTATCGTGGTCCGGTTTAATTGTGCTTAAGTATATTAGGGATTTTGGGGTCGCTGAATACAAATCCGATGTCGGATTTTCATAATTCAAAATTTCGGATCCAATATGGCGGACATAAATTATTAAAAATGTTTGGACCTTGATAAAATTGGTTAAAGTTAGGTTTTTAGGGTCACTGAGTTTTTTTTATATTGTTTTGAATAAATATTCTCTTTGAATAATACGTATTAGAAAGTTGCTGCTTTTCCTGAAATTTTCAACTTTTTGTCTACTTTTCACTTAGAGTGTGGTAATAATTAATGAAATTCAACAAACATCATTGTTGAGGCTAATTATAATTGTTTATAACTATCTTCTCCCATAGTTATGCTCTATAATTGCGTTTTTTTCTGAAATTTTGATTTTCGGTCAACTTTTCACTCAGAGCAAAGTAAGAATAATAATTTAACAACAATCATTCCTTAAACAAATCATTATTGTTTATAATTATCTTCTTCTGTATTATTGCTAGATAGTTGCGTTTTTTTGTGCAATTTTTTAACTTTTTGTCAATTTTTCACTTAGAGTGAGGTAATAATTATAAAATTTAACAAATATACTTGTTTCTTTGAATTATTATCGTTTATAACTATCTTCTCCTATAATAATGCTAGAACCGCCCACAAGTGCCCTTTTTATGCGGATGTCCACAAATAATAAATATTAATAATAATTTAAACAAAAAGACTCTCAAGGAAAATTTATATTTAATAGGATTTGTATAGAAAATTTGAATAATATTTTAAATATATATTTTATTTTGGACAAATATAATCACAAAAAAGAAAGAGATTGTTTGAGAAATAATTCTCTCTATTGTTTATGTATCATATGTTCATAACTAAAAAGTCAAAGCAAAGTAAAAAATTGCAGAAAAAAACCGCAACCTTCGAATTATCTGAAGGAAGACAGTTGTAATAATTAATAAACTGTTGAAACAATTATGTTTGTCAACTTGCATTAGTTATTATATTGCCTCACAAAGTGTAGAGTTGACAAACAGTGAAAAATTTCAGAAAAAGCCGGAACTACCTAGCATTGCTATAGGAGAAGACGTTAAAAACGATAATTTGTTTAAAAATTATATTTATTAAATTTTACTAATTATTAAGTCACTCTAAGCGAAAAGTGAACAAAAATTGGAATATTTGCGAAAAAAACAACAAACTTCTGGTAATATTGAAAGGGAATATTATTTAAAATAATGGTCAATTGCTTAAACAATTATGTTTGTTACCTTGAATTAATTATTACCTCACTCTAATTGAAAATTGGATCAAAAGTGAACATTTTTAGAAAAAACTGCAACTTTCTAGCATTATTCTGGGAGAATATTATAATTAACAATCATAAATTATTAAAAAAATTATTTCAGCTCAATTTAATTGATTATTGCCTCGCTGTAATTGAAAAGTTGAAAATAAGTTGAAAATTTCGGAAAAACCGCGACTTTTTAAGTCTATTTTAAGAGAAAATTGCTAAAAATAATAATAAATTATTTAAAATATTCATGTAAACTTCTAGTTATCAGTATAAAGTAGTATTTTATGTGTTATAAACAATTCATAATTATCATAAAAAACCGCAAAAAATTATAATTAGCGCCAGAAACCAAATTTTTCACTTATGAGGTTTTTTGGGACTCTAAAACAGACTTATGGGGGTGATATTTCAAAAATAAGTTTTTATTTGTATTCTATTGCTCATTGTGAAAAGAAATGTTGACTTTCAACTCCATACACCTAATATTGACGATTATGAATGAATTTACAAAAAAGTCTTTTTTTTTCTTATGGTAAATACGTGTTACACTTCATGGGGCTTGCAGAATCTCGGAATATAATTTACGAAAAAAAACTCACTGAGGGGAGGGGGTCCAAAAAATTGAAGGGCGATATGCATGCAATTTCTAGAAAAAAAATTGCCAATGCTTTCGGAGAACACTGTAGTCTACAATGAGGGCCTTCGTAATTTATGACCCGCTTACGAATATATATATATATATATATATATAAATTTCATTCCTTTAGAATCGAACCGAAGGACCTATGACAGTCACCGAACGTGTCCTCGGGTTGCGAATGGAGGATCCTTGTACCAAAGGTTTCTGCTGGATATGGTTACATTGTCGCGGATAATCGTCAAGGATGGTCCCGAAAGAATTATCCCTGAGCGAAGGCGTAACAACCTTGCCGAAAGCTGAATGGCACCTTGGCAGGGTATCTTACAGAGTGTTTCTGGGATACTGGGCGGTCTTTCAGAGTATGCAGCCTTATCCTTGCATGCGGGGCTCTACAAGGACGGACAAACCCTTTCCCTAGCTGCTCGTGGCAATAACAATAACACCATCGAACCACCAAAAAGTTGTAGATGCGGTTCAAAACGATCGAACGCGCAGAGTACCCGACAATCTGTCGGCAAACAGTGCCAATCACGCTAGAGTTCGGCGTGCTGCAAATAATGATTCAAATGGAAACACGACGACGAACCGGCGAAACGTCCACATTAAGTGGACGACTCAACTGAAGGATAACGTGCTAGGCTGCTACGATGCCAGCATTATCCCTGTTCGCGGGGCTTCATGGCGCCTACGCACACACTGTGGTGCCAGAAACACCCAGAGCTCTAGCACGTTTCGCAACAGTCTTTGCGAAATCGACACGCCTACCTCTTGAAAAATGGATATGTACGCGGAGCGCTTTCCCAAACGCTATTTGAACAAGCTGCAGATGAAGATGCGGTGCTGCGAGAGCTTTGACTGATTTAAATCGAAGGCTAACTAGCAGATCGGATTGGCAAGACAGAATGCGTCCCAAATTCAGTGTGTGATTGACTTCATAACATCTGGTAGGCCATTCACGAAAAGGGTTTGAAACTTCGCTCTAGAAATAAGGATCTTCAATCATACACTGAAGAAGTCAAAGCTGCTGACAATCAAGCAGCACATTGTTGACAAAATACTGGTGTTATCCGACGCATGGAAGAGAATACAGAAGAGGGAGAGATGGATCAGGGAAAATCAACAGTTTCTCGCTGATCCATCTCTTCAGTGAGAGTGCTTTATAACCATCTTTGTCGCTCTTACGGTATTGGCCGCGACCCTGCCCTGCCGAACGCTCCAAGGGAGATAGAGTTAATTGTCCGAAACGAGAAGTGCCAAATTTTCTGGAACTACGATTTTCAGACATCAGTCTCCGTTGGTCACTCGAGGCCGGCCATTGTTCTCCAAGACTTCGAGAAACGAACCATATTCGTGACCGAATTTTCGGCTCCGGCCGACTACAACATCATTGCAAAGGAAAAAGAAAAGGAGGAGAGGTATCGAGAACTTAAAAGAGAGTTGCAAAGACTGTACCCAAAATATTCGGTAATCACTGGTTCGTAACCTTCAAGCCATTCCCGCGTGCCAAAAATATGCTGAAGCACTTGCGGGATGGATCAAAAAAGCTGTCATCCTTGGCTCGATTCATGTTCTCAAGACGCACGAGGGTTTCGCCGGCCTGTCGTCGTGATTACATTATGCCACCCATCTCACGGGCGTGAGATGTGGCTATAAGTGTGATTTACTGCGGTTCTACTGAGAGCCGATGTCATTTTCAGATGGCAGTTGCTCCCAGTGGGTCCCTGCGTTTGTTTTTCAACCTTTTTTCTTAATTATATATATATATATATATATATATATATGTAATTAGAAACTAAAGTTTAAGAACCACCAGAGGGTCCCACTGGGAGCAACTGTCATCTAAAGAATGACATCGGCTCTCAGCAGGACCACGGTAAATCCCATTTATGGCCACGTCTCACAACCGTGAGATGGGTGGTCACAGAACACGAGGAAATCACAACGACAGGCCGGTGAAACTCTCGTGTGTTTTGAGAACACGAAGCGACCCAAGGATGGCACGTACCGAATATTTCGCGTACAGTCGTTGCAGCTCCCTTTTAAGGTCTCGATACCTTTCCTCCTTTTCTTTCTCCTTGTCAGTGATGTTGTGCTCGGAAGGAGCCGAGAATTCGATCACGAATATAGTTTGTCTCTCGAAGTCTTGGAGAACAATGTCAGGCCTCGAGTGTAAGAGCGACAAGGATGGTTATAAAGCACTCTTAGAGCCACAATGTGTTTGTAGATTTACGTCGTTTCTGCGTAAGCGGGACACCCCGATAGTATGTGTTGTAGGTACTCAACGTGTGTATGACACGCTTTGCACATATCGCTTGGAACTTCTTGACCTGAAATGCGGTTACGGTATGCTAAGGTGGAAATGACACTTTCCTGGCATGCGAAAATAAAACCCTCTGTACCTGAATTAGTCAATTAGCAGGTTCTCTCGACAGCCTGCTACACCTTTTTTCGAGCCACGTTGTTCGTACATCTCACGCCATACATGCTCAATTCGCCGAACCATCCTGTTGTTTAGGACAGCTGTAAAGATCTTACACAGTGTGTTCCAACAAGTTATTGGCTTGTAATTCTCTGGGTTGGACAGGTCGCAATTTTTCGGTAGGAGTATAGTGCGTCCTAACACCAGCCACTGCGGAATGGGCGTGTCCGACTTTGAATATGAGATGAATATGCGGGTGAAAGGTTGATGTGTAGAAGTCAACTTCTTCCACCAGAAGTTCTTGATACAATCTGGTGCAGCACCGGAGAAGTTCTTTGTGCCTTCAAGTGCTTTTTTCACCTCTCCAGCAGTGATTGATGGACATTCCTCATCAGATTTTATGAGGTCGTCGCAAAATTCCTTGAAGCGGATGATATTGTCAGTATCTTCTTTTAACTTAAGTGTTTTCGCGATCTTGTATACCTCTCTCCAAAAAGTCTCTATCTCGTTGGGCTTGGGCTGATTTTTACCAGAAACAGGGTGTTTACTAAAGAGGCGAAATGGGTCAGCGATAAACTTTCGATCCTCCCTGATCCACCTCTACCTCTTATGTATTCTCCTTCTTGCGTCAGATAACAGCCATATTTTGTGAACAATATGCTGCTCGATTGTCAGCAGCTTTGACTTGTTCAGTATGTGATTCAAGATCCTCAGTTCTTGCGCGAACTTTCAAACCCTTTTCGTGTATGGTCTACCAGATGTTATGTAGACAATCACACATTAAACACGGAACGCATTCTGTCTCGCTAATCCAATCTTCTTTTTCAGTTGACGCAAGCGTCTTTTGGTCTTTTGATCCATCGTCGGTTTGAGCCTTCGATTCGAATCAGCCAAAGCTCTCACAGGACCATAAATTGAGTTAATGTTCCTTCTTGTCCTGAAATCGTGATTATCTCTCAGAAGGTGCCTGCTTTCTGCGGTTGGTATTAATGTCCCTTCCTCATCCTCGGCTGCAGCTTGATCAAGCAGCGGTTGGGGAAGCGCTCCGCGTACATATCCATTTTTCGAGACGTAGGCACGTTGATTTCGCAAGGATTGAAGCGAAACGTGCTGAAGCTCCGGGTGTTTTTGGCACCACAGAGTATGCATACGTGCCATAAAGCCTCGGTGAACAGGGATAATGCTGACATCGTAGCAGTCTAGCAAGTCATCCTTGAGTTGATTCGTCCACTCAGTGTGGGCATTTCGCCGGTTCGTCGATAACAGCCTTCATCCAGATATCTGGAAAAAGATCGACCTGTAGGGAAACGTTATAAATATGCAAAAGATTAGGAAAAATAATTGAAACTCGATTATTTTACACCTTACCAAATGTCTACTGAACTTGGCAACAATAATTGTTTCAAGCAGTGAATTGAATGATGGGGATTTACGAATGTAATAAACATAATAAAGGTCATCATTGGCAAAGGAAGCAACAAGAGCCTTGGTAACCGATTCTAGGATCAAAGGAATATCCTAATTCGGCTTAGTAGATAACCCGTGGAACTTAAGTGCTGTTTAGAGCGCAGCTTGCTCCTTATCATTAAGGACAGCTTCAAGTGAGGAAACCTTCAATTTAGTGGGCTGTCCTCCGTCTTAATCTGTGCGACCTTATCCGCATTACTAATAGAAGAAACTTCAAGTAATTTGATTCTGCGAGAATTCTTGAAAATGGGCATAATTTACGATGTGATAGCACCTAAAAATCGAAAGTATTCAGTTCATGTTCCAATTTACATATATTGTAGTACAATTGGTCCTTAAGTCGTTGTATATACTTTGAGGCCTTAGAGTGACGGGTTGCCCAATCGCAGGGGCCCTGAATGTTCAGTTTTTGGCTATGCGCATCGAGGTTTAGGCGAGAAACCTATTTTTGGAGTGGAATTCTTCTCCTTTATACCCCTATATTGAGCAGATTGGGGAAGCATTTCATTTTGAAAAAACAAGCTCTTGCAAGAGCGAGCGGACCCAACGTGGTGCGCGATGTTCCAAGTGATAACAAGAAATCTTGTGCTGAAATAGGATTTGGCTGTGACTCACAAGGAAGGTTACCCAAGTGTCCGCCTCCAATTTGACTCGTTCTGAAGTATTATTTAGAGCACTAAAAAATAAGGTACACGTATTTTCTTATACGTTCTAGAATTCATACTTAGGGGGTGAAATCACCCTTCAAAGTTTTTGAATAATTTCTTTAGAAATATACTTTCCAGAGAAATTAATCATTAGGAGGCAGTGTAAATATTGTTTAAACTGTAATTATGTTATTATATAAAAAGGCTTTAATTTTAAAGATATATAAATCAAAATTCTTTAACTTTTATGACTGGAAATCACAAGTCAAGTTTTCAATTCTAAATCTTCCAAATTGAAGAAATTTCGAAGGAAAATCGTAAAAATTACAGAATTTTTAATTGTACAACTCAAAACTTGCAACATTTTTAATTGCAAATTGTCAAAATTAAAAATACTTCAATTTTAAAGATATATAAATCTAAATTCTTAAATTTTGATAATTTTGGAAATCACAAATTAAGGTTTCATTTCTAAATCTTCAATTTTTAAATTTGAAACTTGCATAATTTTTAATTTTAAACTGACAAAATAAAAAAGGCTTTAATTTTAATGATATATAAATCCAAATTCTTAAATTTTTTATGACTTTGAAAATCAAATGTCAAGTTTTCAGTTCTAAATCTTTCAAATTGAAGAAATTTCTAATAAAAATCGTGAAAATTACAAATTTTTTAATTATGAAGCTTAGAACTTGCCAATTTTTTAATTTTAAACTATCAAAATTAAAAAGACTTTAATTTTAAAGATGTATAAATCGGAATTCCTAATTTTTGACGACTTCGAAAATCAAATGTCAAGTTTTCAATTCTAATCGTGAAAATTACAGAATTTTTAATTGTAAAGTTTAAAAATTGCCGATTTTTCTAATTTTAAACTGTCAAAATGAAAAAGAATTTAATTGCAAAGAGATATAAATTAAAATTCTTCAATTTTTTATGATCTTGGAAATCAAAAGACAAGTTTTCAATACTAAATTTTCCAAATTGAAGATATTTCAAATTTAAAGCATCAAAATTACAGAATCTTTAGTTTTAAAACTTGAAACTTGCATAATTTTTAATCTTAAACTGTCAAAATTAAAAAGGCTTTAATTTTAAAAATATATAAATCAAAATTCTTAAATTTGTTATGACTTTGGAAATCACAAGTCAAGATTTCAATTCTGAATCTTCCAAATTGAAGAAATTTTTAATGTAAAGCATCAAAATTACAGAATTTTCTATAGTAAAATTTAAAACTTCCAACTTTTTTCAATTTAATTATCGAAAATTATTAAAAACATTTGGATTTTAAAGATGTATAATTTGAAATTCCTAAATTTTGACGACTTTGAAAATCAAATGTCAAGTTTTCAATTCTCAATCTTTCAAATTCAAGAAATTTCTAATAAAAATTATGAAAATTATAGAATTTTTAATTGTAAAACTTAAAACCTGCCGAGTTCTTAATTTTAAACTATCAAAATTAAAAAGACTTTATTTTTAAAGATATATAAATCAAAATTCTTAAATTTATTATGACTTTGTGAATCACAAGTCTAGTTTTCAATACCAAATTTTCTAAATTGAAGAAATTTCTAATAAAAATCGTGAAAATTACAGAATTTTTAATTGTAAAGCTTAAAACTTTTCGAGTTTTTAAATTTTAAACTATCAAAATTAAAAAGACTTTAATTTTAAAGATATGTTAATTTTAATTCTTCTATTTTGTATCGTTTTGTAAATCACAATTCAAGTTTTCAATTCTAAATCTTCCAAATTGAAGAAATTTCGAATGAAAATCGTGAAAATTACAGAATTTTGGATTGTAAAGCTTAAAACTTTCCCATTTTTAAATTTTGAACTGTAAAAATTAAAAAGACTTTAATTTTAAAGATGTATAAATCGAAATTTCTAAATTTTGTCGACTTTTAAAATCAAATGTCAAGTTTTCAATTCTAAATCTTCTAAATTGAAGAAATTTCTAATAAAAATCGTGAAAATTACAGAATTTTTAATTGTAAAGCTTATAACCTGCCGATTTTTTAATTTTAAACTATGAAAATTCAAATGACTTTAATTTTAAGGATATATGAATTAAAACTCTTCGATTTTTTATGATTTTGGAAATCACAGGTCAAGCTTTCAATACTATATTTTCAAAATTGAAGAAATTTCGAATAAAAATCTTGAAAATTACATAATTTTAAATTGTAAAACTCGAAACTTGCAACATTTTTAATTGCAAATTGACAAAATTAAAAATACTTCAATTTTAAAGATGTATAAATCTAAATTCTTAAATTTTGACGATTTTTTAAATCAAAAGTCAAGTTTTCAATTCTAAATCTTCCAAATTGAAAAAATTTCTAATGTAATAAAGCATGAAAATTACAGAATTTTTAATTGTAAAACTTAAAACTTGCAACAATTTTAACTGCAAATTGTCAAAATTAAAAATACTTCAATTGAAATTCAAGAAATTGCTGTTAAAAATAGTGAAAATTACAGAATTTTTAATTGTCAAGCTTAAAACGTTTTTTGGTCTTGATTTTGGATCTATGATTTCTTTTTCGAAAATTCTAAAAACGAATTCTAAATCGGAGGTCCAAAAAAAACCCCCCAAAAAAAATTATTTTCACTGAAATTGAATATTTTTTTTAGTTTTGTGGTCTCGATTTTGGATCTATCATTTCTTTTTTGGAAATTCTAAAAACGAATTCGTAATCGGAGATAAAAGAAAAAACCCCCCCTAGAACATCATTTTCACTGAAATCAGATATTTTTTAGCTTTTTGGTCTCGATTTTGGATCTATCATTTCTTTTTTGAAAATTCGAAATCAGAGATCCCCAACAAAAACCCTAGAAAATCATTTTCACAAAAATTGAATGTTTTTGGTTTTTTGGTCTCGATTTTGCATCTATAATTTCTTTTTTGAAAATTTGAAATCAGAAATCCCCAACGAAAAACCCTAGAAAATCATTTTCACGGAAATTGGATATTTTTCGCTTTTTTGGTCTCGATTTTGGATCTATCATTTCTTTGAAAATTTTTTAAAACCGAATTCGAAATCGGAGATCCGAAGAAAAAAAAACCCGTTAGAAAATCATTTTCACGGAAATTGGATATTTTTTAGTTTTTTGGTCTCGATTCTGGAACCATCATTTCTTTTTCGAAAATTCTAAAAAAGAATTCGAAATCGGAGGTCGAAAAAAAAAACCTAAAAAATCATTTGCACTGAAATTTGATTTTTTTTAGTTTTCTGGTCTCGATTTTCGATCTATCATTTCTTTTTTGAAAATTCTAAAAACGAATTCAAAAACAGAGACCCTCCAAAGAAAACCCTAGAAAATCATTTTCACGGAAATTGGATATTTTTCACTTTTTTGGTCTCGATTTTGGATCTATCATATCTTTGAAAAATTTTTAAAACCGAATTCGAAATCAGTGATCCGAAGAAAAAAAAACCGTTAGAAAATCATTTTCACGGAAATTGGATATTTTTTAGTATTTTGGTCTCGATTTTGGATTCATCATTTCTTTTTTGAAAATTCTAAAAACGAATCCGAAATCCGATATCTAAAAAAAAAACATAGAAAATCATTTCCATTGAAATCGGATATTTTTTTAGCTTTTTGCTCTTGATTTTGGATCTAAATTTTTTCTTCGAAAATTCTAAAAACGAATTCAAAAACAGAGACCCTCAAAAGAAAACCCTAGAAAATCATTTTTACGGAAATTGGATACTTCTTAGTTTTTTGGACTTGATTTTGGATCTATCATTTCTTTTTCAAAAATTCTAAAAACGAATTCGAAATCGAAGATGAAAAAAAACCTAGAAAATTGTAAAAACGAATTCGAAATCAGAGATCCCCAAAAAACCCTAGAAAATCATTTTCACTGAAATCGGATATTTTTTTAGTTTTCGGTCAGATTTTGGATTCATAATTCTTTTTTCGAGAATTCTGGAAACGGATTCGACATCGAGATCGAAGAAAATAAATTTCACTGAAATGGAATATTTTTCTACTTTTTTGGTCTCGATTTCGAATCCCCCATTTTCTTTTTGGGAATTCTGACAACGGATTTAAAATCAGATATTCAAAAACACCAGAGAAAATAGTTTTCAGTAAAATCGGATATTTTATTTTTTAGTTTCTTGGTCCATATTTTGAATCCGTTATTTTGTTTTTGAAAATTCTGAAAATGGATTAGAAAGCAGATACCTGAAAACACCCTAAAAAATCATTTTCACAGAAATTAGATATTTTTTAGTTTTTTGGTCTTGATTTTGGATCTATAATTTCTTTTTTGAAATTTCTAAAAACGAATTCGAAATCGAAGATAAAAAAACCCCTAGAAAATCATTTTCACTCAAATTGTATATTTTTTTAGTTTTGTGGTCTCGGTTTTGGATCTATCATTTCTTTTTTGAAAATTCTAAAAACGAATTCGAAATCGGAGATAAAAAGAAAACACTAGAAAATTCTAAAAACGAATTCGAAATCAGAGATCCCCAAAAAACCCTAGAAAATCATTTTCACGAAAATTGGATATTTTTTAGTTTTTTGGTCTCGATTTTGGATCTATCATTTCTTTTTCGAAAATTCTAAAGACGAATTCGAAATCGGAGATCAAAAAAAAAAAACCCCGTTGAAAATCATTTTCAACGAAATCGGATATTTTTGTTATTTTTTTGGTCTTGATTTTGGATCTATCATTTATTTTTCGAAAATTCTAAAAACGAATTCAAAATCGGAGATCCAAAAAAAAACCTTGAAAATCATTTTCAACGAAATCGGATATTTTTGTTAGTTTTTTGGTCTTCATTTTGGATCTATGATTTCTTGTTCGAAAGAATAGTTTAATTTGAAGTTGAAGAAATAAGTTTTTTAACCAAATAAAATAAATTTTCAACGAAATAGTTAAATTTCTAACCAAACTGATGAATCTTTGATAAGAAAATGAATTTTCCACAAAAAATGTAATAGTGTAATATACGAATTTCCAACAGAAGAGTTGAATTTTCAACGAAGAAAGATTTTTCAATCAATCAAGAAAAAAATCTCATCCAAGATTATGAGATTTTAAGTCATAAAGATGAATTTTTGAAAAACAGTTGAACTTTTAAACAAAAAATATGCATTTTCTAACTAAATAATTGAATTTTCGACGAAAAAATACGAGTTTTCAACCAAATAAGTGAATTTTTAATTGAAAAAAATCAATTTTCTAGCAAAAATGAAATAACTACATTTTTAATACAAAAATTAATTTTTAACAAAAAAAAACAACGAATTGTCAACACAATTTGTTAAATTTTTCACCAAATATTTAAATTTTTCGCCAAAATTGCTACAAAAAAAAGGCCAATTTTCTACAAAACAGGTGAATTTTAAACTAAAAAAGCTAAATTTTCAACAAAAAAGAGAATAGTTTAATTTGAAGTTGAAGAAATAAGTTTTTTAATTAAATAAAATAAATTTTCAACCAAAAAGATTAAATGTCTATGAAAAAAAATGCCGACGAGAAATGGAATAGTTAAATTGTTAGTTTAAAAAAATTAATTTTCAACCACATATTTTAATTTTTAATGGAATTTTCAACGAAAAAGGTTACTTTTCTACTAAAAAAAAGACCGTTTTGGAACAAAATAGATGAATTTTCAAATAAAAAAGATCAATTTTCAACAAAAAATAGAGTAGTTTCATTTTCAGTTAGAAAAAAAAATTTTAAGCAAATAAAATAAATTTTTAACGAAATAGGTTAATTTTCAACCAAACAAATTAATTTTCTACCAAAAAGATTAAATTTCTATAAAAAAATTTCGACAAAAAATTTACTTAAATTCTTAGTCAAAAAATTAATTTTCCAAAGAAACCAAAGAAATGAATTTTCAACCACAAATAGAATAGTTAAATTTTGAGTTACAAAAATTAATTTTCAAACATAAGAAAAACGAATTTTCAAAAAAATAGTTAAATTTTCAACCAAAGAAATGAATTTTCAACCACAAATAGAATAGTTAAAATTTCAGTTAAAATAAATTTTCAACCAAATAAAATAAATGTTCTTTTCTATTAAAAAGACGAATTTGCAACAAAATAGTTGAATTTTCACCTAAAACAGGTATACTTTGAACTTAAAATAGAATAGTTAAATTGTCAGTAAAAAAAATAATTTTAAATGAAACATATTATTTTCAATCAAAGAAATAAATTTTCAACCAAAAAGATCAAGTTACAACGAACAAGATTAATTCCTACACAAAAAGATTGAATTTTCAACCCAAAAAGACGAATTTTCTATCAATAAGAACAACTTTTCAACAAAATTGTTGAATTTTACAAACAATAATAAAACTGACTTAGGGTGACAAAAAATTTAGTTAAAAAAATTAATTTTCAATAAAAAAAATATTTTCTAACAAAAAAAAGAATAATTTTTAACAAAATACATGAATTTTCAACCAAATAATTTAATTTTTAATGGAATTTTTAACCTAATAGTTGAATTTTTAACTGAAGAAGATTAATATTCAAACAAACATGAAATAGTTAAAAATTCAGTTAAAAAATTAATTTTCAATGAAAAAAAAAACTAATTTGGAACCAAAAAGATTAATTTTCTACCAAAAAAAGATTAATTTCTAATAATATATAATATTTCGTTGAAACTTGATGTATCGTGTTAGAAATTATTCTTTTTTGGTAGAAAATTAGTTTTTTGATTGAAAATTAATTTTTTGACTACAAATTTAGCTCCATTTTTTGTCGACATTTTTTTATAAACATTTAATCTTTTTGGTAGAAAATTAATTTGTTTGGTTGAAAATTAATTTGTTTTGCTTAAAAACTTATTTCTCTAACTGAAAATGAAACTACTCTATTTTTTGTTGAAAATTGATCTTTATTATTTGAAAATTCATCTATTTTGTTCAAAAACGGTCTTTTTTTTGAGTAAAAAACTAACCTTTTTCGTTGAAAATTCCCTTAAAAATTAAAATATCTGGTTGAAAATTAATTTTTCTTTAAGTAAAAATTTAACTATTCCATTTCTCGTCGGCATTTTTTTAATAGACATTTAATCTTTTTGGTTGAAAATTTAACTATTTCGTTGAAAATTTATTTTATTTGGTTAAAAAACTTATTTCTTCAACTTCAAATTAAACTATTCTAGATTACTTTTCTAACATAAAAGGTAAATTTTTATTCTAATAGAACTCATTTTTTTTAAATCAAAATTTGTATTAAAAAACGTCAAATTTATTGATTTATTTCAACCAAAAAAGTTATTTCTACCATAAAAGGTGAATTTTTAATATAATAGGACAAATATTTAAAAAAAAAACAGTTAGATTTTTAATAAAAAAATTAAATTTTCAACAAAATAGTTTAATTTTTAACAAAATAATTAAATTTTCAACAAAATAGTTTTATTTTAAGCCAATTTGTTGTATTTTTGTTTAATTTCAATTTTAACTTAAAAATTAAAAATTTATTTATTTCAATCCAATTGTTTACATTTTCAGCCTAGAAAGATCAATTTTTAAACAAACTGTATAATTTTTTTCTAATTAAAAAATTACAAATTTATTTATTTACTTCAACCGAAAAAAGGTTACTTTTCTACCGTAAAAGGAGAATTTTCACTCTAATAGGACGAATTTTTTAAAGAAACAGTTCAATTTTCAACAGAATAATTAAATTTTTTAAATAGTTCAATTTTTAATCCAATTTTTTGAATTTTCAGGCTAGAAAGAGCAATTTTCAAACAAACTGTCCAATTTTTTTTTAATACAAAAATGACAAATTTATTTATTCACTGCAACCAGAAAGGGATTGCTAGAATAAAAGATGAATTTTCAATCTGATCAGAAGAATTTAAAACAAAATAATTAAATTTTCAACAAAATACTTTAATTTTTAACCCAATTTGTTGTATTTTTGATTAATCAAAGTCTGTATTGAAAAATGTCTAATTTATTTATTTATTCCAACCAAAAAAGATATTTCTTCCATAAAAGGTTAACTTTCAATATAATAAGACAACTTTTGAAAAAAACAATTTCATATTTAACAAAATTGTTAAATTTTTAAGAATATAGTTTTATTTTGAAGCCAGTATGTTGAATTTTTGTTTAATTTAAATTTTAATCTAAAAATGACAAATTTATTTATTTCAACCGAAAAAATATTACTTTTCGGACACAAAAGATGTATGTTCATTCTAATAGGACGAATTTTTGAACGAAACATTTCATTTTTCAACAGAATATTTAATTTTTTTTGTAGTTTAATTTAAACCCAATTTGTTTAATTTTTAGCCAAGAAAGATCAATTTTTCATACAAACTGTCCAATTTTTTTTTAATTAAAAAATGACCAATTTATTTATTTACTTCAACCAAAAAAGGTATTTCTAGCATAAAAGATGAATTTTCAATCTAATAGGAAGAATTTTTAACAACATAATTAAATGTTCAACAAAATACTTTAATTTTCAACCCAATTAGTTGATTTTTTGATAATCAAAATTTGTATTAAAAAATGTCAAATTTATTCATTTATTTCAACCAAAAAAAAATTACTTTTCTGCCATAAAAGGAGAATTTTCATTCTGATAGGACGATTTTTTGAAAGAAACAGTTTAATTTTCAATAAAATAATTAAATTTTCAACAAAATAGTTTAATTTTTAAGCCAATTTGTTGAATTTTTGTTTAATTTAAATTTTAACATAAACATGTCAAATTTATTTCAACCAAAAAATATATTTCTACCACAAAAGGTGAATTTTTAATATAATAGGACAAATTTTCAAAAGAACAGTTAATTTTTTAACAAAATAATTGCATCTTCAACAAAATAGTTTAATTTTTAAGTCATTTTGTTGAATTTTTGTTTAATTCTGATAGGCCGATTTTTTTATCGAATCAGTTCAATTTTCAACAAAATAATTACATCTTCAACAAAATAGTTTAATTTTCAAGTCATTTTTTTGAATTTTTGTTTAATTCTGATAGGACGATTTTTTGAACGAAACAGTTCAATTTTTAACCAAATAATTAAATTTTCAACAAAATAGTTAAATTTTCAACAAAATAATTAAATTTTCAAGAAAATAGTTTAATTTTTAACCTAATTTCTTGAATTTTTGTTTAATTAAAGTTTGTATTCGAATATGTCCAATTTATTTGTTTATTTTAAACGAAAAATGATTCGAGAAAAGATTACTTTACTACCATAAAAGAAGAATTTTCATTCTAATAGGACGAATTAAAAAAAACTGTTTAATTGTCAAAAAAATAATTACATTTTCAACAAAATACTTTAATTTTCAACCCAATTTGTTTAATTTTTGTTTAATTTAAATTTGTATTAAAAAATGTCAGATTTATTCATTTATTTCAACCAAAAAAATATTACTTTTCTGCCATAAAAGGAGAATTTTCATTCTGATAGGACGATTTTTTGAAAGAAACAGTTTAATTTTCAATAGAACAAAATAGTTGAATTTTTTACTAAAAAAAAACAAATGTTCAACAAAAAATGGAATACTTACATTCTCAACTAAAAAGATTAATTTTCAATGATAATAAAAAGAAGGAATTTTCAACTAAAATGATGAATCTTCAACCAAAAAGATCCATTTTTAACAAAGTACTCAAAAATTTAACGAAGCACTTAAATTTTCAACTCAAAGAGAAAAATTTTGAATCAAAAATGGAATAGTTAAATTTTCAACCAAAAAATTAATTTTCAACAACAAATGTAATAGTTGATATTTCTAACAAAAAAAAATAATTTTGAAATAAATAACAGTTGAATTCAACCAAAAAAGATGAATCTGCAAGCAAAAAAGATCCATTTTTAACAATTTAGTTAAAAATTCAACCAAGTAGTGGAATTTTCAACTAAAAAAGATCAATTTTGAACTAAAAATGGAATATTTAAATTTCTAACCAAAAGAGATCAATTTTTAACTAAAAAAGATAAATTTTCAACCAAAAGTATAATACTGATATTTTCAACACAATTGTTAAATTTTCAACAAAAGAGATGAATTTTCAAGTAAAAAGATTAATTTCCAACCAAATAGTTGAATCTTCAACCAAAACAGATAAATTTTAAAGAAAACAGTTGCATTGTAACGAAAAAGATGAAAATTAGACCAAAAAAGTTTAATTTTCAACTGAGAAAGATTCTTCAGTCAAGAATGAAACAAAATTTGAACCAAATTGTTGAACCATCTACATAGCAGTTGAATTTTATACCAAAAATGATAACTTTTCAATAAAATTGTCGAATTTTCATCAAAATAATTAAATTTGCAACCAAACAGTTACATTTTTAATAAAAAACATAAGATTTCTACCCAAAGAGATGAATTTTCAACGAAAGAGTTGAATTTTCAACCCAGAAACATTTTTTAGTCAAGAAAGAAAAAAAATCTTAACCAGTTTGTTGAATTATCCACAAAAAAGTTAATTTTTACCAAATAGTTGAATTTTCAACCCAAAGGGAAGAATTTTCAACAAAACATTTGAATTTTCAACCAAAAAGGAAGACTTTTGAGCAAAATTGTTGTATTTTCATAATAATAATTAAATTTTCAACCAAAGAATAACATTTTTAACAGTTTTGAACTCGTTTGAAATTATTTGAAACCTTTTAAATCTGATGTAAATGCCTTCGTGAAATCTTTTGTAATATTTATAATCTTTGTGAAATATTTTAAAATCTACTATCATCTTTTGAAAACTTTCAACATATTTGAAATATTTTTAAATCTTTTTAAATATTTGTAAACATTCTGAAATCTCTGTGAAATATTTTGAAACTGTTTAAAATCTCTTGAAATCTTCTCAAATCTATGAAATACCTTATCTTTCTTTGTGGAAAATGATAATTGTTTTTGCAAAATCAACTGTCGTCTCAAAAATTCGTCTTTATTTGGTTTTTTCAACTAAAAATTGTATATTTAAATTTTCAGTTATGTGTTCAAACGTTTAAAAAAAATTCAACTGTTCCAGTTAGATTCGTCATTTTGGTTCAAAATTCATCTTCTTGGGTAAAAATTCAAATTATTCCAATTTAAGATTCACATTTTAATTGAAAATTGATCACTGGTTGAAAATTTAACTTTTTTGTGGAAAATTTGTTTTATGTTTTGGTTAAAAATTAATTCTTTTTGGTTGAAAATTTAATTATTTCATTTTTATTTGAAAACTTATATTTTTTATTTGAAAATTCAACAATTTGGTTCAAAATTCGTCTTTTTGTGGAAGGAAATTAATCTTGTTGCTTGAAAATTTAACTATTCCAGTTAAAGTTTCATCATTTTAGTTGTAAATTCATCTTTTTGGTATGAAATTCAACTGTTTCAGTTACAGATTCATCATTTTGGTTAAAAATTCATCTTCTTGGTTAAAAATTCAAATTATTCCAGTTTAAGATTCATCATTTTAATTGAAAATTTGTCACTGGTTGAAAATTTAACTTTTTTTGTGGAAATTTTTGTTTTGTTTTTTGTTAAAAATTAATTCTTTTTTGTTCAAAATTTAATGATTTCATTTTTAGTCAAAAATTTATATTTTTTAGATAAAATATATTGATTTTGTTGAAACTTCGTCTTTTTTGGACGAAAATAAATCTCGTTGTTTGAAAATTCAACTATCACAGTTGAATATTCAATCATTTGAGTTTGAAAATAATCTTTTTGGTATAAAATTCAACTATTTCAATTGAAGATTCATCATTTTGGTTGATAATTCATCTTCATGGTTAAAAATTCAAATTATTCCAGTGGAAGATTCCATAAACTATTTTGTTGAAAATTTAATTTTTTCGTTAAAAATCTAACTTTTTTTTTTTTTCTTAATATTTGTCCTATTATATTAAAAATTCACCTTTCATGGTAGAAATATCTTTTTTGGTTGAAATAAATCAATAAATTTGACGTTTTTTAATATAAATTTTGATTTAAAAAAAAATGAGTTCTATTAGAATAAAAATTTGCCTTTTATGTTAAGTAATCTTTTTTCGTTTGAAATAAATAAATAAATATGACATTTTTAAGTTAAAATTTAAATTAAACAAAAATTCAACAAATTGCCTTCGAAATAAATCTATTTCGTTGAAAATTTAATTTTTTTGTTGATAATTAAACAGTTTTTTTGAAAATTCGTCCTATTAGAATGAAAATTCTCTTTTTATGGTAGAAAAGTAATCTTTTCGCGAATCTTTTTTTGGTTAAAATAAATTTAACATTTCTAAATAAAAATTTAAATTAAACAAAAATTGAACAAATTGGGTTAAAAGTTAAATTGTTTTGCTGAAAATTTAATTATTTTGGTGAAAATTTAATTATTTTGTTGAAAATTGAACTGTTTTTTGAAAATTCGTCCTATTATATTGAAAATTCACCTTTTATGGAAGAAATATCTTTATTGGTTGAAATAAATAAATTTGACATTTTTAATACAGATTTTGATTAACCAAAAATACAACAAATTGGTTTGAAAATTAATGTGCTTTGTTGAAAATTTAATTGTTTTGTTAAAAATTCTTCCTATTAGATTGAAAATTCATCTTTTATTCTAGAAATTCATTTTTGGTTGAAGTAACTAAATAAATTTGTCATTTAAACAAAAAAACAAAAAATGGACAGTTTGTTTGAAAATTGCTCTTTCTAGTCTGAAAATTCAACAAATTGGTTTAAAAATTAAACTATTCAAAAAAATTTATTTATTCTGTTGAAAATTGAACTGCTTCGTCCAAAAAATCGTTCTATTAGAATGAAAATTCTTCTTTTATGGTAGAAAAGTAAATTTTTTTCGGTTGAACTAAATAAATAAATTTGGCATTTTTAAATAAAAAGTTTAATTCAACAAAAATTCAACAAATTGGGTTAAAAATTAAAATGTTTTGTTGAAAATTTAATTATTTTGTTAAAAATTTTTCCTATTAGATTGAAAATTCACCTTTTGCTCTAGAAATACCTTTTTTGGTTGAAGTAAATAAAAAAGTTGGGCATTTTTCAATTTAAAAAAAATTAGACGGTTTGTTTAAAAATTGATCTTTCTAGACTGAAAATTTAACCAATTGGATTGAAATAAATAAATTTTTCATTTTTAAGTTAAAATAACATTGAACAAAAATTCAACAAATTGGCTTAAAAATAAAACTATATTGTTAAAAATTTTATTATTTTGTTGAAATTCTTCTTATTAGATTGAAAATTCACCTTTTATTCTAGAAATACATTTTTTGGTTGAAGTAAATAAATAAATTGGTCATTTTTTTAATTTCAAACAAATTGGACAGTTTGTTTGAAAATTGATCTTTCTAGGCTGAAAATTCAACAAATTGGATGAAAAATTAAACTATTTAAACAAAATTCATTCATTTTGTTGAACATGAACTTTTTTAAACATTTTACAAACGCGAAAAAATGAAGAATAAACGACATTTTTTCATTAAAATTTAAATTAAACCAAAATTCAACAAAATAGTTTGAAAATTGAACTATTTTGTTGAAAATGAAATCATTTTGTTAAAAATTAAAGTGTTTTTTTTTAATTCGTCCTATTATTGTGAAAATTTACGTTTTATGGTAGAAATATTTGACAGTTTGTTTAAAAATGGATCTTTCGAGGCTGTAAATTCAACAAATTGGATTAAAAATTAAAGTATTTAAAAAAAATTTAATTATTGTGTTGAAAATTCAACTGTTTTGTTAAAAAATTCGTCCTATTAGTATGAAAATTTATCTTTTGTGTCAGAAAAGTTTCTTTTTTCGGTTGAAATAAATGAATAAATTTGTCATTTTGAAGTTAAAATTTAAATTAAACAAAAATTCAAAAAACGGTTTAAAAATTAGGCGATTTTGTTGAAAATTTTATTATTTTGTTGAAAAATGAACTGTTTTTTTTTTAAATTCGTCCTGTTATATTGAAAATTCACCTTTTATAGTAGAAATATCGTTTTTGGTTGAAATAAATAAATAAATAAATTTGACATTTTTTAATAGAAATTTTGATTTAACAAGAATTAAAAAAATTGGGTTAAAAATTAAAGTATTTTGTTGAAAATTTAATTATTTTGTTTTAAAATTGAACCATTTTGTTGAAAATTTAACAGATTATATAGCATAACTTAGAGTTGCCATCTCTTAGATTACAGGCGTCAAACATGCCTCGCTTAGATATTTACATTTCATTAGAGCTAATTTCAAGAAGAAAAAAATATGATTTATGAAATTCATAAAACGGATACCGCTCATTATAAGATATTTTTTGTTTGAGCTTGATCCTTTATTTTCAATAGAAAATGTGTAAGAGGTGTCTAATAGAACGGCTCTTTCGAACCTTTGAAAATTATTATTAATTTTTAAGAAATAGAGTATGTCTATCTGATGGATGATTTCATAATTCATGGTAATCTCCGGGTTTTCTATCACTCAATTTGAAATAGTTCGGAATATTGAAAGGATTTCAAACGAGATCTCGGAAATAAAATCATGATTCTGAACTCGAACAGAGATTTTTCAAAAAGCTTATTCTTCCAATTTACTATTGAAATAATTTTTCGAAATTCCCGTTCTATGTGAAAAATTCTCTGACATGAAGTAGAGATTTTTTTAAATACCGGCGAATTTGAAACATAATAAATGAATTCTCGAATGAAAGAGATACATTTCCACCAACAAAAGAATGGATAAATTTCAATTCAAAAAATTAATTTTTAACCAGAAATAAAAAAGAAATTTTTAGCAAAATAGATGACTTTCTAAAAGAAACTTTTGATTACACAGGCACGCAAAAATGTGTGTTTCGGAAAAAGTGAAGTTTATAGCATTGAATAATTGAGCTAACATTTTGAAAATCTGTATTCATTGAAATTTTCTGCTTTTTCATTCCATAAACTATATTATTAGGTATTTTCACTTAATAGACGTTTAAAAAAAATCGGTTTGTTTTCCCCTCAGCAAGTGCAACAAAAAATACAATTTGTTCATATTTTTCGTAATTTTCAGAATGAAAATTTCTATCAAGTCAATATAATAAATAGTCTATTGGTGCAGAATACAAAAAAGTGACATTAATTTGAGATTGTGGTAGCATGCATTGTTAAAGAAAAAAATTTGAAACTAGAATTAGACATTTTGTAGCCTTTTGATCATATCATTGAATTAACGTAACATTTTCTTGTATTCTGCGCAAATAGAGCAGTAACAAGATTAAGTTTGTACATATTTCTCATCCTGAAAATTACAGAAATATGAATAAATTCTGTTTGCAGTTGCACTTGCTGAGGGAAAACCAAACAAATTTTTTTTTTCAAACGAGTAGAAAGTGAAAATACCTAATAATGCAGTTTTGTAGGATGAAAGAGAATTTATTTTTGTTGTATCTCCAAATTGTGATTGAGATTTCGCAGTCAGTATATAATTACTCACCTTTTTCAAAAAAGTGCCATCGAGTTCTTTGAGAATTTTCTCGTGGTGACGTGTCTTCCTTTAAAATTTTTTTACTGCAAACGAACTGGCTAGCTTTCACTGTAAAATTTTTTTGAATTAAAGCTTTTCGCCATGAAGCTTTAATAACTGGGTTTTTCGGAACGACAAACAAATAATTTTCGCCTATTCGGAATCTTCGGGTACCCTGAGTTCACTTCTGTAACCAGATTTGCACCACAAAGCGATACAAATCAGCATAATAAATGCGATAAACAAACAGAAAAACACCAGTAGAAGACTCCAGCGGGCCATTTTCACAATAATATTTTAATACATTACATTACATTACATTACATTACATTATCTTAGTGCTTTTTCCACCACTTTGGCAGTGATTGATGGACATTTCTCCTCAGATCTTACGAGGTTGTCGCGAAATTCCTTGAAGCGCATGATATTGTCAGTATCTTCTCTCAACCTCAGTGTTTTCGGGATCTTGTATACATCTCTCCAAAAGGTCTCTACCTCGTTGAGCTTGGGTTGATTTTTGGCAGAAACGGGGTGATCACCGAAGAGGCGAGATGCGTCAGCGAGAAACTTTCGATTCTCCCTGATCCATCTCTCTTTTCTGTATTTTCCTCCTTGCGTCAGATAACAGCCTTATTTTGTCCAAAATACGCTACTTGATTGTCAGCATCCTTGACTTGTTCAGTGCGTGATTTAGGATCCTCAGTTCTTGAGCGAACTTTTGTACCCTTTTCGTGAACGGTCAACTAGATGTTGTGTAGTAAATCACACATTGAACACGGTCGAGATGGGTCAAACAAAAACTGTTGATTTTCTCTGGCCCACTTCTTTTTCCACTCTAGACTTCTCCTAGCGTTAGATAGTACTTGTATTCTGTCAACAATATGCTGCCTGATTGTCAGTAGCTTTGACTTGTTGAGTGTGTGATGACAGACCCGCAGTTCGCGCGCGAACTGTCGAACCTTGGCAGTGAAAAAATTTTTTATTGTTTCTTTTCCTAATTGGAAAATGTAATAATCTAAACAGATTGGTTCATAATCAACCATAAAAATATTATAGTTGTTATTTCAACAAAATAGTTGGTTTTTAAAGAAAATAGTTTAATTTTAAACCGTATACTTACATTTTCAAGAAAATAATTAAATTTTCAACAAAAGAGTTGAATTTTTAACAAAATTGTTAAATTTTCAAACAAAAAATAAAATTCAACAAAAACAGAAAATATTATAGTATATATTTCAACAAAAGAATTATATTTTCAACAAAATATGTAGTTTTATTTTTGACAAAATTGTTGAATTTGAAACGAAATACTTACATTTTTAGCCTAATGTGGAATTTTTAACAAAACAGTCAAATTTTCAACTAAAAAGTTGAATTCCCTGCAAAAAGTTAAATTCTTAACAAAACTGTCGAATTTTCATCCCAAAAGGAAGAATTTTTGAACGAAACAGTTGAATTTTCGACCAAAAAATATGACTTTTTAACAAAATAGTTGAATTTCCAAAATAAGAAAAAAAAAAGTAAAAGCAGAAAATATTATAGTTGATATTTCAACAAAATAGCTGGATTTTTAACAAAATTGTTGAATTTCAAAGCAAATACTTAAATTTTCAACAAAATATTTGAATTTTTCTACCAAAAAGTTGAATTTTCAACAAAAAAGTTCCATTTTCAACCAAAAGTTGAATTTTTAACAACACTGTTAAATGTTCAACGGCAGATAATTCAATTCTTAATAAAAAGTTGAATTTTCAACAAAATAGTTAAATTTTCAAACAAAAAATAAAATTCAACCAAAAGCAGAAAATATTATAGAGGATATTTAAACAAAAGAATTACATTTTCAACAGAAGTGTTGGATTTTTAACAAAATAGTTTAATTTTCCAACCAAAAATAAAATTCAACAAAAACAGAAAATATTATAGTTGATATTTCACCAAAAGAATTATATTTTCAACAGAATATGTAGTTGGATTTTTAACAAAATTGTTGAATTTTAAACGAAATACTTAAATTTTCAATAAAATAGTTCAATTTTCAACTAAAAAGTTGAATTTTCAAGAAAAGAGTTGAATTTTCTACAAAATAATTAAAATTTTAGCCTAATGTGGAATTTTCAACAAAATAGTTAAATTTTCTACTAAAAAGTAAAATTCCCTACAAAAAGTTAAATTCTTAACGAAACTGTCGAATTTTCATCCCAAAAGGAAGAATTTTCAACAAAACAGTTGAATGTTCTACCAAAAAAGATGAATTTTTAACAAAATAGTTGAATTAAAAAAAAAAAAACAGAAAATATTATAGTTGATATTTCAAAAAAATAGTTGTATTTTTAACCAAATTGTTGAATTTTAAAGCAAATACTTAAATTTTCAACAAAATAATTGAATTTTCTACCAAAAGTTTAATTTTCAACAAAAAAGTTCAATTTTCAACAAACAGCTGAATTTTTAACATAACTGTTTAATCTTCATTCCAAAAGGACGAATTTTCAACACATACGACAAAAAAATGACTTTTTAACAAAATAGTTGAATTTTCTACAAAATAATTAAATTCTTAACCAAATGTGGAATTTTCAACAAAATACTTAAATTTTCAACAAAATAATTGAATTTTCAAAAAAATGGTAGAATTTTCAGCAAATTAATTAAATTTTTACCCAAATGTGGAATTTTCAACAAAATAGTTAAATTTTCTATCAAAAAGTTGAATTTTCAACAAAAAGTTTAATTTTTAACAAAACTGTTGAATTTTCAACCAAACTGTTGGAGTTTTAACCGCAGGTAATTTAATTTTTAACAAAAAGTTGAATTTTTAATAAAACTATTGAAATTAAAAAAAAATAATATAAAATAAAATTCAACAAAAAACAGAAAATATTATAGTTGATATTTCAACAAATTTGGCTCCCCAACTGTCCTGCACATGCGTCGCATCGCCAATCTCATTGGCCGTAAATGGCGCGCTTTTTTGAAATTAATAAATATGTAAATTAATTTTGTATTTCATTTCATTTATTTAATAATCCAACAGTCTTTCGACCAATTACAGGATACTTAAAACTACACATAGAGTTTATTAATCGCAGTGACATGTTAGTTTGCCATCATTTTTATACTACCTATTTCAGGCAGGCCTCGATGGCAGTTAGAAAGCTCGTTATTGACATGTGTAGCATATCTAGAGGTGCTTTGCATTTTTTATTTACAGTGTTTATTTCATCACACATTCTAAAAATCGGCGTGTTTTGCTTTGAGCTCTGGAGATAGAAAGGGGCCGCAAAACGGCTTTCATAGTTGTTGAAAATTCATCTATTTGGTTAAATATTCATTTTTTAACTTGAAATTTAATTATTTAAGTTTTGGTTGACAATTGATTTTTTTTTAGGAAAACTTAATTTTTTTGTTTGAAAATTTAACTATTTCAATTGAAGATTCATCATTTTAATTTAAAAATCTAATGTTTGGTTTAAAATTAATTTTTTCCACTAAAAATGTTACTATTCCATTTTCGGTTGAAAATTATTATTTTTTAGTTGAAAATTCAACTATTTGGTTGAAAATTTGTCTTCTTCAATAAAAAATTAAACTATTTCATTAAAAACTCATGTATTTTGTTGGAAAATTGTATTTTTTGGTAGAAAATTAATATTTTTATTGAAAATTATCTCCATGTTTAAAATACATCTTTTTGGTTGAAAATTCAAGTGTTCCAGTTCAACATTCATAATTTTAGTTGAAAATTCATCTTTTTGGTTTCAAATTTAACTATTCCAGTTAAAGATTCATAATTTTATTCGAAAATTCATCACTTTGGTTGAAAATTCAACTATTTTGTTGAAAATCTTTTTTTTTTGTAAAAAATTGATATTTTCAAGTGGAAAATTTAAGATTTTTCTTTCAACATTCATTTATTTTGCAATATTTTGCTCTGGTGTGCTAAAATGATGGCAAATATGAATATGTTACATTTAGTTGACCGTGAAAATTTAAAAACTTGACCGTGAAAAGCCGGGAAATAATCGGGAATTTGAAATCGTCCGCCGAATCGCCACCCTGATTACCGACGGTTGGTAAATCAGCTCGGTCGGTAAGTGAAATGATACTCACAGCTATACTACTATTTTCGTCTTTTAGAATTTTCATTTTTAAGAATTTGGACTATTTTGTCAATTTAGAATCTGGCCTTGAAGCTGGGAAGTTCCTCGATAATCGCAGGACGAGAAGACGGAATGATTTCAGGATTAGAATGCACGATGAGAGGTTTGCAGGTTAATTCTCGATTTCAACCTGATAAGCCACAACTGCATATTGCCCTGAATTTGGATGGATTATCTCTCAGAGGACAATTGCCAATTTTATCGCTTCGTAGGCTTTCAATTGAATCGAAAGTAGGTTTATTTTTATTTATATTAAGGGTGTCTACCCTACCTGGAAAACCTGGAAAACCTGGAATATTGTTAAGGAATTTTTTTTAAGTCAGAATTTTTTCAGAGCGTGCCTTATTTTTTTTTTAAATTGCAATATAAAATTGAATAACTATAATTTTTCATTTTTGAAAGTAACTTTACATTACACTGTATTTAACTATTTTGTTGAAAATTAGTTTTTTTGTTTGAAATTAATTTTTTTAACTGAAAATTTATCTTCTGGCTTGTAAATTCAATAGTTTCTTTGAATTTTTTTTTCTCTTAACTGAAAAATGTTTCTTGGTTGAAAATTGCAATCTTGTTGAAAATTCGTCTTCTTTGGTTGGAGATTTATCATTTCAAATGAAAATCCATATCTTTAGTTGAAGAAGATTAATTCTCTGCCAAAAATAACGAATTTTCAATAAATATTTGGTTTTTAACTAGAAAAGATGAATTTTCAACATGAAAGGTAATTTTCAACCAAATAGTATAATTTTCTATCAAAATAGTTGAATTTTTAAAACAAAAATATGAATTTTTAACAAAAAAATTAATTTTTAATCAAATAGTTGAATTTTCTACCAAATAGTTGAGTTTCCAAGGAAAATTATAAATTTTCAACCAAATAATTGAAATTAAAAAAAAAATGAATTTTAAACCAAATAGTATAATTTTCTTCCAAAATAGTTGAATTTTTAAAACAAAAATATGAATTTTCAACAAAAAATATTAATTTTTAACAACAAAAAATGTCCGTCAAATAGTTAAATTTTTTATCAAAATAGTTAAATTTTCATCCAAAAAAGATCAATTTTCAACCCAATAATTGAATTTTCAACAAAAAAAGATAAATTTTTAACCAAATAGTTTAATTTTCTATCAAAATAGTTGAAATCTCAACCAAAAATATGAATTTTTAACAAACAAAAATAATTTTCAATCAAATAGTTGAATTTTCTACCAAATAGTTGAGTTTCCAAGGAAAAATATAAATTTTCAACCAAATAATTGAAATTAAAAAAAAATGAATTTTAAACCAAATAGTATAATTTTCTATCAAAATAGTTGAATTTTTGAAACGAAAATATGAATTTTCAACAAAAAATATTAATTTAAAAAAAAAAAAATGTCCGTCAAATAGTTAAATTTTTTATCAAAATAGTTAAATTTTCATCCAAAAAAGATCAATTTTCAACCCAAAATTTTTGGTTCAAAATTCAACTATTTTGTTGTTAATGCAACTGTTTGGTTAACAGTTTATTTTTTTATTTTTTTAACTCGTCTTTTTGAGTTAAAAATTTACCTCTTGGTAGAAAATCCAACTATTTTGTTTTCGTTTTTTCTAGGTCTTTCAGTGAACTAAGTGAAGAATCCAATTTGACAAAAATATTTTTTTTTCAGATTTCAACCTAATTAAAAAAAATGTGCGAAAACGAGATGGAATATTTTACAAACGCTCTCGATTTTTTTAATGATGTTCAATGGATTTACAATACGCCTGTGACGGAAATTTTAGTAAAAAAATGTTTGGACGATTTTCCTCAGAGATGGCTGGAAACTTTAGAAAAACTGGAAAACGATGAACTGAATGATTTTGTTGTTGAAAGAAAATGCAAGGTTTCAACTTTGGGAAAAATTATATTAATTCGATATAAAAAAAAAAATTTGTTACATGCTTAAAAAAAAAAAATTTAATTTCAGGAAAATTGGCCCAGTTCTCTCATAATGTTTTTGGAAAAATGTAAAAAAATTGACAGACTTTCGAAACCGGAACTTCAATCAATTCTTCAGCTTCCAAGTATTTTTTTGAAAGGTTTGAATCCTAAGAAGAAGCACGAAATTTTGCATCTTACAAATCTTGTACGCAGGCATTGTTTGGAAGAAAATATTTCAACGATTGTTGATTTTGGCGCGGGATTAGTGAGTTAATTACAAATTGAAATAATTAATTAGATTAATTACTTAAGGATTTTTTTAATTCGGAAAATGTTCAGATAATTTTTGTATTTTTTAGGATTTTAAAATTTTGTAAGAAAATTGATTTTTTTTTAAACATATTTAGAAGTTTTGAACAGATTCGAAAATAATTTAAATCTTGAGGTGATTTAAAAAAATGTTTAACAAAATGTAGATTTTGGAAGATTTCGAAAAAAGAAGCTTTTTAAAATTTTTAAAAGGTTTACAGAGAGCCAAAAAGTTTCTTTAGATTTCTGGGAAAATTTCAAATAATTTTTTATTTTGAAAAATGAATATTAAACGAAAATTGAAAAACATTTCATACCTTTCAAAATGATTTTCTAAATTGTCAAAAAGGAACGTAAAATATTTTAAAGCCAAATTTTAGAATTTTGAAAAATTGCAAAATTTACCAAAAAAATCGATTAGGATTAAGAGATATTTAGAATATCTGAAAATAATTGAAAATAATTTAATATTTCAAAAGATTTCAAAAAATTCTAAACACAATGTAGATTTTTGAAAAAAAAAAAAACTTGAACCTAGGAAAGTTTGAAATGATTGTTTGTACTGGAAAATTAATGCTAACAGAAACTTGAAAAGGATTTCAAAATGTTTCGGAAAATTTTATATAAAATGTAGATTTTGGAAGATTTAAAAAAAATAAGCTTCTAAGTATTTTGAAAGATTTGAAGAGAATCAAAACAAAAAAATCTGAAAATTCCTGGGAAAATTAAAAAAAAATTAATTTTGAAAAATGAATTTTAAGCGAAAAATGAAAAATATTTCAAAACATTCAAAATTATTTCCTACAATGTCAAAAAGGAATGTAAAATATTTTAAAGCCAAATTTTTGAATTTTTGAAAAATTGCAAAATTTTGACAGAAAAATGGAATAGGGGTTAAGAGATACTTAGAATCTCTGAAAATAATTTAAAATAATTTAAAATTTGAAAAATTTTCAATCAAAATGTAGATTTTTTAAAATAAAATACATTTTTTTATAATTTTGAAAGGTTTTAAGAGAATAGCAATTGTTGTATAAGATTGCTAGGAAAATTTGAAATGATTTTTTGTGATGAAAAATTAATATTAACAGAAAATTGAAAAGGATTTCAAAATGTTTCGAAAATTTTATACAAAATGTAGATTTTGGAAGATTTTGAAAAAAATAAACTTCCCAAACATTTTGAACGGTTTGAAGAAAATAAAAAAAAAAGAAGATTCACGTGAAAATGTGCAATATTTTTTTATTTTGAAAAATGAATATAAAGCAAAAATTGAAAAACATTTCACATCATTCAAAATGATTTTCTAAAGTGTCAAAAAGCAACGTAAAATATTTTAACGCCAAATTTTTGAATTTTGAAAAATTGCAAAATTAACAAAAAAATTCGAGTAGGGTTAAGAGATATTTAGAATCTCTGAAAAGAATTTTTTTTAAATTTAATATCAGAAAAAATTTCAACAATTTTTAAACACACTTTAGATTTAAAAAACTTTTTTTTAAAACTTGAACCTAGGAAAATTTGAAATGATTGTTTGTGCTGAAAAATTAATGTTAAATCATAATGATGCCCAAGCCGGTCATATGAGGATCGACAAAACCTACTTGCGCATCGCTACCGATTATTACTGGTCCAGGATGTTTCAAGACATCTCCGAATACGTGCGGAAATGCTCGGATTGACAAATGGGAAAAGTAGAACAATTAGCTCCTTCCTGATTAATGAGTCGCTGAATAGTCGAAGAGTCCTGGACTGTAATAGCTGCCGATATTTTGAGTCCCTACCCACGAACAGCTTCCGGGTTCGAATACGTCATAGTTATGCAGGACCTTTTTACCAAATGAGTAGATTTCTGTCCACTTCGACGTGCCACAGGCCCTAAAATGCGCGACGCGTATAAAGAACGTGTTTTGATGCGCTAGGGAACATTCTAAGTCCTACTCATCGACAATGGGACAAAATTTGTAAACTCTCCACTCAAAGAATTGGCTCGGCAATATAACATCTAACATACCACTACCCAACCCTATCACGCACAAGCCAATCCTGCTGAACGGCAGAACATGGGACCAATACCTTTCAGAATTCCGATTTGCCTTTAACACGACCATGCACTCCTCCATCAAAACCACCCCTGCTTTCATGAATTTTGGTCGCAATCCAAAAGCAGTAAATTTCCTTCATGCACACCTAGCACCTATCCCACCAGATCCCACGAAGGTTCAAACCCAAGATCCGGTCGTATGGGCGGAACGAATGAAACGCTTATCGATACTTAGAGATTAAGTAGTAAAAAATCTCTAGGTGGCCTACGATCGCCAAGCTCATTATTACAATATGAGGTTCTTTACAATGACAATTGCAATATATTGTAATAAAGAGCTTGGCGATGGTAGGCCACCTCGAAATTTTTGTACTAGCCAATCTCCAAGTATCGATAAGCGTTTCATTCGTGCCGCCCATACGACCGGATCTTGGGTTTTAACCTTTGTGGGATCTGGTAGGATAGGTGCTAGGTGTGCATGAAGCAAATTTACTGCTTTTGGATTGCGACCTAAATTTAGGAGAGCTGGTATTCTCTGTGAACGACCTGGTCTTGATTACGACTCGCACCCTATCCTCTGCTGAAAAAAATTTTTCGTCAAAACTTGCCACAAATATTCCATGGTCCTTTCCGTCTTACCAAACAATTATCCTCTGTGGTATATAAGGTCTCCAACTTAGAAGATGAATTTGTGAGCAAGATGCATGTGAGAGATTTCAAACAATATCGAGCCTAGTTTGAGATAGTCCTCTCTTTTCTTTAACGCCTCGCTACAATCCAAATATTTCATTACCGAAGCTTAAATTCCTTCAGGGCCTTAGTTTTGTTGCTGTCAAGCTAACATAAATTTCGCTATCGTTATTTTACACCTTGGTTAGTTTATCGCCAAAGCACTATAAATTACCGCTAACGCTATTTTGAAACGTCAGTTTGCTCAAATTAAGGTAAATTTTGCTGTCATTATCTTGAACGTGCGTTTTGCGCCCGATAGATTATTGTAAATTCCGCTACCGTTATTCTAAATGCTGGATTTTCTCATTTTTTTCATGATTTCACGCGAACTCGCTATCGTAACCAAGGTCCTGCTTGTCGCTGGTTGCTCTAACTTTTTTTTTCTTCTTCTCTTCGTTTCACAAAATCTTTTTTTAATTTTCTTCATCTCGTGTGTAAAATTTTTCTTTTTTCAGTTTAGCCTTCAAATAAATTCTAACTATTTCTTGAAGTACCAGGCGTCTTGACCCGCTCACACCTTCCCCTCACTCCACATTGCCTCCTCGCATTATCCAGCGAATTCTCCTACCCGTAAATATCCCAGCATATTTGTTTCATTCTCTTTGTTTGGTATCCTGAGACTCACCAGTTCACTTATCTACTTAACTTAGTCACCAGTTGAATCCTAGTTGTAGGAATTAGCATAACACCCTTAAGGTAACGATTGATTGATTGATTGATGCCATTGCTTGGAGACTCGTGCCATGACGATCTTACAGCTATTACTATCGCTTGATCGGTAGAGAGGTGGTCCTTACTGAGACGTTTTATTTTGTTTAATATATGAAAAAGATGATAAAAATTGGAATGTCACTATTTTGCTACGGACATTAAGTCCCTACTTGTTTGCAATTTGTTTTTTTTTCGTTAGTTCGATTTTCTAAATTGTCAAAGTAGCTGGAATCAGAAATTATGTTTTATTCTGTTGTTTCTACGGCCACGGTTGGCCTTTCCCCACGGAGGGGGTGTTGCAACAAGACAAAGTTTTGAGCATCCTTAATTTAAATTATTATTTGATGTTTAAAGCGACATCTGTTCTCTCGTCGCGTGGCGCGGCACTCTCACTGCTCCAAGTTCGAACTGTCATTCATTCGGAAAATTCCTTTTTCCATGTATGTCACAACACCACTTTGAATTAACAAAAATTATATTGTCACTTATTCACTGAATTTACATACTTAGTATCTTTTTTCTAGGATAACTTGGTCTCCGCGGATCCCGATCTCCTTTACCCTTAGAGGTCGGTATCCTTTCAGCCCTCCCCCCACCTTTGCATAAGACTCGTAAAATGAATGGTTAAACAATCGAAAATTGAAGTTCAGTGATTGTGAATTGTCTTTTCTGAAAGCTCCTTCAGCCTTAACGAACAAATTCTCAGCACGTGTCTCGTGAACAAACAAGGTTGAAAGCAATTTTTAAGATCCAATTTGAGTACAATTTTGTCATTAAATATTTTATTATACCTTGTGTCTTTCATCCATAAATGTAATTTTGAAGTAATTTTTCACGATTAAAGCAAAAACCACACACCCTATCGAAAAATAATTAACAACAAACTTATAGCTCTTTTTTGGGTGCATAATTTTTGTCTCGTCAACTTTTTTGTACCTTGCATAGTTTGACTACAAAATGGAATTTTTCATTATTTCTTGTGCCATCAAAATTTGAATTTTCGATTTTGCAAGAGAATCCAAAAAGCCGTTATGATAATCTTGTATGGCTTTCAAAAAGCAACTTGTTTTTACTTTATTGCATACCGTGCGTTGTTTGACTTGAAATTTCTATTTTTCTTTATTTTTTCTCTATTTTTCAAGTGCTGTAACGCTGATAATAATGATGAAATAGCTGGCTAACGAACAAGTCCTTTCCTTTTATGCCTGAAAAATGTGTGCCAAAGCTCAATCTAATATAATCAGTCATTCGAAAGTTATCGTGCCTACGAAACACTTCTACTGATATTACAGACAGACATACCTTCTCATTAGGATGAGAATATAATCTATAAAAATATCACATGATGAAATCTAACACTGTGCAAAAAATGCTAAAAATTCAACTATTTTTGGTAAAAAAATCAACTACATTTGGCTTAACATTAATTTGGCTACGATAGTTGTGTTATATAAATCTGCAAATGATCTTGTTGTAATTATTTTCAGACGTGTACACTGCATGTACATCAGATTCAACATTTCAAAGATTTCGAGGATTTTCTATAGATTGAAAGGAATTTCAACAGGTGTTACAGGAACTTGAGAGATTTCATAGGATTTCAAAAATTTAATTTAATTTTAAACATTGCAAGTGATTCGGAATTATCACAAAAAAATTTCATGATTTCACAAGATTTCAAATTATTTGAAGGGATTTTAGATTATTTTATAAGATTTCAAGTAGGGTAACACAACCAATTACCGAGGTGGATCCTATTATCCGAGGTAAAAAAAATCCTTCATATTTTCACTATTTTTGAAAGTCCGCTTATTTTTTTCATTCAGAAGCTTGTGGAGACTGATATAATTATTTCTATTCAGAAAATAACATATTAAGGTACTTTACCACTGAGCAATTCACGCCTACCCTGAAAGGGAAACGGCTTGATGATATAATAATAATAATAAAGGTTGTAGGTTAGAAGAATTCAACTAAAAAGTGAAATACAAAGTTTTACAGTGGAACCAAAAAATCTTCAAAATTTCAAAAGTCTAAGTTATTTTTCAGAGCAGAATCGTTTGGTACTCTTCTTTCCGCATTTGGTATTCTAGTGGCCTAAAAACTTTTGCTTTCACGGCATTTTTTCTATAAGTGGTGGAGGATGACCCAAAAATCATAGATTATTATCAATGAAAAAAGAAACATTTCTTACGGATTCATGTTGGTTGTAAGCCGAGTGCATCTAAGTTATTCAACATCCAATCTAAACATACGTAGAGAAAAATGCCTGGCTAGAGTAGACCTGGACATGGCACAAGAGAAGGCGCGGCAGGAGGAGAATACCAGACTGGATAACGAGGTTTGGCAAGAGGACGAGACTTTTCAGGAGAATTACGACCCTCAGTTGAATTACGACTCTCTCGTTGAAAACTTAACTAATTCAATGAAAATTCTTTTTTTCATGTTCAGTTAAAAATCCATCACTGTTCTCGAAAATCTAAAAATTTTGTTAGAAATTTGCTTGTTTTGTTATTGGAAATAAAAATTTTTAACTGTAAATATAACTATTCTATTCTTCTTTAGAAATTTACCTTTTTACATTCTCATCATTTATGATTAAGGAAGTATTAGGATCATCCGAAATTTCACACCTCAGTTTTTTAACGGATCTACACGTTTTGAGACCCCCTGGTACCGGAAATCAAGTTTTGCCAATGGAGTTTGTCTGAAAACAATTAATTTTCAACCAAAGAAAAATGTATTTTCAACTAAAAAGATAAATTTTTAATTAAAATGATGAATTTTCAACAAGAAAAAAAGAAAGTGGTTTAACCTTCACTAAAATAAATCAATTTTCTATAAAATTCTTAACTAAAAATATAATCATCGCGAGGCAACATCTGAAAAAGATAAACAGAAATAAAAGGCAAATAAATTACTAACAATAACATTATAACAGGATGGCCCCAAACTTCATTTTCAAAATTCCCTAACTTTATTCTGACCAATTTTTCATTTTTAACATACAATCTTTTATACACGGAATAAAACAATTTTAAATTAAGATAAAAAAATGTCTAATTTATTATTCTGGACAGTTATTATAGTGCCTCTTATAGAAATTCCCCAAATAAATTCCCGAAATTGAATTCTTTTTCAATATATTGACAGCAAAAAATTTATATATTTTTGTCTTTTTTCGTTCACAGCAGAGAACAAGCTTAAAACCCCTATTTTTTATTTAAGGAAATAAAAATTCCAGGAGCATAAGCAAAATTCAAGGACTTTTCCAGGTTTTTCCGAGTGAAAAAAAAATTCAAGATCTTTTCCAGGTTTTCAAGGATTTCCAGGACAATAGACACCCTGGATTAAATCCAAAAAGGAATTAAATAAAAGAATAAAAAGATGTTTTTCTTCAAAAGTCATATTTCTGGATGTAAATTCGTTTTCTTTACAATTTTCTGTATTAGCATGTTTGATATAGAGGTTTGCATATGTATGCACAACTAGTGTACTTTAGTAAGGACTCACAAACCGTGAGGCGATTTAGCTCGTCTTCAGAAAATATAATTCACCTACTCGCCCATATATTCGCACCACCTCGTCGAGTTAGCCATGAATATGGTAATTCTTTGAGCACAATGCTAATACCTAACGTTAATTCGCTCATCTTCAACACAGAATGGGACAAAAGGGGAAGAAGTGGTGTCCCAATCATATGAGCCTCTTGACAACACTCATTCTGTAATTGTAAAATGATTTGATAAGTAACAAATCAATCCTTTTCTTCGACCGACGATGTTTAAGAATTTTAAATTGTACATTTTTTATGTCATACGGCCCACATAAAAATTAAATAAAAAATGAGCCAAGAAGATGTTTTGAACTCAGAATTTATTAATTAAAAAACTCCTTTCTCCATCATTTACGTACGTTTCGGTACAATTGCGTACCTTTTTCAAAAGGTCTTTAAAACCTAAATACAATAAAATTTCAAGTTAGCAATATTAAACAGAAAAAATTAAAGATAAAAAGAATAATTCATGTAAATTTGTACTTGAGATAAGATTAATTTCGAAGAGTAAAACAAACATCGAAAAGGAACATAGAAAACAATGCAAATTTTGAAGAATTCAAGTCAAAAATTGAGAAAACATTAAAAATTGTTATAGAGGTCTCAAAAAAATGAAAGACTTCACTCACTTTAAAAACTACATCTTAAAAATACAGAAAAAGAGATCTTTATAATGGTCAGAAAGGGCGAAAAAAAAATTTACAATATGGAGATACAATAAGGCAGTATACGTAATGAGCGTTTACATAGATTTACACCTCATCTTCAGATTCAAAATGTCACATTATATCGTTTAAATGAAAAACTTGGCTAAAATAATATGCCCTCCTTCTCAAGCAGTTAAATTTTCAACCAAAAAGATGAATTTTAAACACAGAAGATTAATTTCCTACAAGAAAAGACCAACTTTCAACAAAATATATAAATTTTCAACGAAGCAGTTGAATTTTCAACCAAGAAGAATAACTTTTTACCAAAAAGATGAATTTTCAACAAATTACATAAATTTCCAAGTAAGTAGTTTGAATAATGGATGTGATGCTAGTCCAAATTTCACTTTATATTTTCCTTTGTTTCCAAAAACTTTTACCTTTAGTTGAATTTTTAAAGTAAAAAAGATAAGTTTTTACCCAAAAGTGGAGTAGTTAAATTTTCATTTGTGAGAATTATTTTTTAATTTAAAAATGAATTTTCTACAAAAAGTTCAATTTTGTACAAAATAAAAAACGAATTTTAAACTAAAATTATGAATCCTCAACTAAAAAATTAACTTTCAAGGAAGTAGTAGTTCAACTTTCAACCAAAGACTCGAATTTTTAACTAAAAGTTTAATAGTTGATATTTCAACAAAAAAAGAATTTAATTCAAATAAAAAACAGGCGGATTTCACCAACAAACATGGATTTTCAAACAAACATTTTTAACCCAAAAAATTGATTTTCTACCAAAAAAGGAAATTTTTCAACCAAATAGTTCAAAAAGTGCGACAATAAAATTCGATGCTGTGACGACCTCAAGTGTATTTGGAAGAAACAGGATGGTAAGTTGGCGCAGAGGCTATCTTGGCATATTCTTATTCATGAAAAAAACTATAAGGGAGTTCAAAAACATAATTCACGACATTTCAAAAAAGGCACAATGGTATAATAAACCTGAATTTTTAACCAGAAAGTTAATTTTCAATCAAATCTTCGAATTTTTTACGGAAATAATAGTCAAATTTACAGTTATTAAAAATCAATTTGTATGATTCTTTTCAGTAACTTAGTTAAAATGATTCGGCCTTGTGAGTCTTGAATTCTCATGTAAGAAAGGCAAAAATAAAATTAGTATTTTTAATGAGTTTTGTACTTTATCGTGTATTTTTTCAATCTTTTGAATTTTTTATTTCAAAAATCTCTTTTGTAAAAAGTGAAGAAAAATTTTCAATATTTCGAGTGTACCGCTTGCACTATTACCTCGAAAGGGATTTGGCCTAATGGTACAATAATGATAAAAATAAAAATTATAATGATTAAAAAATATATATTTGATATATTGATTACTACTCATTCTTTGAATTAAATTATCTATCACACAATTAACAAACAATTTAAATACACATTTCCAATGTTTCTATTCTTTCAAAAAACAGGGAAAAGGTGCAGGAAGGTCAAGTAAGATCAGCGACAAAAGAACATCATATTTTCTGGATATTTTAACCATTTGCTGAAATTTTTGCGGTTCCAACACCAAAAGGAATATTAAAAAACGCTATCTTTATATGAAATGAAATAAGAAAATATGATTGACACGAAGAGCTAATATTTATTTTGATACACAGTGCATATTCAATTATTATCTACAATGTATTATTTTGGGCAATATATTGAAAAATAAAATATGTGATTCAACATAATTAACATGCATTCATACTTGTTTTCTATAATATGCGTAATTATTATAAGATATAGAAAATAATCTTTCTTTAGAAATATCAGGAGCTACAAGTGGTCGTTTGATTTTATTAAAGCTTTGGAAAATTATAGTACTAGGAAAGAATGGTTAAAATGTGTAAATGAGACCCTATTTGAAAAAGATATAAAAAGCCATAGGAACAGAAGAGCTTGCATGAGAAAATGCGTGGACGTGAAGGAAGCTAGAGAGGTATGCCAGGATAGGATAGACAGGTGTATTACCTAGGAATCGATCGGGTATCGACGCAATCTGTCCATGGCTTGGATTGAATACAGCAAGACATTCGATAACACGAATCACGAGCTACTTGATAAATTCTTTCAGCGCCTGGAGGTGCATCAAAAAATAGTGAGACTCATAAAAGAGATTATGCTCTTCTGACGGACAAGATTTTTCATAACATCTGACAAAAGGCGAGTGAGTACCAGCTATATCACACGTAAGAGGGGGTTCTTTCAAGGTGACTCTCTAAGTCTGACACTTTTCTGTATCTTCCTCTTGCCTCTATCTATTGTGCTTCAAAGCAAAAACTCTGGAAACCTATGTGACCCGCCGAATAGAAGAGAATATAAAGTCAACCATCTTTTGTACATGGATGACATTAAACTCTCCGCTTTCTCGAAAGAGGACCTCAATACCCTTGTGAAGGCGGTAAATAGGTACTCTCAAGCGATTGGCATAACCTTCGGACTGGGCAAGTGTGCCTGCGTCCACCTACACCAAGAAAGACTAGCAAACACATCATCGCGTGACGATCAGGATGATCAGATCATAGGCGGAAATACAATTTAAGATCTTGGTAAAGGAGAAACATATACATATCTTGGAATACCGTAAGCGGAAACCTAAAATGTGCGTCTGTTAAATACGGCTCTTGAAAAAAGGTATCGTCAAATTCTCAGAAAAATGTGGTCTTCCAAAGTATCTGGAAAGAATAAGATCCAGGCGACCAATATGCTAGCCGTTCCTATACTGCTCTACACGCTTGGTGTAGTAAAATGGAACTTCGATGAGTTGTAGCAACTTGACCGAAGCACATGCAAGATGACGACAATCCATCGAAGTCATCATCATAGTTTTTCCGTACCTCGAATATACCTTCCTCGAGATAAAGCGGGTAGAGGCTTGCTAAACTTGGAGTGTCTTCAACGAAGAACGGTTATGGCTACAACCTGCTCAATTCTAAATATCATACGTAGAGAAGAGCTCTCGATGGGTCTGTCCAATATGTTTATTAAGTCTGCCGGATTGAGATAGGAGACTGAGGGATTTCTTTTTGCTTGTCAGGACGGCGTTAGAGACACCTTAGATTATCGCGAAAGCCTAATGAATTTACCTGTATTCAGCTTGAACCAAAGAAACATTTTATCATTTTGCTTTTTCGGAAAAAACTTTTGTCGTGATTTAGGATTTTTGGGGATTTATTTTTTTTCCGATTTTGGAACGTTATAAACACCAAGAAAAAAATGTTTCCTAGTAATAAAAAATAATAAAATGTTTCTTTGGTTGAAGCTGAAGAAATTTTAGGTTCGAATCAATTCAAAAAACTGGTTTTTGAACATTTTCAAAAAATTCTAAATAAATACTTGAAAGATTAATTTTCAACAAAATACACAAATTTCCAACTAAATAGTTGAAGTTCTAACTAAAAAAGGTAAATTTTCTACTGAAAGAAAACGAATTTGCAACAAAATTCTTAAATTTTCAACTAAAAAAATTAATTTCCAATCAAAAATGAAATAGTGAAATTTTCAGATAAAACAATTTTTATTTCCAACAATATGTACAATTTTCAACAAAAGAAGTAAACCTAAAAGAGAAAACATTTTCAACCAAAAATGGAATAGTTAAATTTTCTCTTAAAAAAGTAATTTTCAACCAAAAATTAAAATGTTCAATTTTCAACCAAAAATGAAGTAATTCCATTTTTAACCAAAAATGAAATAGTTCAATTTTCAACAAAAAATGAAATAGTTCAGTTTTCAACCAAAAATAAAATAGTTCAGTTTTCAACCACAAATTAAATAGTTCAATTTTCAACCAAAAATTAAAGCTCAATTTAGAACTAAAAATGAAATAGTTCAATTTTCAACCAAAAATGAAGTAGTTCAATTTTTAAGCAAAAATGAAATAGTTCAATTTTCAACTAAAAATGAAATAGTTCAATTTTCAACCAAACATGAAATAGTTCAGTTTTCAACCAAAAATTAAATAGTTTAATTTTCAACCAAAAATGAAATAGTTCAATTTTCAACCAAAAATTCAAATGTTCAATTTTCTACCAAAAATGAAATAGTTCAATCTTTAACCAAAAATGAAATTGTTCAATTTTCAACCAAAAATTAAAATGTTCAATTTTCAACCAAAAATGAAGTAGTTCCATTTTTAACCAAAAATGAAATAGGTCAATTTTCAACCAAAAATGAAATAGTTCAATTTTCAACCAAAAATGAAATAGGTCAGTTTTCTACCAAAAATTAAATAGTTAAATTTTCAACCAAAAATTAAAGTTCAATTTTCAACAAAAAATGAAATAGTTCAATTTTCAACAAAAAATGAAATAGTTCAATTTTCAACCAAAAATAAAATAGTTTAATTTTCAGCCAAAAATGAAAGAGTTCAATTTTCGACCAAAAATAAAATAGTTCAATTTTCAAACAAAAATGAAATAGCTCAATTTTCAACGAATAATGAAATAGTTAAATTTTCAACAAAAAATGAAATAGTTCAATTTTCAACCAAAAATGAAATAGCTTAATTTTCAACAAATAATGAAATAGTTCAATTTTCAACAAAAAATGAAATAGTTCAATTTTCAACCAAAAATGAAATAGTTCAATTTTCTGTTAAAAAAAGTAATTTGTAACCAATAATGAAATAGTTCAATTTTCAACCAAAAATAAAATAGTTCACTTTTCAACCAAAAATGAAATAGTTCAATTTTCAACCAAAAATAAAATAGTTCACTTTTCAAACAAAAATGAAATAGTTCAATTTTCAACCAAAAATAAAATAGTTCACTTTTCTGTTAAAGAAAGTAATTTTGAACCAAAAATGAAATAGTTCGACTTTCAACCAAAAATAAAATAGTTTAATTTTCAACCAAAAATGAAATAGTTCAATTTTCAACCAAAAATGAAATAGTTCAATTTTCGACCAAAAATGAAATAGTTCAATTTTCAACAAAAAATGAAATAGTTCAATTTCCATCCAAAAATAAAATAGTTCACTTTTCAACCAAAAATGAAATAGTTCAATTTTCAACCAAAAATGAAATAGTTCAATTTTCGAACAAAAATGAAATAGTTCAATTTTCAACCAAAAATGAAATAGTTAAATTTTCAACCAAAAATAAAATAGTTCACTTTTCAACCAAAAATGAAATAGTTCTATTTTCAACCAAAAATAAAATAGTTCAATTTTCTGTTAAAGAAAGTAATTTTGAACCAAAAATGAAATAGTTCGATTTTCAACCAAAAATAAAATAGTTTAATTTTAAACCAAAAATGAAATAGTTCAATTTTCAACCAAAAATGAAATAGCTCAATTTTCGATCAAAAATGAAATACTTCAATTTTCAACAAAAAATGAAATAGTTAAATTTTCAACCAAAAATAAAATAGTTCACTTTTCAACCAAAAATGAAATAGTTCTATTTTCCTTTTTAGGTTATAACCTCAAAGTTTACACGTTGGTCTTTTTTAAAGGAATAAAACATTAAATTGGGCGGTTAAGTAAAGAGAATCCTTTCAAGTATATTTTAATCGAAAATTATAATTAGGAATGTAAATACATTTATAACCTTTATAATGACAATTTTAATATGTGTAGGTTATAATCACGAATTTCACATGACAGTCTATTTCAAAGTAATTATATAAACGTGAACTTGGTACTTACTGTATTATTATTAAATATAACTTTAAATCACGTTTCGATTTTCATTATCTGTATAACTTTATTATTAACAACCTCGAATTTTATTAGACAGGACATCACGAAGGGGACAGGACATCACTATTCCTTTGTGCAGGACATAAATAAATGTCTTAGTTTTTCATACATTATCGATCAAATTACCGAGCTGTTATTTTTCAGACAGCATGCCCCGCATGTCATGTTTCAAGATTTTATGAATTTTAATACATTTAGAACGTTTATAACAAAAAATGTATGATGTCAGAAGTTTAAAGAAATACTTTACCTATTAGAATATAATATTTTCATGCTCCAAGTATTTCAAAATATGCTGTGAGTGATTAATTTCTGTCAAAGACTTTTTCATCTGTTTCCGTCAAAACTGTTTTTTTTCATAATAACTCTTCTGACACGTATGTTAAAACAAAAATTTCATCACACCACTATTTTTCAAAACACAGAAAGTCATGTTATGCAAAAAACTAATATAGAAATCAACAAACGTGGGCGTTTTTTGTAATTTACACTATGACCCACACGGACACCATACCCCACTCTCCCCTGCGTAAACTACGATCGTAGTTTATCTAAGCTATTCATAGTTTCTTTATTAATGGCCGCGAGTTTCTTGCAATTCTTTAAAAATTCATCGTAACTTCAAAAACATAGGAGAAAATGGCAAAAATGTTTGAATATAGGGATTGAAGGGGATTTGACGAGAAATAGGGGGAGGGAATAAGGGATTTGATGTCAATTGGTTTAATAGATTACACGGATTACAGCGCAAAAGGAGCTCAAAAAAGGGGAAATAGGGTAATTTTCTCAAGAAAAAGGGGAAAATAGGGAAAATATTAACCATTTCTTTTTACATGTCGAAAAGAACAAACAACTTTTTGATAAAAAATTGTATATTTTAAAATAATGTTCAATTATTTTTGTAATTCAAGAATTTATTTTTAAAAATTGGATACACTTAGGTCGCTGGCAATCCATCCACAGTGATACAAAAAAGTCCGAAAAAAAAATAAAATTAGTTAAATACACAATATTAATATGTTCAACTTCGTTCTCATAAATATTTCTTTCCAAGATTTGTCATTTCTTCCTTGTTATATAATTAATACTTTCAATGTAAATTTAAAATTACACTCTTCAGTAGAGCGAAGTAAAAATGCTAAAATTAATCGAATTGTTTGAGCTGGAGGGATTGCCATTTGTGTAAAGAAAAAAAAAGTTGAAATCTGTTAATATCTTCTGTTCTCTTTTTTAAATTAACAATTTACAAATTTAAAAATTAAAAAAAAAATGTTGCCTTATTTAGACTTTTTTGAAAATGTACAAAAACATGTTTTTTGGATTGATTCGAACCTGGAATTTCTTCAGTTTGAAACAAAGAAACATGTCATAAAATGAAATCCCAAAAATCCTAAATCACGACATAAGTTTTGTCCGAAAAAGCAAAATGATGAAATTTTTCTTTGGTTCAAACTGAATAAATTTTTGGTTCGACCTATTCAACTTTTTTTTTAATGTGTGCATATGACTCAATAAAAAAAATCTTTTAGCACGTTTTTAAACAATTGTTATTGAGCAAGAAATGTATGTATAATTTTCGTAATATTTTATTATTGTTCACTAGTAAAATCTGTAAATATAACAAATTCATCACTAATTTTGAACCAATAAGAAAAATTCATAAATAATTCATTCAAGTGCTATAAGTTCTTTAATTATTACTCAATAATGGGTAGACTTACTAATTTCAGAGAATTTCCGCGTAATTCAAATATTGAATTTTCAAATATCGTATATTCAAAGAGAAAAGGAGAATTTTTTTGAGAATAGGGAAAAAGGGGGAATGTCAAGGAAAAACTAAGAATCAAAAGGGGAAAACTGTTCCATAATAGGGACATGCATTATGGAACACCGGTACAAGAGTCCAAAAGCTGTTTCACAATAAGTACATACAGGTCGTTCCGCTTTTTTATAAATATAATAACTTTGCTAAGACTAAATTAAACTTTTAATAGGCGTTTCGCATTCACAAAAGATCAGACTTTTCAAACGTCCAAGAATTCCTTAATGCTTGCCACGGCTGAAAACTTGGTCTCTGTATCGCGCACATGCGCACTGGCGGTTGTCATGTCCACGATGTCAACACGCGTTAAAAGTTTTCATCTTGTGTTTTTCCAACCTAACCTAAAAACGAATATTTTTATATTTGTAGTACAAAATAAAAACACAAATAAACATAACCTACGTATGCATCGAGATGTCAAAATATAACATAGGGTAGTGGGAATAACACGTGACTGCGAAAACAGCTCTGCGCATGTGCACGATACCGAGACCAAGTTTCCATTCGCGGCAAACATTAACGAATTCTTGGACGTCGCTCGTCCCACCTCTGTTCACAAAACACATAGAATGATACCACTCCTTACTATTCCTTCGTGACGTGCGCATAACTTTTGGAGAGGAGCGAAACTTTCGCTTCGGAAACAGCGTGAAAGAAGGGTTGCCAACTTATAATTTTCATGTACTCCAGCTGATCGAAATTGTCGGTAACGTAGGTTATCAAAGGTAATGATGCAAACAAGCCGCGGAATCGGACTTTTTTTTTAGATTTGAATAATTTAATAATTCTATAAGTGTTCGTTGTACCAAAAACCTTGATGGGTGCTGACTGTTAAAAAATGAAATCGGATTGATTACTGATTGGAGTCGCATGTACTTATTTATATAAATATTTGCAGTGACAACAAGACAGCAAATCTTCTAGGTTGGGTTCGCTTTACTTGAATGTATTTTTGGAGAGTTTCGATTAGCTAGAGCTTATATGTTGGCAATCCTTCTTACACGCTCTTTCCGAAGCGAAAGTTTCGGTCGGCTCAACAGTTCTACGGGCTTGTAGCTTCTTCGGTGTAATGTTGACCTTTCTAAGTGTTGTGAGCAGTGAAATAGGTTCTGAATGAGTAGCAAGTTCGTTTCAGAAACTCTCAATTGTTATTGTTCAGCAACAAACATTATTAAAATATTTTAATACGTGGAAATATTTCTTTAAACAATTATTCTTTCTACGAAATAATATTGCTAGCAACCGTAATAATATAATAGGGCAACGAAGGACTGATTAGTAATTTTAAATTACAGTAAAACCTGTCTATCTTGTCCGGCCGCAGTTCCGTCAAAATGTTGCCTGATTCGCATTTTTTTATAATTTTACTGTAAACATCATTGCAACAGGATTTAGGTAAAAAGGTAGATCGTCCAAATAGAATTTCAATAGTTTACGGTTAATTCTTACCAAATAGTTAATAGTTTTTTTTTATCATTTAAATAGCAGGTTCAAAGTAGGGGCCAAATTTCAATACCTGACACCAACAGCTTGTGAAACTAACTTGTATGAAGAAGTCTATATCAGGTTATATTAATGTAAAAAAAGTTTTGATTCTTATATTTCGGACTTTGAGCAAACCAATAATAATGCAATAAAGACTTCATATCGTTATAATTAAATGATTGTTTTTGTTTTTTCCCATCATTCTGTAAAAAATATCCTGAAGACAAATTTTATAGCACCTACAAGATTTTAGGACACTTAGAAAGATTCAAAGAGATTTTAACGGATTTTGTAATATTTCCTAGGATTTCATGAATTTTAAGGGATTTTACTCGGATAGCACAAAAGTATCCCTGAACATTCCTGGAACATTCCAGTGAAAGGATCGGGAAATTTCGAAAAATGTTCCAGGAAGGTTCCCGGAATGTGGTAAATGACCGCGCATCAAAAAAGGTTCCCAAGGAAGGTTCCAGGAGTGTTCGTGAATGATGTTCGCATTGTATAAATTTAATTAATTTAATAAATTAAATTTCTCTCGAACATTCCTTGAACCTTCCTTGGGATCCTTACTGGATACGCGGTCGATTAGCTACTTCTAGGAACCTTCCTGGAAAGTTTTTTGGAATTCCCCCAACCTACCATTGGAATGTTTCAGGAATGTTTATGGAAACTTCTGTACTATCCGGGTACAAGCTATCGGGAAAATATTTTAAACAATTTCCCAGGATCTCCAATGATTTCACAGGACTACAAATATTTCAAGGAATCTTAAGAAATTTCATCAGATTTCATGTAACTTCACGACAGTTCCACAGATTTATTAATATTTCAAGGCATTTTCAAGAGCTTCAAAAAGTTTCACAAATATCAAATAGTGAAAATAAACTTACTATTATTATTTTGTTCAAAACTTGTTCTCGGGTTAAGAAGAACCCGGTTTTCCATCATAGCCATGGACTAATTTAAGTGACTGATGCGATTAGAATATAGATAGTTAAATTAATACGATGTATGAAATAATTTGCGATGATGTTTTAGATAACTTCTTAACTCGGACATGATTTTCGACTCGCAAAACAAAATACACGCATAAAGGTGGTAGTTGGGTGTACAATTTACACCATGAATAATAAAAACAATAAAATAGACTCGGAATGGACTGAAACTATGATTGATGAAATGCATACACACGGTAAACGTAAAGGATGAGTTTCAGGCGATGAATGGAGACTGGGTGTTTGGAATGCTAGAGCAGTGAATGATCTTAAGATGAGAGAACTACGAGAAACTATGAACGTAAGGAAACTCAATATTTTATGTGCACCTGAAACGAATAAAAAGGGTCGTGAATGTAGAAACATAGAAAATGGGGTCTTGAAAGCCGGATTTGAAATCTGGTCACGAGTAGGTAGCGAATCACATGGTAGTAATGGTTCGGTTTAATTATGAATGAAAAAGCAAGACAGCATCTCAAAGATCATGATTTTGTATCTCCCAGATTTTTGTGGGATAGAATTAACTAGAATGAACTAGAATGGACTTTAAATGATACAATTGGTACTTGCGATCAAGATGAAAGAATAATTTTGCTAGGAAATATGAACGGATGGGTCGGCGTCTAGCGTCAAGATACAAAAAGGGTGCTAGGTAATTTTGGAGATCCAAGAAAAAATGATGGCGGAAAAAGATTAGTTAGCTTATACTTAGAAGAGGGCTTATTAATTACAAATATTTGGTTTTTGCATAAAATCATCCACACGGTACACCTGGTGTAAAGGAAATAATCGTAGTATAATCGGATTCATTATTGCGGATGAAAGTCTAAGGGAACTAGTTAACGATACGAGAGTCATGAGGGGATCCGAATGCAATACTGATCATTACCAGTTAGTCGCCGAGATAGTGAAAACTCTCCTATTCCCTGACCTTGAAACGAATCGATTCGAAACGATTCTTTTATTCCTTAGCTGAAGGGGGCCCCACCCTTACCTTGCCGGAAAGCGTGGGTGATTTGAAATTAATAATAAATGCTATCAATGTTACGTCGTACAAATTTATCTATAATTTATTCTTCTTATCTAAGTATTTTTCTACAAAATTTCCATTTCTTTTTCTCCAAAACAGAATTATATTCAGCTTTCTAAATTTACTATTTCTTCGATAAGCTCAACGTGCAACATCTGCTATTTTTTCTTAAGTATTATTACCAGAAAGTTTGCACTTTCAAAACCATTAGGCTCAGGGCCATTTTCCCTTACTTTTATGTTCATACTTTCGAAAACTCATTTTAGCATCTTGTCCCAGCTTAGGGCGCCTTAAGCCGGTTACAAGAAAATTTTCCAACTTTTTTTCGAGCACGGGTAACCAAGCTGCACATGGATCGATTTCAAATTAATTATACTTTTTGAGAACCACAATACGCTACTTTTACACGTTGTAGCGATATCCAATCACAAAAGTATTTCTTTTTGACTCACTCTACTGGCAAATCGGAGAAGAATTTTATTGTTTACCGAGCTTACCATAATAATTAATAAATAGAAATGAATAGGTTCGGATTTATGAAAAATCTTACAAATTCTAGTAAGATTGAGGATGATTTGAAAAGGTATAGCTATAATTACGTCGTCATCGTGAAAAGACCTGCACTACCTGAGATGACAATGTCGCCTTCACCCCGGAACCCTTCTTCCTTCACCATAAACTGCAACTGAAATCTTGCACGTTCCAAAAGGAAAGACAACAGCCCTATTGGGTACCTATTATTTCATTCAAGTCGAGTTCTAGCAATATAGTCTGTTTCAAATTTCCTCACTTCGAAGTCTTATACTTTGAATCACAAAAATCGTATATGAACAGGGATGAGAGTGGATGAGCAGTTTAATTGTACAGTAAATTGCAAATTTTTTGTTCCAAAAATTAGCAAATGCTATACTTTGATAAGAAATCAGAACTTTTGTTTTAATTTCACGTTCAAATATTGTTTTTGAATCTTTTTAAAATGTTCAGTTCTAAGCTTTTTTGATGTAACGATTTCAATCTGATATTTTTACTCTAGAATATGAATAAGTGATTCTTTCATGTCTGGATATTAAATTTTAATATCTAGGTTTAACCCCCCATATTCGTTCCATAATTAAATATCCAGATATCAATTTCTAATTTCTATTTTTTGTCAGTTTATACGATAAAACTGAATAATGGATGATATATATTTAGTAATGAAGAAAATTACATTTTCATCAAATAGCTGATTTTAACACTCTTTCAATATGATATAAATATTTTTTAAGCGATATTCAAGTTGAAATATATAGAGAATTATTGAGGCTTCTATTTGGAAATTATACAAATTTGCAACATGCGCACTCCGCCGCCGGGCCAACATGAAACTTTACGCCCGCTACACATACACTGCACCCCGCAAGTGAGAATATGGAGAAATTGATCTTTATTTTCGAAAAAAATTGTATTGCTAGACCCGAAAGTCTCCTTTCTGCGAAGTTCGCTATTTCTTCCTTTCACCTATAATATCAAATTGTCAAGTACAGTTAATTTCCTAATAAAAGTGCTTATATACCCATGGAAAGTGTTGAGGTCAACTTCGAAATTTTCTGAACCATTCAGAATTTGATAACCTATACATTATAGCGAATGAGGTGATTGAACTTTTGTTTGTAAATTTATAAATTTCCGGGGAATGGTCCGGAATCTGAACATTTTTCTTTTAAAATGATACAAAGGAAATGTTTGCTGTCTGAACTCGGCCTCTTTGAGGTTGAAACTTAGGACAATACACCCAGTCCACAGACAATAATTTTAGCTTCTATGGCTTTCAAAACAATAAATTTTTAAAGGTTTCGATGAAATTGCGAACAGTACATACCTCTGATTAATTTGAAACTGCGTATATCTATATATTTTGACTCGCTCATTACAAAAATGATAGTAAATATATCCGAAAATTTTACTTGCATGGTGAAAACGATGAAGCACCCATAAATATAATGGCTTTTTGCGTTTATCTTAGTAAATATTGAAAATTTGCTAAAAACCTCGAAATGAATATTGTAGATCTTATAACAAAGTATATTTTATAGTGAATACATTTTCACTCTGCGACTGATATTTTTCCAGAAAAACAGCGATAAATATGAAAAATCGCAGAAATACAGCACAATGTGTAGCGGTGTGACCTAGATGGTATGGAAAATTCCTGGCAGGCTGAGTTAGGTTTATACCTCAGAACCCGACAAATTTTCACTGATTTCAATGAAACTATTTGCATTGTCTTGCTAAATATGTGTCGTTAAAAGTTGAACAAAAAAACCTGTTCGGTTTTGATCCGTCATTTTGCATTTCTTTACCTTAAATTCATAATCAGCAACCCCAATATATATATAAACATTGTGTTTTTGTTACTCTAGGACTTTATTTATCCAAGTTATTCAAGTTTTTCACCGATTTTTTGAATTTTTGGAAAAAATGGGATTTTCAAATTACAAAATAGATTTTTTTGTTAAACTTTTTACTACACATATTTATCAATGTTTGCACAAAATTCTTGGAAGCCTAGTTACGCCCGCGTAGAATAGATGGGCGAAGCGGAACTTTGTCACGAGCTACAACTTCCATTTAAAGATTTGTTTGTTCATACAATATTTATCCAAATACAGTAACATACAGTCACGAGAAATATTGACAAATTACGGAGGGTAGGAATGTGACCTATATTATTTCTTTAAACAGTCACAGGAATGCCTTCCCACCCCCACATGACGTTGGAAAAGCGTAAGGGTTTGATCAACGTTATTTATGTGACTAGTTACAGGAATGCCTCCCCCATGAGATGTTGGAAAGAAGAAGGTACGTGACCAACATTATTTCTGTGACCAGTCACGGAGGTGCCTTCCTCACACCCCCTGCCCCTTCAACGTGAAGTTGGAGAAGGGTAAGGGTTTGACCAACATTATTTATGTGACTAGAGACAGGGGTCATTAGCTCTGATCGCTTTTGATTACGACTGACTCGCAAAATCAAGGTCAGAAGTTTCCACACACACTCACTCAATTCAACATAACAACTCATAACAACAACATGACAACTCACGCATAACAACAATAATAAGCATGAAATTCTTATTCCCGCGGAATAGTGGAAACGCTTTCGAAGACACTGGAAGCCATCCGCACTTCCCGAGCGTATGTGATTTTCACAGACTAAAAATCACCATCCTTTTCTTCTTGAAAGAGATTCCACCGGAAACCGCTTGAGCGTTACTTCAGGAGGTGCCGTTTCCTTGCCTTGTAGGAGACCTCCCTCTTTCTTAGCATAGGTAGCATTGTCATGCACTGGTGCAATCCACAGCCCTGTGCCCCTCTTTCCCGCCTCTCCAACAACCCTTTTTAAATTAGGACCTTTCAATTTCACTGCTAAGTTACCGTAGCCGTGAAAGCGATAACATCTGGTGATCTCCGTCTTCTTACGGATTCGGTAGGACATCTACCCCACCTTGAGGTATCCGGAGAAAAATAGCCTTGCAGCCAACTTCTCGCTCAGCTCCACAAAGGTACATTGGAAGGCCAGGATCATATTTGCAATTAAAGGCATATAAGAAGATGAAGTTATAACATTCTTTCTTTATTATATGTAATTACATTTGTATCTCTCGTGTCTTATAAATATTTTTTATTTTGATTTAAATTCCATCCAAACTCCAGGTAGAGTATGATATGGTTCGAGAATCACCAAATAAGTCACGCTCTTTCGAATTTTTTTATTTTTCAAATGTTTTAAAATTTGTTTTCTTTTCATTTTTTATATAGGGGGTGAGAGGGGGGATTGTGGAATATCCGCTTTTCTCAATCGGACCATCTGGTAACCCTAGTGCCCTACATTTCATTCAAAGCCTGACACCATACCCCACTAACCCCTATGCCTTTATCAGCTGGTCACCGCAATATGTCGTTCATAAAATCAGACTCGAATGTATATAGAACCGATTATGACGGGATTAGAGCGCTACTGTTAAACGGGGTAATTTTGGACATGTGGGGCTAATTCGGACATTCCTAAATTGATAGTTTAAATTACTTACGGAGTCATAACCAGAATCTAGAACCAGTTAATGTTGAAATCCCTCTTGACCCTTATAGCACGGAACGTTCCCGGAATGTGTAAAATGTCCGCCGCATAGAAACGTTTCAAACATAAATTACCGTTATTGTTATGATTATTAATAAATATCGCGTAAACCGTAAGTGATAGGTCAAAATCGATGTCATTTTATGATATGGATATCATATTATAGATAGTATATGCGCGGTACTCAAAGCTCAAAAATCATCCATTTTCACATATCTCTTATGGTTTACGAGATAATTGTTGTTAAAAATAACAATAATGGAAGGTTCCCCTCAGGTCCCAATGGAGCGTTTCCAAGCGGTGGACATTTTACACGTTCCGGCAACGTTCCATGCTATTAGGGAAGTAACTTAAACTATAAATTGAGGAATGTCCGAATTTACCCCAAATGTCCGAAATGACCCCGTTTGATGGTACTCAATATTGCAAAAATTTGTTCTAGATTCTTGTTTGCTGATTTACGATTCCTGCACAATATCTTGAACAATGCTATGGACTGTCCTACATATTTACTTTCAGAAATCCAATTAAATGCACCCGCGAAATCTCTTCGATCTAAAATACCCTTCAATGTACCTCATCATCGTATCAACTATTGAGTGAATCCCGCGATATCTAGGATTTGTTAAAAAGCGAATGCTATTAATAAAAAGACTAATACCAATTTTGATTTCTTCGACACAACTGCGACACATTTTAGCAATTTTCAGCGCAATTTTATCACGCAATTGCGGCCATTATAATCATTTAGCTGAATTAGATTTAAGTTGACTTTTCAATTAATACGTTTATAAGTGTATTTTTACCAAAGGGCTCTGCCCGTGCACTGTTCTTAAATACATAAATAAATAAAAGTAGAATTTATAAAAGTTGAATTTTCAACAAAAAAAATTACATTTTAAGAAAGTAGTTCAATTTTCGACAAAATATTTGCAATTGCAACCAAATAGTAGAATTGTTCACCAAAAATGATAATTTTATCACCAAACGATGTATTTAAAATCCACATAGACGAATGGTCTATCCAAACACACAAATTTTCAACAAAGCAGTTGAATTTTCGACCAAAAAAGATGACTTTTTAGGAAAAAAGTTTAATTTGTAACAAAGTAATTGAATTTGCAACCAAATAGTAGAATTTTGAACAAATAGAGATAAATTATAGATAAAAAGTATAATAGTAGAAATTTCATTATATTATGATGAAATTTATACTAAAAGATAAATTTTCAATCTAAAAGGACAGGTTTTCTATTACAAAAGACAAATGTTCAATCAAACAATTTACTTTTCGAACAAAAAGATGACTTTTTAACCCTCCGTTTACGGACTTCTTTTTCCGACCTTCCGTTTACAGACAGGGTCTTAGTCCGAGTCAGGTTTTGAACTGTTTCTGGCCTTGAAAAGAAACTGGTGAAATTCTGGGTTACTTCTTAAAGCATCTATGGACCTATACATGACCTAATTGTTGCTAGTGTCAATTGTTAAAAACTTTTTGAATAAAAATCTTTGCCCGTAGACGAGATATTCTAGTTTGAAAAATCGCGTGTACCTTGAAAGCCCCTCTCTGTAGACGGATTATTATTATTATTATTATTATACCATTAAGCCATTTCTCTTTCGGGGTAGGCGTGAATTCCTCGGTTGGAAAGTAGTAGTGTGTGGATGGGTATATAGTTGAAGGGTAGCTAGGTATATAGGTTTAAGGTATAGATATTTTAGATTGATCTAGACGCCTACCCCGAAAGGGAAACGGCTTAATGATATAATAATAATAATAATAATCTAGAATTCTCGTGTTACTTATTTAAATAACACGTTCATTACGCAACACTGCTCCGACCCAGGCTGCTGATCAATTCCTATAGTTAAACATAAAATATGTTAACCCTGAAGATCTAGATGTTACGTTTAAACATCCATTTTTCTCCGTGTAGTTTATATATAGAGCCGACTTTTAAGTGAATAATGTAAACTGCCCTAAATTCAACTAAATTTAATTTAATTCAACTAAATAAATGTAGGTGACTAAAAATGCATTGCAACTAATTTCAAGCGATTCAAAATAAAAATAAGTGAATTCCACGTAATTGAATTCAATTAAAGGGAATTTAGCTGGTTATAGGTGAATTTTAAAGCGCATTGGAATTAATTTTAGCTAAATGAAACCCTGATAAAAGAAAATCTCAATTTAAATGATTTGGAAATTTTGTAATGACGATTCACATTTGAAAGCAATAGGAAGGCTGCCGTCTGAATTGATTTCAATTGATCTCAATTGCAAACATTTTCATTCCTAAAAATTGAATATAATCTTAACCTGAAATACTTGCTCTCTTGTGTATAATACTTCGATAACAACTTGGTTATAACCAATCATTCTGCGTACCTTGAAAGTATCACTTTCGCATATAGCCAAATGAGCAGAAAACACAGCTTTAAAATATAAAAACCGTAGATTTAAGGTTCACAAGAATTATTTGCAGTTATACGATTGAAATTGCACTAAAAAACCACAAGAATTAAGAAAATATTGAGATTTGCGATAAAGTGTCATTTGGAATATTCAACCCAACGATACGAGACAAAAGACTGAAGACGTCAAAACTAGAATTATTATACCAAACATTTCGTTTTTAAGAAATACGAAAAATGCATTCAAATTTTCATTAAAATTTAAAAGAAAAATTGGATACTCAAGGAATATGAGGAAATAACTACATTTCTTTTTTTATTTCTAGACAAAGTAAATAAATTCTGAAATTTTAACATGATTGCCAATTAAAAACTATTTAATAACTGCGGGCATTGAATTGCAAGTTCTATTACATATCTGTGATTCACTGAAATTGCAATTTAGCAATTGGTAATTAAATATATAATTCACCATGTTCGAATTAAATTGCGTTGCCGATTAAATTGCGTTGTCGATTGAGAAATTTCATTTCGCAATTGCAGTAAATCCATTTCAATTGAATTTTTTTGCAGGTAATTGAATTTAACTGAATTTATTTTTAATTTTGGTGAATTAATTTCATTGATTGTAAAATTAATATAAGTCAACATTATTTAATGATAAATTCATTTCACTGTATTCAACTTAATTCTTGGAGAATAATTTCGACTGAATTCAAACTGAATTCAATTTATTTAAAATCAATTTCACTGAATCTAAGTGAATTCTAGAGAATTTTAACTGAATCTAACATAAAACCTATGTACTAATTTCAACTGAATTCAACTGAATTCTTGATGCGTTGATTTGATCGAGGTGACTGTAAATTTAAATTAACTGAAGTGAATTCAGTTGAAAATAAAAGAATTCTTGTAAAAGCAACTGCGTTTCAGTTTGAGGATTATACGTACAGAAAAAACAAAAGTGAATTTGTGTTGCGGGTAATTTTCAAGTAGACAAAGTTGAATTTTTTCGCATCGAAACAAAACAAGATTCAATAGAATTGAAATGGTAACCATTTACATTTAAACAAAATATATGAGACTTTAATACAATTATTTCAGAGCTTATTACAGTTATGGGAAATGCAATACATACAAGCTGCTATTTTTAAGTTTTTTAAAACTGCATATCGAAAATATACGAACATCATCCGACGAGAAAATTCTGCAAAAAAAGAAAAACGGTTTTACTCTATTTTTCATGCTAAATAACCCGTGCACGGTGAGCCTCAATCATTTTCAATCTGAAAGTTCTTGCACTCGAGTTTTCTTTACGGAATAGTTTTTCGTGCTGACTTTCAATTATTTTATACTCAGAACGAAAATAAAGTATCGAGCCTTTTTTCAAATAGGTCAAATTTAAATTAAATAAATGTTCTTCCATATTTTACATTATTTTAAAGAAATTGTTATTCTACATTAAAAACTCAGTAGAAAAGTATTAGATAAATTGAAAACGGTGCGTTTCATGAACGTTTTAGTACAGCAGAAAATGTTGTTTTCTCATTCAGGTTATTAAAGCGATTTTGCATTCTACTTTTATTTATTGATTTCCTGTTAGACGTAATACTAAAAAAAAATGGAAAAAATGTATTTATATTTTTTTCTATTTACTTCCAAGATTTTAAATTTGTCTTTGAAGTACACATTATTATTATTATTATGAGAGAAGTTTTAGGCTCCGGAAGCTACGATCATGGTTCCTTAAAGCAACCAATCCCGACTATATATATAAAATAAGGTTAACAATCACCGCAGGGTCCAACTGGGAGCAACTGCCATCTAAAAAATGACACCGGCTCCCAGTAAGACCGCGGTAAGTTCCACTCATGGCCACGTCTCACAAACGTGAGATGGGTGGTCACATGACACGACAACGACGACGATATATATATATGTATATTGTAACCTGCGAGTTACAGAGGTAGCCTAAAAATAGGAAAACGTTTTATCTCCTGCGTGATCCTTCTGAAATGTTGCATCACACAGGAGAGAGAGAGTAGAGCGCAGACTTTAACAAACTCCAACGCAAACGCGGTTACGTAAGCGTGGGAGGACGAATGGGGACGAGCTAATAAAAAGAGCGTCTCGAACGAAAAACCTCATCCTAGATTTGACCTTAAAAAAGTTCAAATTGTAGGATCAAACACAAGAGGGAAGACTGGAGGATCTATCCTCTCTTCTTGCCTCCTAATTTGTATTCAAAACGAGGTGAGTGACTGAACACTTAGTTCATTCTAATTGTTCAGAACCTTTTCCTTAAAGGACAAGATTCGCTTCAGAGGTGCGAAGAGAAATCTATTTCTCCAAACAGCTCATAAAAGCAAGTTTGTCTGAAAGTGCGATTTGAAAGTTTTGTAGTGAAACTTACAATTTTTCTGAGCATTCTAGAGCGCATTGAATGATTTTAAAGTGGCATAGATCCATTCTAGCTTTTTGAATTTTTAAGTGAAATTTAGTGGCAGAGATGCACTCAGGCTTCTTAAAAGCATTTTCTGTTGTGATTGCTTCTCTCAAAAGAAATATTTTTCTGACATTAATTTTCATTTACGTTTTCGAGAACTTGTCTTGGTCAACTGGGACAAGTTCTGAATAGAACTAAGTCAAAATAAATTACATATTTCATTTACGTTTTCGAGAACTTGTACTGGTCTACTGGGACAAGTTGTCAATAAAACTAAATTAAATAGTTCACACATTTCATTTACGTTTTCGAGAATTTGTACTGGTCTACTGGGACAAGTTGTCAACAAAACTAAATTAAATAATTGACAAGCGATCATTTGTATCTCAAGCCACTTACAGGAAGGTTGAGGAGTCAACTCCGCTACCTGGCTGCAAAAGTAATTGTTCACAAAAGAGAGTGAAAACGACAAAATATTTCCCTCTTCCCCAAAAGAGATTAAGAGACTGAAATTTGAGAGAGTCCGTTCACCGGAAATAATACTTTGTGAATTGATGGTCGAGTCAGCTCTTAGACGTTCTCCTCGCTCACCCTTTGCCTTACGCAAGAGCGCATACCTGAGCTTCGAGGCTTCCGTGGCCCAGCTCACTGCCTGTAGACGTGCTCGGACGGCACCCCGACGGCTTAAGTCTTATTACCTGATTGACAGGTCATAAGACTACATTGTATCTAAATAATAAGGTAATTCTAGGATAATTTTATCTTTTGTGTGTTATAATTGATTAATAAACATTCTTATGATAATATTAAGATTAGTGGTTAGCCACTGGGAGAACACCCATTAGAATTTCCTTACTTTATAAATTGTCTTCTTAGAGCAAGAATAGAAAGATGAACAAAATAAAAGCTCAATTTAAGTTTGAATACTTCAAGTGAGTACCCTAAGAAGCACTATATCTTTATAAAGGAAAGAAATATTTTTAGTATTTTCTTTGTTAGATAAAGAGACTATATATATCGCGAATAAAATGATATTTTTTTATTGCTACTCAAGCATTAGGCATGTAATGATAGGTTATTTTAAAAACCAAAGAAACTAAAATCTGCGCCGATAAACGTAGAGAATTATCGAAAAGGCAAGGCTTGCTCAGAGGGCAGCATGCATTGTAAATTAAAAAGCGTCAGGTTTTAATCCATACATTTTATTCAAATTATCAAATAGACGATTTTGGATTTTCTCATGACTTTTATTATCAACCAGATAGCTTAGGGCTTAGAAACTGTTTGTGTAAATATGTGAGACAGGAATAAGGAATAAAAACGATTTTTAATGTAAAGAAAATCTCATTCTTTCTCCATGCGAAACCCATTTCTTTGATTTCTTTCATCTAAGGTCTTAATTATTCACGAAATGAATTCATTAAGACAAATAGTTAACTTAAGGGGGTATTTTTATTTGACCGAACTGAAAAATCAATTTTTTTATTTTTATTTTTTTTATAGCATATAGTATGTGGAATTTGTACGCACAGGGATTTGTTAAAAGTTTTTCATAAGGACAACCGCAGGATTTCGCCGGATGCAGCTGCTAATCTTAAAAATTGCACCAGCTCCTAGTGAAATCGCGGTAATATATATATATTGTTCCTTGGTCTCTGGTGTGTTGTGGTGGATCCATGTTTCGTCCACGGTTAGGAAACGACGCAAAAACTCGTTCGCCTCTTTTGGGCGATCTGAACGTTCTGCGTCACTTGTGCTGGTACGACCTCAACGGAACTCAGTGAACCACTTCTTAACCATTCAAATCGATGGTGCAGAGTTCCCATAGTATTTATCAAGCCTTTTCTTGGTTTCAGTGATAGTTTTTTACACAAAAAATAATGCTTAATCAGCACACGAAATTCACTTTTTTCCATTCTCGTTAACATTCACGAGGTTCTCTCCTTTCAATGGCTATCAAACGCAAAATAAATGACCCAGTATGTTCAAAATTTAACAGTAGTCTATTCATAGATAGCGTTGACGGGATCAGTGGTGCATTCAAAGTTACTGTGCAAAAAATTCAAAAAGTCACTGACTTATCAAACAGCCCTCGTACAATCAGTTTCCGCAACAACGCACAGTTACACTATTCAACCAACTATTAACGCTGAAGGAAATTTACCTTCACCTCTTTTTTGAGTCACGAAAGAAAGACAAAATGAATTTCGGGCCACTCGTGGAAAAAAAATTTTTTCAAGCAGAGAATGTATATGTTATGCCATTCAAATCCGGTAAACTGACGAAAGGTAAATGTAAGATCGTATACATGAATACTGTCGACTAAATTTCACATTTCAATTGTAACCTGAAATTATATTTGTAGAACACTTTAAGGAATGCTTGTACTGTTGATTGATTCTTGGAGTGGTCATTGTCCGCAAGCTGTTCAAGAAGCGACGCCATCAAATAAAAAAATTCATTTACTAGAAATACCCAAAGGAACAACCGGAAAAATACTACCCTTACACGTTTTTGGATTCCATATATGGAAGAATTTCTTAAGTCACTTTTCCGGTAGTATGATGTTATTGAATGGTGACTTAAATTTTAATTTAAGGAAAAATGTTATTAAATTGCATTCATTGACGCACAATCAACTATCATCGCCCAGATTTTTAAATATTTTTAAATATTCGTGGTTCAAAGTGGCTATATGGACGAACGACCCGCTGATTTTTAAAATCCCGTTGAATTCGGATTCTCAGAATCAGAGAAACCTCATTGTGAAATTCCTGGTTGCAACAATATTGCTATTATAAGATGCTCATTGTGTGAAAAATCTTTATGCTTGAAATATTTCTATAAAGATTATCATTACTGTTCAACATACAATCCGTAATATGGATAAAAAATTTAAAAAACGTTCAGAAACATTTATAGAAATAATGTCGGAGTGTTTTTTGAGTGATTTTATGCGATTTCATTAAAAATAACATCCCTTTACTCAAGATACGAATTCATAAGAAGATATGAAAAGCATACATGTTATTATATGATAATCTTTCAATGTTGATTGTAAGTTCACCGACTTACAATCATGATTTGATACAAAACAAATTTCAGGCTTAATAACAATAGATCGTAGATGACTTGCAATGAGCGAAGTAGGATTGATTGTGATTTTATCAAAATCAGCTATCACATAATTAATTATACCTTATTTTCATAATCAGAATTCCATTCTTGTACAATATAAAAGCAACACATACGATTGAGGCTAGTTTTCCTTTTGAAGATGTTGTTTATAGAAAAATTAAAAAAACGTGTGAGTAAATTTTTGTAATTAATGCATAAGAAATATGTAAATCCTTGGATTATAAAGTATCCTTGGATAAATAAGTCCTAAATCCTCTGCATATTTCATCTTAATTTTTTTGTTAATAAATTTTACAATCCTTACCTGAATGTATATTTATTTGACCATTTTTTCGATAACTGTAATTATATTTGGGGTTAGAGGTAGTTTACCCCTGTAAATACTTTTTCATAGATTTAGAAAATGCTATTTTTCTTTTCTCATTGTGAGACACCCTCTCCAATTGGTTTCGGGCGCAAAAATTGCACATTATTATACCATGAAGCCATTTCTCTTTCAAAGTAGGCGTGACTCACACGATGAGGAAGGGAGAACTGTGTGGAACGGAGTATAGATTCTTAGATTGATCTAGAATTCCCATGTTATTCATTTAAATAATACGTTCGTTCCGCAAAACTGCTCCGACCCAAGTTGCTGATCAATCTCCCTAGCGATCACCCCTAGCTCACAAAGTTATCATGTGAGGCTCCCCACTCGGGCCCACTAGTATCTAAGATCTTTTGTTTCAGGCGTCACTGACTCCACTGACACTCTTTTTATAAACTATTTGTCGCCAAACTTTTCTGTCCTGGCATACTACTCTAGCTTCCTGCACGTCCATGCATATAGTTACGTTTTGGCAGTATAGAAACAGAACGAAAATCACGAAAGTATTTTGTTTCGTTTCGGTCGGGTCCCTGATTTGTACTGTAATTTAACAATCAATCGAACATATAATCGGTAATTTTTTGTATCATTTACTATATATTTTTATAAAAATTTGTACGCGCCGTCATCTTAGATTGTTTTTTCAAAGTTGCATGCAAATGTCTAGAGTTGCACAATTATTTATTCTGCATCGTAAGAGAGCACCCAGGACCCATGTGAAGCCGTGTAAAAATAAAGGTTATGAATGTAAAAATTACTTTCATCGTCTTTTATTGAACTTCATTTCCAAATAAAGTAGTCGCATGTAAAAGAATTGGACTAGTGTGGAACGCGTGTTTGAGGTTCTAGAGTTGAAGACACGTAAAAATCATGTCATCTATCGATGTGACAGTGCTGTAGTGCGATTAAAAAGTAGGCCGTAGGAGTTTCATTTTGCGGGTATATTATTGTAAAACGTTTATTTACTTTTTTGAATTCATATTGCTGGCATCTATTTGTTTCAAAGAGTAAAGAAGCGCTTGCAAATAATTATCGCAATATCAAAATGCTGTAGTGACAACTTCACCTCAAACTCAGAATAATGGATACCCAATGAAAAATTATTAAAATAATTAGATTAAATTTTAGTAGAAAAACCTACCCAATCGTTATAAATGTTTTGCCATATAACAGTTTTGAATTTATAAATAAGTTCGATTTGAAATTCTTTTAAATTTTTACTTTTAACTATTTGAAGTATTGAATTTTGAATATTTCAAATCATTTGGTTTGCAATGCCTAATCCTAAAATCTTTTAAATTGTAAGGTTTCCAATTTTTAAATGTATATTTTTAAATTGTTCAGAAGGCTTTGATTGAAAAGTTTTAAAAATGAACAATAATTGACAGAAAACTATTCCAAAACTGTTACAAATTGAACTAGTTTCAAATGTAAGCATTGAAAATTGTGATGTTTACAGGTGAAATAGTTCAAAATTGAATTAAATACATGCGGCATGAAGACCAATAACGTTTTTCTTCCACAAGCACAGACATTTTTTTAATATTCCCACATTCCTGAAACATTGTGAATATTGAACGCATATTTCTGCAATTTTAAGTAAAATTTCTATCCTACAATTTAGAAAAAAGTTTATTTGAGTATAAACAGTCGTATGTACGTGAGCGGGAGTCCAAGGTAGTGTGGTGCCTTCTGTTCTCTCCTTGCTCAGTAACACTGCGTTGGACTCCCGCTCACGTACGCACGACTGTTTATAACGCGCTCCTGATTGGTCCAGCTTAAATATTTAATAACTCAAAAACTTCAAATGATTTTTGGTAAAGCAATTTTTTATTTTATTTTTTGTATTTTTATATAGCCATATAAGTCCCGACACTTGTGTCTGTGACACCCTGTATAACAGTATGGACATTTTTCTACATTTCAGCATGTCAAAGTAGTCATATCTTACATTGTTTTATTTCTTATAGTTAAAATGACATTCAGCTTATTTTTTTATCCAAAATTTTATAATTTCTTAGTAGAAAAATCTATATCATTAAATGAAATGTTACTTAATGTTACATAAAAATTTAACTCTTGTTTAATTAAAATTTATAAGAGTTTGAAATGCCAAAATTAAGAAATTATTAAGTTTAAGATTGAGCAGTTTAGAAGGTTGAATTTTAAAATATTATTTTAAAGTCTCTGAATTTTTCATTATTCCAATATAAACGCAACAAGATAAAAAATTTACATTTTTCACAATTAAATTTCACATTGCACAATTTCAAATTAAACAAAATTGAAGGCTTCTGAATCCATATTGTATAAGTTTGATTGCTCTACTTACAAAAAGTGTCTAGAAGGCTTGTGATTTGTACATACATTATTGAACGTTTGAACTTGAAATTGTTGTGTTTTAATTTTATATTTAAAATGCTTAGTATGCAGAAAACTTGCATTTTGAATGCTTCAATTTGCAACATAGTATTAAATACTTCAAATAAAAAAGGTTCAGCTTTAAACTTAAGGTTTTAATTTTACTGACTGGTGTCGATCTTTTTAAACCAAGAAATTATTTGTAATTTTTCCTTCGATTTCAGTGGCTACCTTGCGAATAATAAAAAAGTCAATAAAAACGTCAATCATTAGTGATAGAAGTGAAGTGATATTTCCAAGGATTTCCTTTCCTTGCCCCCCCCCCCCTTCCCTGTAACATAAGTTTTGGTGGGACTGACGTTACAACAATGACTCTCCACCGTACGACGAATCACTTCTTAACTCGGACATGATTTTGTTTGATTCAGCAACAAATATGACTGTTTGATTAAGTCAACAATAATGACTTTTTGATCAAGTTCACAATAATGACTTTTTGATTCAGTCAACATTAATGACTGTTCGATTTAGTCAACATTAATGACGTTTTGATTAAGTCAACATTGATGACTGCTTGATTCAGTCAACAATAATGGCTGTTTCCCTCAGACAAAGATAATGACTGTTCGATAGACAACATTAATGACTGTTTGATTCAGCAACAAATATGACTGTTTGATTAAGTCAACAATAATGACTTTTTGATCAAGTTCACAATAATGACTGTTTGATTCAGTCAACATGAATGACTGTTCGAGTTAGTCAACATTAATGACTGTTTGATTAAGTCAACATTGATGACTGCTTGATTCAGCCAACAATAATGGCTGTTTGCCTCAGACAAAAATAATCACTGTTCGATTCAGACAACATTAATGACTGTTTGATTCAATTAACAATTATGACTGTTTGATTAAGTCAAGATTAATGACTTTTTGATCAAGTCAACAATAATGATTGTTTGATTCAGTCAACATTAATGACTGTTTGATTCAGTAAAAAATAATGACTGTTTGACTTCGACGACAATAATGAATGATTCATCTGTTAAAATGACTGCTCATTTTTTATTCAAAGCATGCTTGATTAATTTAATCAGTCAAATTTTGAATTATTCAACTTTAGTATGTAAGGATTCTTTGTAGCATTTTTTTTCTACTGAATCGTATTTATCAATGCAGAAATGATCTGAGTGCAGAATTAGCTTTTCGCTGATGTTAATGTCCACTAACTAAAAATAATCACGTGAGGCAAGTGCACTCCGCAGTGCATTAAATTTAGTTACAGACTGTGACCATAGAGACCAGAAGCATTGATTATAGCTGCTCGCCTGAAATCAACTGAAATGCATTATCCGAACAATATCTAGTCTAAACTCAATTGTTAATATTGTAAAATTTTTAAAACGTAACCTAAAAAATTTTTTTATCGATTACTCGATTACCATGAGTCGTTGGATTCCTCGTCAAGTTTTAGTGGTATCAAAACTTACCCCCCTCGAGTCTCTCAAATTTCGAAACCCAGATCTGAAGGAAAAGCAACTTATTGAACAATTAAGCAGACAAGGAAAAAATTCGAATCAAGTATTGCATGAGCATCGCTCGCAACTTGCATTTGAAGCCAAAGTTATTAAAGTTCTCCGAAAATTTAAGATTAATTTTCGATTCACCAAAAGGTAAAATCCTTCTTATTTTATTTATTCCTTTCAGAAAAATATTCAGGGTGTCTACTAATTTTTTTGATGCCAAATTCAAAGTTAATTCGTCGTTTTTCCCGATTATAAATAGTTTTATATGGGATGCTAATCAGCCCGCGTGGAGAGCTTTACATGGTGACTTCGTGAAGCTCTTCCCCTGGGCTGATTGCTAGAGAGCTTGATGAGCGATTCTTACTCTTTTATGAAATTCACTTAGAATTACAATCATTTATTTTTATAATGGTTTTTTGTGATAAATCTTCAATAATTATTCAATAATTACTCGCTATTACCGAAGAAACTAGAAACTACATGTATATATATTTTTTTAAAATTGAAATTCCTGCTGAATTAAAAAAATTCCCCTTAAATTTTGCTGATTTTCTTCAAAATTTTTAGAAGTTTTTTGAAACCTTTTTAAAATTTCTGTAAAAATTAATTTTTCAAAATGAAAAATCATTTGAAATTCCCTCAGGAGTTTTGAGAACAGTTGTTTGTTTTCTTGAAATCTTTCAAATTTTTTAAAAATCTTTTGCCATTTTTTTAAAAACTGATTCGGTTTTTATTCAAAAATTTTTAATCTTGCAAAATTTCAAAAATGACGCTGAAACTTTTTTGATTTTTTTCGTCATCTTTGGAAGTTTTTTGAAACCTTTTTAAATTTTCTTCAAACAATAACAACAGAATTTCTCCGACCTTTTTAGAAGTCTTCAAAAACAATTTAAAATTATTTTTAAAAATTGAATTGAAAAAATTGAAGGAAATTGCCTCAACATCTTGCAGAATTTCTCTGACATTTTTAGAAATCTTTAAAGATATTTTTAAAATATTTTTTAAAATCAATTTTTTTAAATAAAAATAATTTCCTAATCCTTTAGAATCTTCTAAAACTTGAAATTTTCATTTGAAATAATTCAGTTTTCTTAAAAAAAATTTGAAGTCCTGCAAAATTAAAAAAAATACCCTAAAATCTTTTAGATTTTCTTTGACATTTTTAGAAATCTTTTAAAATCTTTTCAAGTTTTAATATTCTCAGGAATCTCCTTATTAAATAATGATGCACGGATAAGCTGATCACTTATCCGTGACTCCAATTTTGTTAAGGCTGAATAATTTTTTACTTATTTATTTTTTATATTTTTATTATAGTAACTCTCATTCAATTTTCAAAACTAAAACGTAATCTCATGAAACCAAATATATTATTAATATTATTATATTAATTTATGTTGTATAATAATAATTATTATTATTAATTATTATTATTAAATTATTAGATATCGTAATGATTATATTTATAAATTATTATTATTTGATAATGGTTTTATTATATTATTATATTATATTAATCTCAAGAACTTGTATATTATTTTAGTATTATATTATATTGTATTAGCTGTATTATAGAAATTCTCTTACGTATTCTTTATACAAGTTAGTTTATTCTTCATAACATATTTATATTATTATTTTACGGGTACTCTCCTTTCTTATGTTTTCCTTTTGTTACATGTAATCTGCTTTATAAATGTATTTATATAGTTCGCTCGTTATTTTTGTATGTTATATTTTTATTATTATTAAATATATATTGTATGAGTTTTACGTATTCTGTATTAACTTTAGTACACTTAATATTTTGTCCGCTCGTTTGTAATGTAATATTTCGATATATTGTTAGCTAGTCATTCCATCAAATGTAATGCTGAGAGACTGGCGGATCGAAAAGGCAGGCAGCTGGTACAACGGATACATAAAAGAGCGCGCTTCCGCCACCGTCGGCACTCGGCCTCCAGCCACACTCAACGAAGGACGTTACCGCTCACCACTTCTGCCAAGCCTCTCCAGCTCTCTCGGCCTAGGAAAGAAATTTTTTTGAATAAACTCCAATCGACCAGCAATCCTTGGACTTTTCTGGCGAAATCTTCATCCTATACATACAAACTGCAACTTTTAATAGCAACCATGATACGAAAAATAATTTCTCTCGGTCGTTCTCTTCTTGCTACGCCGTCAAAATTCTCAGAGAGTTAATAGCTCCTTCTCCAAGCCCTTCAATCTTCCTTCTGGGGACTGTTTAACACTCGTGAGCCGGCTGTTCGAACCAGTCACTCCGTACTTCTCAAGGCACCTTTACCGGTCGTCCTTTTGAGTCCTGAGTGGATGGCGTTGAATAAACGGCAGAGACTTGCCCGGCGACGTGCTAAGGAGTTGGCCACGGCCGCGAAGGACGACTCATCGACAGAGATACCAGACGCTGCCGAACCTTGCCACCAGAAGGTAACGGGAAAGAAGACGAAACTTTTTCAACAGGAAGTTACGCCGCCAGCCGCCACTCGTGAGCACCAGGAGGTGATCATTCCTGCGGCACTTGTGCCTCCACTAAGCGGACACACAGCCAGCAGGGAAAAAGGGGTTTCACCAAGAAAGGCCCTGAAACGTTTGAGGGAACATCGGGCGAAATTTTCTGCTGCCCGCAAAACCTTAATTCCTGTGGCTGTTTATCAGGACCGTTCCCTCTAGTTTATCCCTTCCATCCTTGTAACTAAAAAAAAAGGTCCTCGAAGGAATATTTCTTTGTTTCAAGCATGAAGGAGTAGTGGATGAAAATGGATGGACTTCAGACGTGGAAAGCCCTCATGAGTGGCAATATTAAGAGAGTCCATCTCACACCACCCACCAACAAACGGAATCAACCGAAGGGAGTGGCAGACCTGGACGCCTATTTACAACGCACGCAAGGCTACGTGTACCCCAAACCGCTCTCTAACTCCTCATCAGCTCCGAAACGATGCTCCTAAAATTTTTTTCTTCGTACGCCTTCCTCTCCTTATCCCTCATCCCAAGACGGACCGTATCAGAACATTGGTTAAAATACACAAAATGAAAATCTATATATGAGTAAATTTTTAAATATTTCATGAAGGGAAATGACCGCCTTCTGCATTTTCCCCGCAAGTGTCTCAGCATTTTCTTGACACGCAGGGATGCTTTTTCAGGCTATTAACCAGTGAAACCTAGGCACTTCCAAGAGCGCCGATGATCAGGTCGATTAGCTTAACAAAATATTCCGGGTATAAACGTTGCAACTCCCTTATAAGGTCTTTATTTCTCTCTTTCCTTTCATTTACCATGGCTATGATGTTTTTGTCAGCTGGTGCCGAAAATTCGATAACGATCATGGTTCGTTTCTCGAAGTAAAGAAGAACTACGTCAGGCCTCGAGTGCGCAACAGAAACAATTGTCGAGAATATGAAGTTCCAGTATATCCGACACTTCTCATTCCCGACAATTGACTCTATTTCCCTAGGAGCGTTTAGCGGAGCGATATTTGGGCTGATGCCGTAAGAGTGACAGAGATGGAGAAGTGATTCGTCGTATGGTGGAGAGTCATTGTTGTAACGTCAGTCCCACCAAAACTTCTGTTACAGGGTAGGGGGAAGGAGCGTCTAGAAAAGCATTAAAGCAATGCATGTTAAAGTCAACAATTGTCGTTACAGGTATTGAAGTTGAATTCATTATTTCGCTTTTTCGCCAAGAAACTTCTATCTGAAATACGCTGAGGTTCTACAGTGCTATTATAGTGGAAATATTATTTTGCTATTCTACATATACTTTAACAGAAGGTGTAACTCATCAAGTTTCTATAATAAGAGATTCCTCATATTCATATATGTTTATCCCACATCCAGAAGTTCACGTCGAAAAGAGATTATAAGAAGTAACTAGACATAGAGGTGTGCAAAAAACTCGAAGTTTGGGTACTCGAGCAGCTTCGAGCTTACTCGAAAGTTTCAAGTCTTTAAAAACTTTGTCGCAATTTTGAATCAAGACATTGATCTGGCATTTATTACCAGCTACAAATTTATTAGAATATCATAAAAATGTGATTAGCATAATGAAAACATGTAAGTTTTGAAAATTCGGTTAGCTCGAAACGGGTTGAGTGTTCAAAAACTTTCGAGAACTCGAAGCTTTTTGAATACTCTAAATTTTCGAGAATTGAAAACCGTTCAAGTACTCGAATATAGTTGATTCAGACACAAATCTAATTCTCTAACCGAACTTAACACTACTACGTACAACGTAGTTTAAAGCAGAATATCGCACGCTGATTATATCAATCGAAATGGTAATTATACTCGTATGCTAATCGAGGAAATTTAATTATCTTATTTCAACTTCGAATATTTTTTTGACTGGTGTCATTCGAATGTTTTAATAGGTAATCGATTTTTTTCATTTTTTTATTTGTAAAAATTCATGAAATAATAAACAAGCCACTATTGTGTGTCGAAACGTTTGAAACAACTTAATTGGTTTTAATTTACCTAACCCTATAAAGCCAAAAACTTAAATCAAAAATTTCTACAAAATAATAAACAGTTTTGTATATAAATAGTCTTATTTCGCAAGTGATTTTTTATAAGATTTGAAGGATTTATTGTTAAAATTGAATTATTTGTAAAAAAAAAACAGTTTTCTTACTAATAAAAGTAAAGTATAGCAAGAATCAATTTTAAATGAATTTATAATTTTAAAAACGATTAGGCATTTTCATTTTTCCTCCATACATTGTAAAAATATTTCAGTTACAAATTAATAAAAAAAAAGAATTTATTGAAGAAATTGAAATAATTGCTCCTGTCTAAACAATTTTCATTTTCTTCTGCTCTAAAATATTATAATTTTATATTTCAACCTATAAGAAGAAAAGAAAATAATATTCAATAATATTTTCTAGAAATGGTATGATTAAAGTAGAAAAAAAATTAGCATTACTGGAATAAAAGAAAAAGTTTGAATAATCTCCAAAAATGAATATAATTGAATCATGGAAAACATGTGCCTTCTTTAATCTAATGTTGCAACCATATTTATTGCACAGACTATTATTGAAATTTACAATACTCGTTAGGATTTAGTATTGTAAAGTTTACAAATCTTTTACCAAAGGTCATTCAAGATTCATGAAATTTTGCTACACGTCCAAGATTCCATGACTATTGGGTAGAGTTAAAATTTCTCGCAAATGCTCGGGAGTATAATTTATGTAGACTGCTGTTCATAGCAAATAACGAATTCTGCTTTTTGTTACAGGTAAGCCTATCTCTTTTCGCGCTAATACGTGGAATCGAAAAAATGACAAAGGAGGAAAGGTGAGTGGAGAAGATGGCCGAAGCTTTTATTTTTTTACGACTATTTTCTGATGTCACCGGAATGTTTGAAGCTTTTCTAGTTTCTCCAAGTAATGCCTGTACGGAGAAAATTTGTTTAGTAAACATTGTAATAAAGTTAGTTAAGAGTCGGAGAGTGGCATTTCCGTAATTTTAAACATTATTTTACGGGAATATAATGTTCTACATTATATTGAGAGAAGTCAGCATTGCAATTTTTCAAATCATGCGATGTAACGATGGAAAGCATTAACTAAGGTAATTATTGTAATAGATGATGACCACTTCACAGTAAAAACAAATACTTAAAGTTATATTCGACTTAAATTCAGATTTTATTTGAATTAGGAAAGCAACTAAACTTAAATATAAAAACTATCTTGAATAAAGCACTTTTTTTATTATTATACCATTAAACCCATGTGACGAATGGGTCACGTGACCGGCTTCCTACCTTACCGACACTTTTTTTATTTGTAAATTTATTTTCACACGAATAGCCACATCAAAATGAAACGCATCACGGCTAGCTTGAACCACTTATGACTGAAAAGTGCTCGCCTATCCCAGTTTCTTTCTGAATACGTTTTGGGGATTTCACCCGAGTATTTTAAGGCCTAAATGACAACAATTGTTGGGCCCCTTTTTAAGAAATCATAATTTTTAATTTTTTTGTGGTGTCATTAAGTATATTTTCGTGAAAATCATTGCAAATTAAATGTTAATTGGTACAAACCATTTCCTTTGAAATCCAAAATAAGCATCTAATAGATAAACACCAAGTAAAATTCAGAAGGCTTTAAAATCGTGTGAAACAGGTGAAAAAAGGCAGTTTTTTAATAATTTTTCCTCTTCACCGCATCGCACGCGTAAATAGTCTAAACAGCAATTTAAGTGCACAAAATTTCCTATAAAATTAAAAAAAACATTTTATGTTTTCTCTTGAATAGTTTAGTAGAGATGACTTCCAACCGTGATTTTTAATAGAAAAATTGGCCTAAACAAAATGTAACTTTAGTTTCCGTAAAATATCTCATGTCTTGTACATTTGAGAAAAAAGTTGCACTTATATTAGCTAAAGCATACTAAATTTGTCGAAGATCTGAAGAATAATTAAAATGCTCTAGCTCTGATAAGTATCCAGTTATTGCGTCCTGAAAATCAGCTTTTTTTTAGTTTTATTATACATTAAGTTTTTCGGAAATAACTTAGGTCTGTTGAATTTCACGTGAAAACATATGCCCATATGAATAAAAGCACATGAATTTTCCAGCAAAATACCAAATATTGAATTCCTATCTTTAATATTTCGTAAAATTCTGATAAAAATTTTGCTAAAAAGTAAATTTGTTTTTTTTTTTTACTTATTCTCAACTGTATGCGTAAAAGCTTTCTGTGTGACTTAAGCCCTAAATAGCCTTTTTAGCCCAAATTAGAAAAAAAACAACTATAAATTAGAAAGCTTTTATATACAGTTCAGAATAAGTAAAAAAAAAACAAACAGCTTTACCTTTCAGTATAATTTATAAATTTTCATCAAAGAGCATGCTTTTCGCAGCAACATTTTAAATAATATTAAAGATAGAACAATCAATATTTGGTATTTTTCTGAAAAATGTATGTGCTTTTATTTATATAGGCATATTTTTTCACATGAAATTCAACATACCTAAGTTATTTCCGAAAAACTTAATGTGAAATAAAATTCAATAAAAAGGGTGATTTTCAGGACGCAATAACTTGATACTTTAACTAATACTTTAACTAATATAAGTGCAACTTTCATCTAAAATGTACAAGACATAAGATATTTTACGGAAACTAAAGTTAAATTTTGCTTAGGCCAATTTTTCTATTCAAAATCACGTTTGGAAGTCATATCTCCTAAACTATTCAAGAGAAAACATAAAATGTTTTTTTCTAATTTTATAGGGAATTTTGTGCACTTAAATTGTTGTTCAGACTATTGACTCGTGCGATGCAGTGGAAAGGAAACACTATAAAAAAACTGCCTTTTTTCATCTGTTTTACAAGATTTTAAAGCCTTATGATTGTTACTTGATTTTTTAAGTATTAGAAGTTTATTTGGATAAAAATTATGCTTTCTTAAAAAAGGGGCGCAACAATTTTTTTCATTCAGGCCTTAAAATACTCGGGAGACATTCCCGAAACCTATTCAGAAAGAAACTGGGTTAGGCGAGCACTTTTCAGTCATAAATGCTTTAAGCTTGGCGTGACATGGCCAGAAAACAGAAAAATGTTTACTGAAAATAATAATGAATCCAAAAGTATTACCACACAAAATAAATAAATTTTAACCCAAATAGTTCATTTTTAAATCAGAATGATTAAATCTTTACCCAAAAAAAGCGAATTTTCAACAAAATACATGAACCACGTAGCCCCCCCTGGTAAAAATACCCGTTAGGAATCATTATAATCTTTTTAGAAGCCTTTAAGATTGCAGTTTGAGTTTTCAGTGGATTTAAAGAGGAATCGTGAAATGTAATGTGTTGTAATATGTTCCTAAGGGGATACTGGTTGCGAAATTAATTTTGCGAAATATTTGTAATGAGCTCTATGCGGAACCTAAGTGGAAATTATAATCCGAAATTACTTTTCGAACATTTCTCTAAAGGGATCTAATAGGAATTTAATAGGGAGATAATTCTAAGAGGATCTAAGCGGAACCTAAGTAGAACTTAAAACTCGAAATTATTTTTCGAGAAATTCTTCTAAATGGATATAATAGGAATTTAATAGGACTACGTTTACTGGAAAAGTTACTAAGTATATAATTGCCGTCTTAAGAGGATCTAAGGAGATTTATATATATATATATAGTATACATATATATAGTATATATATAGTATATATATAGCATATAATATAAAATAGTCTCAATAGTGGGATTGTGACGAAGAAAGGAAATAGTTAGTAGTACTGGAAAACTAGGAGAGAAAGGAACGGGCGATAGGAAAATAAGAAATAGTAAGAAACAGCAAGAGAGGAGAAAAGAAAGTAGGGAAGAATGGAGGACGTGTTACTGGAATATAGCAGGATTGGAGAGAAAGCATACGGAGTTTATGAGAAATTTGGGACAATGGGATGTAGTAGTAATGCTGAAGACGTGGATAGATGAAAAGGTATGGGAAAGAGTAAGGGGAAGGTTGCCAAGCGGTTACAAATGGCAAGTTCGAAATGCAAGAAGGAAAAATAAAAAAAGCAGAGCAATGGAAGGAATGGTGATATGAGTAAGGAACGAACATATAATAGGGAAAGATATGAATGGGAGGAAAGGGCAAAAAGAAGAAATAATAGTAGAAGAGGTAAATATGGGAGGAGAGAAGTGGAAGATAGTGGGGGTTTATGTGAACAGGGCTATGTAGGAGAAATCAGAGATAAAAGAAATGATGGAAGAAAATAGAGAAGAGATTAGGCTTATAATAGGGGGAGATTTCAATGCGAGAACAGGAGATAGAGGAGGAAGGGAATGGGGGGGGGGCGAGGAAGAAAATCTAAAGACAAGATACTGAATGAGGAGGGAAAGAAATTGTTAAAGATCTTGGAGGAGCTGGGATGGTTTATCCTAAACGGAAATATAGAGGGAGATGAGGAAGGGGAATATACAGGCTCAGGAGGAGAAAGGGGAACGGTAATTGATTATGTTATAGTGGACGATGAAGTAAGAGAGAAGGTCAAGAATCTAGAGGTAGGGGATTACATAGATTCGGATGACTTTCCCGTAATAGAGACATTAGAGGGAGAAAAAAGTAATAACAATATGGATAAAAAGGAAGCGAAGGTAAAAAGAGCTGAAAAAGAGGATTGGTCAATGGAAGGGAAGGAACTGTTCAAAGAAAAGGTTATAAATATCCAAATGGGAGAGGGAAATGTGGACGAGAAGATGGAAATAGTGATAGGAGAAATAAAAAGAGGATTACAAAGTACAAGCAAAAAAGAAGTTAGTAAAGGAGGGGATAGAAATGGATGGGATGAGGAATGTAAAGAGAAAAAGAAGGAAGTCAGAAAGGAATTCAGAAAATGGAGAAAATAGAAAAGTAGTGGAGAAGAATATAGAATATAGTAGAATGGAAAAAATATTGTATGGATTTGTTAGGAGGAGTAGAGGGAAAAATTAGGAAAGGAGAAAAATGTGGTAGAGAAAGAGATGAGGAAGAAGACAGAACAAGGGAAGAAATAGTCAAGGTGTTAGGAATAATGAAAGATGGAAAGGCACCTGGTATAGATGAGATTCCAAATAAAGTCTGGAAATATGGGGGAATACAACTAAAGGAATTGGCATGGGCAATGTGTAAAAGAGTATGGAGAGGAGAGGGGTGGCCAGAGTATAAAGTATATGTAACGGTTTTGTCAGAGAGACTGAAGAAAGAAGTTAAGGAAAAAAAGATAGAACCGCCGAATCAGACAGGCTTTAGAAAAGGGATGGGGGTGATGGACAATATATATGTTCTGAATGATCTGATAAATAAAAGGATTGAAAGGGGGAAAGGGGCAATGATAGCAATATTTGTAGACTTAAAAGCGGCGTTTGAATCCTTGGACCGAGTCAAGATAGAAAAATTTATGGTGGAAAAGGGTATACGAGGGGGCTTAATAAAGAGAGTATCGGAAATTTTCAGAGACTAAAAGCAGGGTAAAGGTAGGAGATCAAGTAGGAGATACTTTCTGGTTAGTGCAAGGAGTAAGGCAAGGCTGTCCTCTGAGCCCACTTTTATTTAATATATTAATCTCAGATTTCGAAGAAGAAATGAAGAGAAAGGGATGGGGAGGATTTAAGATGGGAGAGGAAAATATATATACACTGGTATACGCGAACGATATCGTGTTGAGGGCAGAGGATGAAGAAGGGATGACGGACCTAATTACAGGATTGGAGAAATATTGGATTGGGAGACGGAAGGGAGTAAAGTTGGAAGAAGTAAAGGAGTTTAAATATTTGATATATACCTTGCAAATTAATGGAGATCATAGAGCTCATATAAGAGAAAGGATAAAAAAATCGGAAGGGATAATGAAACAGATATGGGGAATAGGAAAAAGAAGGTCCCAGAAAGATTGGAGAAGGAGAATGTGGTTATTTGATACGTTGGTATGGCCGGTATTAGGTTATGGAGCGGAGATATGGACCGTTACAAAAAATCAAACTTTAGTATTTTATATTTTGTTTGTTTCCCAAATTCTGGGAGACGCGACTTTCCTCTACTCAAGCACGTTAAATTTTCTGAAATATTTTGAATTCTTTTGTATTCTCTAGATTCTTTTGAAATCTTCTAAATTTTTTTTTTTTATTTCTGTACATTTTTTTGAAGTTTGTGAATTCTTTGCACTCTGTGAATTTTTCTGAATTCTTTAAATTCTTCTTAATTCTTTGAATTCTTCCTAATTCTCTGAATTCTTCCACTATTCTCTGAATTCTTCCGAATTCTCTGAAATCTTTATAAAACACCATGAGAATTGATCTGAATTTCTGCAAGTCTTTTGTGTTCTATGAACTCTCCTGAATTATTCTGAATTCTCTAATCATTTTTGAATTGTCTAAATTCTTTTGAATTCTGTGCATTATTTTAAGTTCTATTAATTCTTCTGAATTATCTGAATTGTTTCGAAATTTTATTAACTCTTCAAGCTACTCTGAATTCGTCGAATTCTCAAGATATCACTGAATGTTATAAAAATGTTTTTTAATTATCTTTAAATCATTAGAATACACTTGAGTTAGCTTGAACTTCTTCTTTTGAATATTTTCAATTCACTTAAAATCTTCAGAATACACGTTGAATTACTTTAACTTTCTTGGAATATTTTAAATCCTGTAGAATTCAAAATACTTGAAGGAATTCAAAATAATTCAACGCGTTTTCTAAAGATATCATAAGAATTCAGAAAACTGAAAAATAATTCAGAAGACTATTCGAATACAAAATATTTTAAAGAATTCAATAGAATTCAGGAGAATTCAGATAATACGACAGAATTGTAGAAATTCAAAATGATTAATAGTGTATTGTAAAGGTTTTAAGAGAGTTCAAAAAAACTTCAAAGGAAGTCAAAGTTGTACATGTGAATTCTAGGAATTTGTATGAATTCTACAGAATGCAACATATTGGATGGAAGTTAGAATAATTATACGTGTATTCCAAAGATTCTAAGAGAATTCAGAAAATTCAAAAGATCTGAAGGAGTTCAAAGTAACTTGAAATGTATTCTAATAATTTAAAGATAATTAAAAATCATTAAAAGAATTCAGTGGTCTCGTGAGAATAAAAAAATTCACAGCAGTTGAAATAATTCAGAAATTTCAAAAGAATTCAGATGATTTAAAAAAAGACAATACAAAAGCATTCATAGAATTCCAAATAATTCTGAGCATTAGAAAGAATTCAGACATTTCAAAATTTATCAGAGAATTTAGAATAATTCAGCAGAGTTCAAAGAATACAAAAGACTTGGAGAAAGTTAGAACAATGCATGGTGTATGGTAAAGATTTCAAGAGAATTAAAAAAAAATCAATTCTGAAGAAGTCGTTTGAATTCTACGGGATTAATAATATTCAAAGATGGTTAAAATAATTCAACGTGTATTCTGATGATTTCAAGATAATTAAAAAACATTTTGAAAATGCAGTGTTGCCGTGAATTCAGCAAAGTCAAAACAGTTTAGAGAATTCAGAAAATTTTTTAACAATTCAGACAATACAGAATAAATTAGGGAATTCAAAGAATTTGGAAGAATTCGGAGAATTCGGAAGAAATCAAAGAATAGAGTAAGAATTCATAGAATTAAGAACAATTCAAAGAATGAGAAAGAATTTTAAAAATCTGGAAGAATTCACAGAGTTGAAAAGAATACATAAACGACAAAAGCATTTACAGAATTAAAAAAAATTATAGAATTTCAAAGGAATGTAGCGGAATAATTCATAGAATTGAGAAGAATTCAAAGAATTGAGAAGTATTTAGAACATTCGGAAGAATTCACAGGGTGCAGAAGAATTCTCAAACTTCAAAAGAATTTACAGAATTCAAAAAAAAAATTTAGAGTATTTCAAAAGAATGTAGAGAATACAAAAGAATTAAAAAGATTTCAGAGAATTTAAATGAGTTTAGATAATTTAAAAGAATTCAGAAAATGGAGAAGTATTCAAAAGAATTCAGATAATTTGGAAGAATTCAGAAAATAGCGAAAGAATTCAGAGCATTAAGGAGAATTTAGAGAATTCAGAAGAATTCGCAGAGTGCAAAACATTTCACAAACTTCAAAAGCATTGACAGAATTTAAAAAAAATATATAGAATTTCAAAAGAATTTAGAGAATACAAAAGAATGCATAGAATTCAAAAGATTTGAGAGAATTTGAAATAGTTCAGATAATTCAACGAATTCAGACAATTGAGAAGAATTCAGAAAATTCAGAAGAATTCAGAGAATTGAGTAGATTTCAGAGAAATATATATATATATATATATATATATATTTAGAGATCCCCTGTCAGCATTAAGTATAATATATATGTGGGCTTCCGCATGAAAAGGGCCCTTATGGCCGGTATGGAGTTCCGTATAGAATCACATAGCCGGATACATTCCCGGTTTTTTAATCCCAAGACGAAACCTCTAGGTTACAAAATAATTCATCGGGACATTTTTGAAGTTGGAACTTCGAGAAACCATTTTTCGAGAAAAACGGATCTAAAGTTCATGAGTGCTATCAGCGCACGTGCTATACTTTTTCTTCGGACATGAAATATAACCACTTCCGGTTACTTTCGGCACATGAATATAGTGTCAATATATTCAGTATAGGTCCTAGTATCATCTCCCTCTCAAATCTGAATATGATGATTTTGACCCTGATTTAGAAAAATGCGAATATCTCCTAAACTAGCACCGGTCATAAGGGCCCGTTTCATGCGGACGCCCGCATGTAAGAAAAAAATTAGAGTTAACAATTTTGATCTATAGAATGCCTAAAATTTATCGAATTTACTTGGTTATTTGGGCATTATTTATTTAAATAATTATAATTTCAAATAAATTGTACAAACTGTTTAAAGAGAGTGTTTACTAAATGGTTATAAAAATTGTTTTTAAATATAGTTATGATATTTAATTTACATATTTTACTTGGTAATTGACTCTCCTAAGATGACCTAAGGCAAATTCTTATAGAAAAATGTGAAAAGAATACGTTAAAATTTGAAATATTTTATATTAAAGTGAATGGAACTTTTTTTGAAATTATACACAGTCTTGGTAATACAAAGGGATATAAATCTACCTGTATAAAAATTTATTACATACACTTATAAGATATTTAGAATGTGAAATTAATTTTAATATTCAATGAAAAATATTTTGAAATTTTTTTTGTTACAAATTTGTCGTCCAAAAAGGTACAATTTAGGCTTGCCTCTCAATTCAAATTCAAAAATAATTTTTTTTCTAATCACGCTTCTCTTCATTGATGCAAAAAGGTTAGTAATCATTTAACAAAAATCTTTTTCCTTTTTCAGTTGCTATAATGTCTCGTAGTAAGTGTAAATTTCAACCCAATTAGCTGGATCGAACTGACACTTTAGGTCATGTAGTTCCTAAATGGTGTAAGAGACCTGAGAATAAAGACCCGAAGAATGAACAATATAATTTACACTGCACTGTCTGTGGAGAAACATTTTCTCATGCTTGGAAAGGTTTTACTGACATTCAACAGCATTCTAGCACTGCTTTGAATTCTGCGCAAGCAAAAATGAAGTTTAGTGGAAATCAATTGAAGTTGCAAATGAATGAGCCTAATTATTCATCTTCTCAAATGACATTGCAATTATACAGCGATCGAGATCTCACTAGAAAGGCTGTGATTATTTTATCTCTTCAGAATATTCATTCCGACATGTCTGCTAATTCTTGTGAGGGGTTAGGAGAAATGTTTCGGACTATGTTCCCAGATTCTGTCATTGCTCAAAGTTTTTCTCTTTTTCCAAAAAAATTAAGCTATGTGACAACTGATGGCTTATATCCATATTTTAAAGAGGAACTGAAAGGTGATATACACCAAAGCAAGGGATACAAATTATCTTACGACGAAACATAGAACTCTGAGAGTAAAAAAGAATTGCAAAGTCGCGTAAGATACTCTTCAGAAAAATTCCGTGAAGTTGTCGATCATCATTTGAAAACCTCGTTTTCAGGGACTGCAACTAGTCAAGTTCTATCACAGCATTTAAATAGTGACTTAGAAGATTATGATCTTTCAAAAGATAAATTAGTAATGCTCGGTTCGATGATCCCAATGGTAATAAAACAGTTTGGAATCTAATAAACAAAGATGTAAGAGAATGTCGAGGAAAGGATCTCTCAAATATAGGCACATGTAACCTACACATTGTGGACAATGCATTTTATTAAAGGTCTTGATGAACTAGGAAATGAATGCAGTGATCTGCCAAACAAGACAGGTTACAAAACTTTGAAAACTTCGCAAACATATCGATCTGCATGCTCCTTCGACAAGCAGATATGAAAGCAAAACTTCACTTTGTTATAGACAGTAGGCTGGGGCGAAAAACCAGCATTGTGCGTCCAAAAAACGCCTGGGTGCGAAAAAGTGGCCCAGTCCAATCCGAAACTCAGCGCACTTGGAAATTTTGAAATCGGATAATATCTTCAGTTTGTTCTTTGAGGGGGAAATCTTGAAATTTCACTAAAAAACACTAAAATTTAAGGTTTTGCAAAAATGGGCTTAAAATCGATACCGATGCCTTCCAAGGGCCGAAAAAGCTTTAAATTTTAAATTTAAATTTATCATAATGAATCATCGTGAAAGTATTAAATCTATTATTATTATTATTATTATTATTACACCATTAAGCCGCGTCCCTTTCGGGATAGGCGTGAATTGCTCGGGATAAAATCAGAACAGATGAACAAAAGAAATTACAAAACGACTTCCAAGGAACCATGAAACTAATATTTAAAGAGATGAAGAAAATTAAAATTACAGAGTTTGTGAGCATGAGAAACAACAAAGGTGAAATGCTATATGATACAAATGGGATAATAGACGCTTTAAAAGACTCTTTTAAAGAATTATTAGGAGGTAAAGATATAGAGCAACAGAGCTGCGAGATAGAAAATAATACATTAGAAAACCCAACTGAAAATGTCTGCATCACTGAGTTTATTGATATAATTGAGAGTTTAAAAAATTATAAGGCTGCTGGTGTAGACAGTATTAGTGCTGAAATGCTTAAATACGGTGGCGAGTACATACCTCACAATGTGTGCGAATAATATTTAGTAATTAAGATTGGTCATTCGATATTATTTATTTATTTTATAAACGAATGCATAGTTTGGTCATTTATGGACAGAAAGTAATAAATAGAATTTCGAGTCGAAAAAAAAATTTAATTCTTTACGACTCTTCCAAATTTTATTAATAAGGTTAGTATTTATAACGCTACGTTTCGATAACGGACTGCTATCCTCATCCGGCAATGATCTAAAAATGGTTACAATTATCGTTAAAACAACGTACATGAATAATATAAAAGTATGACTTGATCTTCTTACCTAGTTGTTAGTTACAAGTTTGGAGTCGAAGAGACTTAAACACATGTAGGATGCGAAATTAGTCAATATTTATAAAAATTCGATTGCCAGTATAAGAACTAGAATGGAATACCTGATATTAATTATTATTGTAAGAACATTTTTCAAATTATATCTAGTTTTATTTGTAAATATTATGTTACCTTAATTTGGAGGTTAGGATGAGTTTCAATAACATTATGTGCTTTAGATTTCTAGAAATGGTCTTTTTGATTTTTATATTGTTTTTTATTGTGTAAAGTTATAATATTGAAATTAAAAAAAAACACTATAACTACTTAATTTTGGTAAGTTGAATTTTGAAAAATTTGTCTGAGCGCAAGTTGCGCTCAGAGTTGTCCAACACTGGCACTCGATACACACATTTAAGCTTAGGAGGTAAACACAAGTGTAACGTAGAGAGATACAGATGTGTATGTGATACGACTAGAATAAAGAATTTTCCAATTGTTTTAGAGGTCCAGCACCAATGTTATGATGTTTTTAGATGTTGGAAAACATTATTTATTTTTAAAAAAAGACGATAATTGTGAAATAATTTTTTTTTTAATTTTGTAGAAAGGTTATGAACAAAAAAATTAAATGCTGTTGTATGCTGGATTTTAATGATCTAAATCTGTAATGTTATTTATATTATTTCCTTCTTCTTTAATAAATATGATTTCAGCAAAGCATCTTTTGTAGTAATTAGAATCTTGGTGTAATATTTCAATATTATCCCAGTCGACATAATAAGTATCACAATTATGGAATTTAATTAAATATTTTGCAATTACTTTATGGTATTTTTGATTGTATCTGATTCTATTTTTATATATCGTTATGTGTAATGGACGTTTTGTCTGTCCTACATATTTTTTTTCACATCGGCATTCAAGTTTATAAACAACGTTGCATTGGTCTAAGGTATCTAATTGGTCTTTTTTATATCAAATTTATTTAAGAGACGTTTGATATTTTCTGAAATGTCACCATGAAAATTAATTGAAATTATTAGTTTTTTGTCTTCAATATCTTTTTGTTATAAGTCGTTATTTTAAATGTTACTCTGCTTTTTTTTGTATTTCTGTTAGTCTTTTTTAAATATATTTTTCAGTGAATTCTATTGGATAACTATTGTGATGGAGAAGTCTTTTTACTATATTCAGATTGTCATTGTGAAAGATTTTGTCAGAAAGTAGTATTGCGGAGTCTACAATGTTTTTTATAATTGCAATCTTATATTGTGTAGGGTGATTTGAATAGAAATTTAGAAGTCTACCTTAGTAAGTATTCTTTCGGAACCAATTTGTTTTAATATTATTGTTGTTGTCTCTAATTATTTCAACATTTAAAAAACTAATGGAATTATTATTTTCAATTTAATGTGTAAACTGGAGTCTAGGATCACAGAAAAAACTAGGGTTTCTATTGGAACCAATTTTTGGTTCCAAAGGAACTGCAACAAAAAGGAACCTCTCTTGCTGAAAAGGAACCCATTAGCGAGCTACTACAATTAGTAGGTAAGATTACAATAAATTGTGTTTAGTTACGTGGGTTACATGAGATGTGAAGGTCAGCGTGCAACAATGTTTTCTTTGCCCAAAAGGTAGGGTGACCATTTGTTTAGATTTTCCCGGACATATCCTGTGGCCAAATGAGAAATATTTGTATAATTGTATATTTTAATGATTTCTTTTTATTCCTGTAAGTGACAATTCAAATTTTGTGTCATAAAAAGATACGTAAAGTGCTGGCCTCATATTCACAACGGGATATGGCTCAATGAATTACTAATAATAATTCACACTTTTTCACACTTTTTTTTGCTGATGCAATTATTTTTCCACAATTTTGGACAAAATGACTCTATAAATGCTACTACTTTTTGAAATTGCTTGCTAATGCTACTATTTTTCCACTTTGTCTTTAAACATACTTTTAAATTACTTCGCATATTGGCTAAAATAATATCCGCGATCTTAAAAATCGAAATTTTAAAATATTTGAAGATCTTAAAGAAATTAAGGAATTTTAAAATTTTAAAATAATTTTTAAGAGATTATACAAATTTCAATACAATTCACGGGATTACAATGTATTTTAAGGAATTTGTAGAGATTTTACCAAACCTACGCAATTTTAAAGGAAGAGATTTAAATATTTTCAATGGATTTCAAAGGATATGAACGATTTTATGATATATTACAAGGTTCCAAGAAATATCTTAGGGAGTAAATGAAATGGAACAAAATTTGAAGAGGTGCTTAGAGGATTTCAAAGATTAAAACATGTTTAAAGGAATTGTAAAAGACGTTAAGGATTTTTAAATATTTATCACGAAGTTTTAAAAATATTACAAGAACTAAAAGTAAGTTAAAGGTATTGTAGAATTTTATTTGATATTAAAAAACCTTGAAAACGTTTTGTATTTCAACAGAATGGATTTCATAAATAAACAAAGTCAGAAACTACAGACTTTTTACACACTAAATGTAATTGAGACTAATCGACAATATTTAATTAGCTAAAAATAATGTCTACGGGATTTTTTGGGTCACTGATTACCAATCTGAAGTCAAAATTCGAAATAGAGAATCCATTCATGGTGTAAACAACATTTAATGAGGGTATTGTATGCGCCATTTTGAATTTTGGAATTTCGACTTCAGATTCGTGATTAGCTGCCCAAAATACCCCCGAAGATCTATTTTGGAGCCACTAGACTAATTTTTTAATTTTTGCCGCCATATTATATCCGTCATTTTGAATTTTGACATCAAATTCGTAATCGGCGACCCACAAAACGTCTAAGAACCCACTTTGAAGCCACGAAACTTATTCTTACACTTTTGGTCTCCCATATTGGATCCGCTATTTTGAAAATTTCAAAATTTTGACTCCAAATTCGTAATTTTTAATAGATTTCCGTGTATCCTTCGTGAAAAGAAAGACCAACTTAAGACTACAGTATAGGCAGGTATAGGCCTGTCTTAAAGTGATCTTAAGCTGATCTTTTCTGGTTCCCAGGAGACCACAGTCCTTTTGTCCCAGCCAGCAGTTTAAACTCACAATATCCCATCATTATTAGGGTCATCACGATTCAGGCTCATTACCATAATCTTTATTGCTTTATGATACCTTCGTGACGTCACGTACTAAAATGACACAGCTTCTTTAGGACCTTTAGGTATAGCTAGTCTGTTGATACAGACAGTTATCCTTATTTTAGAGAGAGAGAGTGGTGTCTATTTCAATACCCTAAAAGTGATGCACGTATAGGCTGAGGGTTGCAGATCAGAAAAAGACCAAACGTGGTTTGAAACTGGTCTCGAAGTGGTATTAAATTGATGTTTCTTTCCACGAGGGATTTTAACGGTTTTAAAAGATCTCATCATTTTTTAAGGAATTTTAACAGATAGTACATTTTTTAAGTTTTTTTACGGGATTTCACTCGATTTTTGTGGGATTATGAGGGATTTCATAAGGTTTAATGGATTTTATAAATTTCAAAGTATTTAAAATAATTCAGGGTATTTTAAAAGATTCCAAGGAATTTAACAATATTTCAGAATTTTAAGGGGTTCTAAATAATTTCGTAGAATTTCAGAAGATTTTAAAGGATTTTGAAAAGGTATTCTGGTGAACAATGATATTAAAAAGATTTCAAGGGATTTAAATGGATTTCTATAGAAGCTTAGGGAACAAATGAAATAAAGTGATGAAAAATAATAAAATATTCTTTTTTAAATTTTATGGAATATGTGAAGATGATTTTTATGTTCCTTTTTAATATTATTTTCCAATGTATCCCATTTATCGCGAACAAAGGAAAATCGATCTCCGATAAAGGTATGATGAAAAATAGCGTGCACAACTCGGGTCGAAAGGCTATATAGCCATCAACTATATAGGAGCCTTTCAACCCTAGTTGTGCAGTATACTATTACGTTTACGTCGAAATTTTTCTGAAATTTTGAAATATTTAATTATGACACCCCCCGCCCCTCTTCCATTTGGAAAACTACCTACCTGGACTCAACCTGTTTCGCCGGGCCTGCCCCTCAATGATTGGCCACCTCATTTAAATATGCTTTTATGAAAGAATACTCACCAATAAAACTACTAATAAATACTGCAGGATGAAACGCAAACAATTCCGCAGCGTATTTGACAAGCTAGGTTAGTGCATTGTGGTGCACTACAATGCACTAACCTAACCAACTGAAATGCCAGAGTAATTTAAATCCGGTGATGCTGAATGAGTAAGGAATTTAAGCGAAAAGCTGTTGAGGTCAGGAGTATCCGCGTGTTGAATATAATTATTTTTTAAATAGTTACGATGGATTTAACCAAAAAGTTTTTGATTATAATTGAATGTGGCGATTAAAACAATACGATAGTAGTATTCTAACCTTAAAATGAGGTGTGTATGTTGATAAATGGGTGGCCAATCAATGAACTCGTGAATTATACGGAAACATAGTAATTGGCCACAATATCTAAAAAGAAAATAACTAGTATCATTGCAAAAATGCATTCAACATTGTTTAAACTTTTTGTAAACTATTTATATAATTGTTTGTCATTTTGTCTTATGAATAATGAGTGGAAATCATGTCAAAAATAGTTTTGGCCCTTTGACTTTAGGTTAATAAATAATGATTCAGCTGCAAATCACTGTGCCAATCCCTCTAGTGCTGACCACTGTGAAATACAGCCATTGGCCAACGAAGGTGGCCAGTGACTGTATTTCACCACATTTCAGTGGCCAATCATACAATCATTGGCCTATGCCGATCACTATGTCTTCATTTTCAATGATTGTGTTTTTTGACATTATTTTTAATTTCTTTAAACATAAATTATCCACTACTTTTAACGCTGAAATTACTATAGTAGTTTAAATCTTTATGAAATTGATTATCCATCTGTGTATTTTGGGATTTCGCTCCACGCTTATAGTATTTGTTTACAAATTGTTAAACTGGAAAAATTCCTTAAGTGGCCAATGATTGTACCCATTGCCCTATGAGCATTTTTAATTTTATTCGAGCATTACTTTTTGATCTTAACATGTATTTGTAACTCTTTAGACTTGAATTCACAAGGACAGTTTCAAGCTTTGGTTATAAGTTAATGATTAGTTTCTAAATTAAGCTGCATCATGTGTCTTTCTTATAGAATGTATCCATAAAAATTAGACTTTTCAACTGATTTAATGTCTTCCAGTCAGGAAAGTTGTACCGAGAATGAACAACGGCACCAATCCTGGTAGAACGATAAACCTATAATGAAATGTTTCATTAGCAACAACTACTATCAATGAAACTTTATCAACCATTAGTGGTTCTTTTGATTTACACCAAAAAGGATTCTACTTTTTTCTATTTTCAGTTCTTGAATTTGAAAGTAATCTTCTACGATGAATTCTTTAGATATGCAGTTGTCCGTCGATCCGATATTTATTCTTGCAATTGAATCAATTGTTTTCATTCCCAAAAATTAGTTATTCTTACTCAATTATCATTACGGGAAAGAATCTCACAGAAGAAAAAATAAGCATTGTCTTAAACTTTAAACAAGTATCATCAATGTTTTTTGTATTAGTTATTTCAGTTTAAATTTTTTCTTCAGCTTGTACCTTTTCTTGAATTTAATTTGTAATATTTTTTAGATGCGTATATTTTATAATTCGCAAGTTTGACTTTCTTGTCCCATTAATTTTTTCTTTTTTCCTTTATAAATTGATCAGAATTCTTTATGAATATGATTCTAACAAGGAAGACCTAATTTCCTGCAAATCTCTGTGCCATGTTTGCTCATTAACGAAATGGAGTTTGTCCTTCCTAATTTGTAATTTATTTCGAATCCTTTTAATAGCCCTTTTTGTTGTCCCGCAAATAATTTTCTTTTTAATTAAATCTTTCTTTTGACATGTTTAGACTTAATTTGTACAAATTGAAGAATTTATTTTGTGAATTAATCTATTTCCTAGAATCAATTAATGTAAATTCAGAAAAAAGATCTTCTCCTTTCACTCCGCTGGGATTCGAACTTCAGATCAACTGATTTCCGGTCAGGTGCTCTAACCACTGAGCTACAGAGAGATCAGAGGAAGAATTCTTTTTTCTGAAATACCTAGCCGACATTACCCCGTACCCTAGCCGACTTTACCCCTACCCTAGCCGACTTTACCCCTACCCTAGCCGACTTTACCCCTATCCTAGCCGACTTTACCTGGTACCCTAGCCGACTTTACCCCTACCCCATCCGACTTTACCCCGTACCCTACCCAACTTTACCCCTACCCTAGACAACTTTACCCCATAACCTAGGGGATTGCAAGTAGCAAAAGCGACTTAATGTCCTAACAGGCTACGAAACCCTTTTTTTTAGGCGAATGGCGCCTACTTTGACTAATTTTTTTGGTTGAAAATTCATAATTTTAATTGAAATTTCGTCTTTTTGGTTGAAAATGTAACTTTTTTTAATTTAAAAATTCGTTATTTTTGGATTGGAAATTGAACTCTTCCATTTTGGGTTGAAAATTCATACTTTGTAGTTTATAATTAATTTCTTTGGTTGAAATATTGATTTTGTTTTGAAAATTCATTGTTTTTTTATTGAAAATTTTACTTTTTCATTTCTGGTCCAAAATTTATCATTATTAATTGAAAATTTAACAATCTGGTGCAAAAAATAAAAAAACAAATGAAATCTCGTACTTTGAAAGGTCCTTTCAGTAGATAATAACAATAATCTTATGAAATTCAGAACAACGCAAGAAAAACAGACCAGAAATTGAATTATTAGTTTTTCTCTTTCCAAACTAAGTAACTTACACTTTTACTTTCTTTTATAAATAAAATATAAAATTTTGTTATAAAATTGTATTGAAAACCAAACATTTCATTTACTCAATTTGAATTTTCGCGGAACTTTGACTGAAACCGCCAGCGCCACCTGTGGTTGGTAAACTCCCCACCCCTATTCACACACGCATTTTACCCACGCATAAACACATAAAGCAACATAACCTCAATCGTAAACAGTAAACACTCTTAAACGACGCGACGCTTTTCTGGAGCTGGAGTGTTTACGTTTTATCGTGATTTTATAATTTCTATAACAATTGTTCCAGTTTCACTGCATAATTAAAAAAATGAAGAAAGAGGAATATGATGATATAGTGAAAACAATTAAAGATTTTAAGGGATTTTCGAAAGATTGTGCCAAAATGCTAGTCGAAAAATATAGCAGGTACAAGCATTTTCTCATTTGTAATAAATGCTAAATGATAAAAATACAAAAAATTTGTAGCAAGTAATTGTAAAATAATTAACAACATTTTTTCAGCGTAAACAAATACGCGCTTCTCAGTATTTTGGCTATAGAAGTGCTGCAGAGAATGAAACGTGAGCATCGATTTATATTTGCCGAGAAAACAGATTATTACGAACGGTATGTATTTTCTGAATTTATATAATTATTTAACATCAAGTTAGATTTGCAGATTCTAGATTTATATTATTTTGGACTAGAATTTTCTGATTTGAGGTTATTTCTGTTAATCAAATAAAAAATTTCATTTTTTTTGCAAGCTTTTCGGAGCAAAAATGCTCCAAAAAGAGAGAAAATAAGAAGCTTTTCCACGAAAAAAGAGGACTAAATTCTTTTAAATGAAATTAATGTGGGTGCTAATATTAAATTCAAATTTAAACTCTAGAAATTCCTAATATTTCGAATAGTTTTCATTATTTTAATAATTTTGCTCAATTTAGAAAAGTGATTTCTACCAAATTGTAGAATTTTCAAGCCAGAAAAACGAATTTTCCAGGAAACAGTCGAATTTTCAACAAAAAAGTAAATTTTCAACCAAATAGTGGAATTTTCTAAAGAAAAAGTTCCCTACGAAAAATGTAATAGCTTTTACATTGCAACCAACTAAGATTTTATATTCTACATTAAAAAAAATTGAATTCATCCAAAAGAGACATATTTTCAACAAAATTGAGGACTAAAGAAAAAGATTTTGGAGTCAAGAAACACAAAATTTCAACTAAATTGTTGAAATTTCAACACTAAAGACGAATTTTTAACAAAATAGATTAATTTTCAACTAAACTGATTAATCTTCAACTAAAAATATTAATTCTCAACGAAGAATATAACAGTTTTTATATTTCAACCAAAAAAGATTTTAATTTTAAATAAAAAAAAAAGATTTTTCAGTCAAGAAACAAACAAAATTCCAACTAAATTGTAGAATTTTCAAGTCAAAAAGAATTTTTAACAAAGCATTTTTTATCTTTTAACCAAGTGAATTAATTTTCTACTCAAGAAGATGAATTCTTAACGAAAAATGTAATAGCTTTTACATTTCAACCAACTAAGATTTTATATTCTACATTAAAAAAAATTGAATTCATCCAAAAGAGACATATTTTCAACAAAATTGAGATAAAAACAACTGCAATAATTACAGAGGTATCAGCTTACTAAGTACCGTAAGTAAAATATACTCAAAAATACTTATCCGCAGCGCAATTAAAATAACAGAAGAAAATATATGGGAAGTCTAAAGTGGATTTATGCCAGGAAGATCATGTACGGATCAAATAGTAGAAAAGAAAGTTTTTTGTGCGTTTGTTGACCTAGAAAAAGAATTTGACAAGGTGGATAGAAGTAAACTTTGGGAAATCCTCAAAGAGTTCGGAGTCAGTGGAAGGCTCCTACAAGCAATAAAAATAATATATGCAGGTAGCAAAGCGAGTGTAAGGGTTAATGGGAAACTGAGTGACTCGTTTGATATTATGCAAGGCGTTAAACAAGGATGCATTATGTCCTCATGGCTATTTATCATATTTATGGATAAGCGTCTAAGAATGGTTCTCTTCGACGAAGCAGGTGGATATCTCGAGACAGGGAGGGTACGTGGGTTAGCTTTAGCAGATGACAAGGTGGTCATAGCAGGATCAATCGAAGACTTTCAGAGAATGTTGAGTAAACTAAATACAAGCATGAAGAACATGGGCCTCAAAATTAACGTGAATAAAACAAAAATCATAGTGTACGAAGGGAAAGGTGAGAAAACAATTTACAACATTGTTATGAATATTGAGAGATTAGAACAAGTTAGTAAGTACGTATATCTAGGTAGCCTATTCACTAGTGACGGAAAGATAGATGGGGAGTTAGATAGGCGCAGAAACGAAGGTAAGAATGTTATCGGTAGAGCAGGGTCCATTATTAGAAGTAAAAACTTCAAAAAAAGCTAAAATGATAATACATAATTCTATAGTTGTACCGACTGTACTATACGGTAGCGAGTCATGGACCTGTAAAGAAAAGGACAAGAGCTAAATTATCGCGATTGACATGAATTTCTTACACAAAATATGCGGGAAAACACTGATGGACAAAGTGAGAAACGAAATGATCCTCAAAGAATGTGGTGCAAAAGAGACAATAGTTGACACATGGGAAAGAAATCAGTTAAGATGTTTCGGACATGTTGAAAGAATGAAAGATGAACATCTAACGAAACAGGCGTATAACGATAAAGTAAGTGGCAGTATGTCCAGTGGCAGACCGCGGAAAGAGTGTTTAGAATGTGTGACTGAGACCTTAATCCGAAGAGACATAAGAAGCCATAGAAACACGAGAGCTTGCATGAAAAGATGCATGGCCGTGAAGGAAGCTGGAGAAGTATGCCAGGACAGAAAAGTGTGGCGACAAATAGTTTATAAAAAGAATTTCAGTAGAGTCAATGACGCCTGAAACAAAAGACAACCTTGTGAGGCTCTTCACTTGGTGTGATCGCTAGAGAGATTGATCAGAAACCTGGGTCGGAGCAGTGTTGCAGAACGAACGTGTTATTTAAATAAATAACACGAGAATTCCAGATCAATATAAAAAATCTATACCTATATATCTATCGACACTATACTATTTTCCAACCGAGCGAGTCACGCCTACCCCGAAAAGGAAATGGCTCAATGGTATCATAATAAATAATAATTGAATCATATCAAGTACTATATAATCCTTATATACAAATATCCTTGTATAGGTTTCGATAAAAAGCAATCGTTCGATGTTTATATTATCTAATGTGTATCTTATATAATATTTTTAATGTCATTTCAGCACGGCATGGGAATTCCATCGGTTGGTATTCTCCTCCATGAAGTTATTAAGTTGATGTATCACGCAAAGGTCAAGGATCCAGTTTTCTTCAGAATTGGAACCTGCGGTGGAATTGGCTTAGAACCTGGAACTGTGGTTGTTTCAGAGGAAGTAGTCGATGGAATGTTAAACCCTTACCTAGAATGTGTGAGCATTGAATACTTTTCATAAAAATGTTGCAAATTAATTAAATAAAATGTCTTTGATGTAGGGTAGGGTGGGGCGAGATGAGCATAGGGGGTAAGATGAGTCACTCAATTTTCGCGCAATCTATCATTTCTTTTGTAACTGTTCTTTGCACTAATATCAGGAATAACGTTATCAAACTTCTTTTGACCAAATTTTCGCCTAATGTTGAATAAATTTGAAAAAAAAACGAAAATAAAAATGTGAAGACCTGTATTCTACTATTTTGCATTTGTTTAGAAAGTCCAAGAATCACACAAAATCACATATTAGATGTTTCTCCAGTGGTTATTTAGATAGCTTATTTATTAAACCTTAAGTTTTCAACTGATTCTTATATAATTGTAAAACAGAAATAGGTGAAATTTTGATTTTACTGGCAAGTGTCATATGGGGCGGAATGAGCCTTTTCAAATTAATGGAAAAACTTATTTATAACAGACTCAATTGGTATTTAGAACATAACTTATTATTATCACCTTCGAAATTTGGTTTCAGGAAGGGCAGATCTTGTGCGGATAATCTGGCCATCCTATCAACCGAAATCTGGACCGGATTTGTCAATAAAGAAATAACAGCGGATCTGTTTTTAAATCTAAAAGGAGCCTTCCCTAGCGTAGAGCCACACATTTTGGCAGGGGATCTCCGAGACCTGGGCGTTCCCTGGTCCATCGCCAGATTCATCTATAGTTCCACTGCATGCAGAAATATCTATTTCAACATCAACGGCGAGATAATAGGCCCCAAAACAAGTAATGTAGGTATTCCCCAAGGCAGCATTTCAAGTACTATCTCATACTCCGTTTACACGACGAAACTCATCACCCTTCTCCCTCTTGACTGTTCCATCGTCGAATTCGCGGATGACATTGCCATCATTTGCAGATCTGCAGACCCGAGTGTGTGCGTCGAATCACTTCAAAACTGTTTAAAAATTCTCGTGGATTTTCTTTTTCGGAGAGGCCTCTAACTTTGTCCAGATAAAACCAAACTAATCCTCTTCTCTAAATTACAATTGGACTCAAACGATCCTAATCTAGCCCTTCAAGTGAATGGTAACTTTATCTTGCCTTCAACATCGGTTAGATTCCTTGGAATATTTTTAGACCATAAATTTACATTTGACGAACATTTCGCATATCTAACTGAAAAGACACGTAAAGTTTTGAACATCATCAAAGTGCTGAGAGGCACCTGGTGGGGTGCCGTCCCATACATCCTCAAGACTGTCTGATGCCTTGATCAGAAGCTGTTTCGATTATGGTTCCCACATATTCACTTTCCAAAGATATATATTTTTTTACAAACTAGAAAAAATTCGAATCCAAGCCCTCAGAGTTGCCCTAGGCTATAGAAGGAGCACATCAATTAATGTCATTTTAGCAGAATCTTGTGAGCCACCTCTCAGAAAAAGATTCAATTTTCTTGCAAGGAAATACGTTATTAAAACATTTTCCAACCTTGATCACTCTCTTCCCGATAACCTATTAAACCTTTGGAATAACACTCAACAGAAGAACACATACCAAATAAGGAACATTTTTGTTTTGATAGGAGCTTTCGAAAAAGTCCGCAATTTCAAATGGCAAACTCGTAGATCGCTTATGCACCCCTTCTTTGAATTACCCTACGAGGACCATTTGTTCACCCCGACCGTAGACGCGAATCTACCCAGATAACAATACGTGTCGGCACGTGATCGGCCTGACGGGCTAGAGACCAACCTGCCTGCTAAATGTACGCGTCAGGCCGGCAGATTAGACGTCCGTCGGTCGTGCAAAAGGCGAGGAACGACGAGCCTGCGACTTGCCCGACCGCTGCAGGCTGATAGTGAGAGTAGACCGAGATCCAAAACGCGCATGCGCGTTTTGGATCAGCTGTTCTTGCCGTATATAATGGCGTTCACTCGTGAATTTTGGCTCGGATCGACGACGTGAGTGAAAAGTGCTTTCGTTCGTTTTGTTCGTTCAGTGTTTGCTTTTCTGGCGAGTTGCTGTTTTTTAATTGTTTGCCTGCTGCGAAAATTTGTCTTGTTTGGTTGAAAATTTTAGACAAAAAATTCGTCCTCGAAGATTTAAAATTCACCTGTTTTGTTAAGATTTAAGCTGTTTCTAAAAATTCAATTATTTCGTTGAAAATGCAACGGGGTTTTGACCCTAAAATCAGATTTTTGAGGCATGTTTCGTGAAAATGATCTTTTTACTGTAAAAAAAATTAACCTTGAAAAATTAATTTTTTTGTCTTATACTTATTCTTTTAAAAATAAATTATTACGTGATATTTGGAGGAAGAAATTTTCATTTAATTTACATAACAAAAGATTTTAAAAATGTTAATCTACTTGCACACTCAGCCGGCATTTTAGCGGACCGCCGGTCATGCAGTTCGCCGGACCGCGTCGATCCCGCCTGTGGGCTGGCTATATAGCCATCAATGGTGTGCACATTACGGTGCATATCTGCCGGCACGTCAGTCCGATCGATCGGATCGCGGGCCGGCAGATCGCTTGCAGTCGGCGGGCATTTTGCTATCTGGGTAGGTAAACAGGTCCAAATTAGCCCTGCCCCAAACAACCTTTTCACCGACCTCATAGACCAAGAACATCACGACTTTTTACACTTTTATACAGATGGCTCAAAATCAGAAGACAACCAAACTGCGGGCTGTGCTCTAGTTTGCCCGTCAGTTAACTTTTCACGTTCATGGAAAATTTCCACTTTTGCATCACCCCCCAAAAAAAATTCTTAGTACTTGCAAAGATGGCAAACTTGCGGCAAGTCTCTCCAGCGACATTTCCTACCCAACAAAGCTTTTTCTAAGTAGTTGCACAGCTGGAAAAACTGCGGCAAGCCTCTCCAGCGGCATCTCTCACCCCAAAAGTTTGCTAAGCATTTGGAAAGACAGAAAAACTGCGGCAAGTATCTTCAGCGGCATCTCTCACCCAAGAATGTTTTCTAACCAGTTATACAGATGGAAAAACTGCGGCAAGTATCTCCAGTGGCATCTCTCATCCAGGAAAATATTCTAAGCAGTAGCATAGATGGCAGATCTGCGGCAAGTCTCTCCAGCGGCATCTCTCAACCAAGAAAATATTCTAAGCAGTTGCAAAGATGGCAAAACTGCGGAAAGTCTCTCTAGTTGCATCTCTCATCCAAGAAAATTTTCTAAGCAGTTGAAAAGATGGCAAAACTGCGGCAAGTATCCCCAGCAGCATCTCTCACCCAAGAAAGTTTTCTGAACAGTTGCAAAAATGGAAAAATTGCGGCAAGTCTCTCCAGCGGCATCTCTCAGCCAAGGAAATATTCTAAGCAGTTGCAAAGATGGAAAAACTGCGGCAAGTCTCTCCAGTGGCATCTCTCACTCAAGAAAGTTTTCTAAGCCGTTGAAAGGATGAAAAAACTGCAGAAAGTATCCCCAGCTGCATCTCTCACCCAAGAACATATTCCGAGTAGTTACAAGGATGGCACAACTGAGGCAAGTCCATCCAGCGGCATCTCTCACCCAAGAAAATATTCTAAGCAGTTGCAAAGATGGCAAAACTGAGGCAATTATCTCCAGCGTTATCTTTCATCTAAGAAAATGTTCTAAGCAGTTGCAAAGATGGCAAAACTGCAGCAAGTCTCTCCAGCGGCATCTCTCACCCAAAAAAGTTTTCTAAGCTGTTGCAAAGACAGAAAAACTGCGGCAAGTATCTCCAGCGGTATCTCTCACCCAAAAAATATTATCAGCAGTTGAAAAGATGGCCAACCTGCAGCAAGTCTCTCCAGCGGCATCTATCACCCAAAAATGTTTTCTAACCAGTTGCAAAGATGGAAAAACTGCGGCAAGTATCTCCAGCGGCATTTCTCATCCAAGAAAATATTCTAAGCAGTTGCAAAGATGGCAAAATTGCAGCAAGTCTCTCCAGCGGCATCTCTCGCCCAAGAAAATATTGTAAGCAGTTGCAAAGATGGCACAACTGCAGCAAGTCTCTCCAGCGGCATCTCTCGCCCAAGAAAATATTGTAAGCAGTTGCAAAGATGGCACAACTGCGGCAAGTCTCTCCAGTGGCATCTCTCACCGAAAAAAAATTTTCTAAGCAGTTGCAAAAATGGAAAAACTTCGGCAAGTCTCTCCAGCAGCATCTCTCACACAAGAAAGTTTTCTGAACAGTTGCAACGATGAGAAAACTGCAGCAAGTCTCTCCAGCGGCATCTCTCACCGGAAAAAGTTTTCTAACCAGTTGCGAAGATGGTAAAACTGCGGCCAGTATCTTTAGCGGCATCTCTCACCCAAGATCATATTCTAAGTATTTACAAGGATGGCAACACCGAGGCAAGTCTCTCCAGTGGCATCTCTCACCCAAAAAAATTTTCTGAGTACTAGCAAAGATGGAAAACCTGCAACAAGACTCCCAGGCAGCATCTCTCACCCAAGAAAGTTTTCTGAACAGCTGCAAGGGTGGCAAAACTGAGGCAAGTCTCTCCAGCAGCATCTCTTACCCAAGAAAGTTTTCTGAACAGTTGCAAAGATGGGAAAATTGCAGCAAGTCTCTCCAGCGGCATCTCTCACCCGAGAAAATTTTCTATGTACTAGCAAAGATGGAAAACCTGCGACATGTCTCTCCAGCGACATCTCTCACCCAAGAAAATTTTCTAAGCAGTTGCAAAGACAGCAAAACTGCGGCAAGTCTCTCCAGCGGCATCTGTCCCCCAAGAAAATATAATAAGCAGTTGCAAAGATGGCACAACTGCAGCAAGTCTCTCCAGCGGCATCTCTCGCCCAAGAAAATATTCTAAGCAGTTGCAAAGATGGCACAACTGCAGCAATTCTCTCCAGCGGCATCTCTTGGCCAAGAAAATATTGTAAGCAGTTGCAAAGATGGAAAAACTGCGGCAAGTATCTCCAGCGTCATCTCTCGCCCAAGAAAATATTCTAAGCAGTTGCAAAGATAGCAAAACTGCAGCAAGTCTCTCCAGCGGCATCTCTTGGCCAAGAAAATATTGTAAGCAGTTGCAAAGATGGCACAACTGCGGCAAGTCTCTCCAGTGGCATCTCTCACCGAAAAAACTTGGGCCCATTAGTATCCAAGGTCTTTGTTTCAGGCTTCATTCACTCTGCTCACATTCTTTTTATAAACTATTTGCCGCCAAACTTTTCTGTCCTGGCATACTACTCTAGCTTCCTGCACGTCCATGCATTTTTTTATGCAGTCTTCTTTAATTCATATGTTGAACATTTTCATCTGTTAATAGCAGGCTCCAGGCTACAGAGAAACCATAAATAATATGTGATTTTTGAAGAAAAAAAATCGTAAAAATCTCGGTTCTTTGCAAATTCATAACTTAAGACTTCTGGTGATAGACAATTTTTTTTAGATTTTGCGCAGAATTTTACCTACTTCAATTCTGGTAAGAACATTTACATCTTTTGGATGCACAGAAAACCAACAATCCACTGACATACGCTTTTTTTCACCATTTTCAAAAAAATGTTCCATGTTACGGGGCAAAATCCTTGTCACAAAACCTGAGCCCTTATTATGCACGGCCAAATGAAGCACATAAGAGAAAAAAAATTACCCCACTAAACATTACTGGACTTACCTTCTTTTTCAGACCAGATGACTGGACTATAACAGATTTGCAAGTTTTTTTTCTAGAGATGATCTGCATTAACTTTCTAAGACCTAACTGTCGAAAAATAGATTTTAAGCTTTTCATCGTTTCTTGTGGATTTCAAGATGCTCTTTCACGTAGATTAATTGGAATTTTAATATTCCCTAAATTTGAGGAGATATAAAGGTTCAGAGTTGAGCGTTTGTCAAGCTTAAACAGTTCGTTTGAGCCTTCTTTCTATCGCCCACCCTGTAAATTTTGGCTCATAACAGTTAAGTACCTTCTCTCGCATCGCGAGAGATTTGACTTTTTTGTTAATTTTTATAAACAATTTATTTAAACAAATAATCCGGCGAATCAGTTTGTTGTAGAAGAAAATTACTTTGTACTACAATCTTTCATTTCTAAAATGGTATTTAGTAACAACAAATTTGTCATCAATTGATTAGAAGAACATTTTACATATAATTAAATTTGTGAGTTATGGTAAAACTGATTACGTCATTCGATTTTGCGGAAAAATTTAAATAAAGTCCATGTGCTGAATAATTGTTTTCTCCACCCCATTTGATATGTACTAGTAATATTTATACACAGGTTAATGGGGAAAAAAGCTTGGAAAATTGGAAATATCTTTTAAACTGACTAAAATTCTTAAAATTTTGAAAAATCGATGGGTTTTTGCGAATATTAGGCTATTGTTCCGTTACCGTTGAGAAAGCGTCTATCATCCCATTACGAATAAGCATTAGCCTATCGTTCCGCTACGGATAAGAATTAGTATAACTTAATTTTTTAGGAAATTTAGTAAACACGTAGAAGTGTTAAAAGAAATAAAAATCTTTTAAAATTTCTAGTTTTGAAAGTTTTAGGAGCCTAAATTGCGTTACAAACTGTAATAGAAAATACTGAAGTTTTGAATTCGTAGGAAATGTTCTGACGAATAATAGGCTATCGTTTGCATACTTATTTATAAAAGCATGTATGCCATTATTATTAGAAACCAATAACAGTTTTTCCTATAATTATAATAGTTACAGTTTTCGATGTTAACAAATAACACTAAATAATATATTCAAAAACAAAGCAAAACTGCTTTCTATTTTGTATTCTTTAAAACTGGAAATATGAAATTCCAAATTTGACGTTCACTGCTGGAAGATTTTTAAAACCAATTAAAAAATATTGATCCATATCCATACAATAGCATCTCAAATGTAAATTTCTCAAATAATTCACGATAATTGCAAATACTTTTAGTTCATTTACTTTATCACAATTAATTGTGAAAATATTGCATTATGTTCTAATTAATACATATATACTTAAAAGTTCCTAAAATCCATTTTCCATAATGACATAACTTATAGGTTATGTTTGAAATTTTATCTAGAAAATTTTTACATAAGACAGAAAACTGTAATCATCAAGATAATTAATTAATATATCTCCTAATAAGCATCTTTGAAACAATATCCTTAATTTTTATTAGTTTATTTCTGAAAATATTACATGAATGACACACAACACAGACTGAAGAACAGAAAAATACACGTCATGGCTACGACCAAGAAGAGATTTATTTTGAATAATTTATTAAAATCATGCTATAAATATTATTACTTTCAAAACTTGTACATTCATTTTTAGTTCCTGATTTGATTTACGAATACAAGCTTTCATTTCTGCCTCCTGAAAACTTACGAGGGGAAGGCCTGCTCTGCGACATTGACTTTGAGATGAGACTAGTATAAATCGATAGAACGTCGAAATCACGATTTGAATGATTTCAACAAAGGATTCAAATACTTTAATGATTTGACAAAGGTTTCACAAATATTTCAAAGATCTCAATAATTTAACAAAAATTTAACAAAGATTTCAATGATTTCAGAATAAAAGATTCCAATGATTTCACAAATATTTCGAAAATGTAAAGAATTCAAAGGTTTCAAAAGATTAAAGAAGATTTTAAACATTTCACAAAGATTTTCACGATTTGAATGATTTCAACAAAGGATTCAAATACTTTAATGATTTGACAAAGGTTTCACAAATATTTCAAAGATATCAATAATTTCACAAAAATTTCACAAAGATTTCAATGATTTCAGAATAAAAGATTCCAATGATTTCACAAAGATTTCTAAAATGTAAAGAATTCAAAGGTTTCAAAAGATTAAAAAAGATTTTAAACATTTCACAAAGATTTCAATGATTTGACAAAGGTTTCACAAATAATTCAAAGGTTTCAATAATTTCACAACAATTTCACAAAGATTTCAATGATTTTAGAAGATTTCAATGATTTCAGAAAGATTTCATTGAGAGTTAAGATTAGTTATCAGAAGTAAACTGATTTATACAAGTAAGCTGATATTACCTCGCTAGTCGAATACCGTAACCCTTTCTTCGATATTCTGGCTTAGTTTGCATAGAAAACATGGCCCCGTAATATGATTGCACCATCCATGCAGCCAGTTTTCCATGCACAAAAACACCGGCTGCTGGTAAAATCCTGATAAGACGTAGGAAAAGCTCGTGACACTCCATATCGTTAGCAGGGTACAACTCATGAATGCATTCCGCATGTTCCGCTTTCAAGGGAAGGACCTTGAAAGAGAAAATATTCAGGTCCTCTTAATACTTATAACCAACTATTGATTTCAAATAAAATTTGTCAGCTTCTGCGATTCCTACCTCAACTTCTGCTTCTAAATCCACAGGTTCATCCTCAATTTGTTCAGTTTTTTCCGGCTCTTCACAGGCCCAGACATCGCCGAGAACCCGCTCGACAGATCCAGCGCCTTCATAGAGCCGAGTTAATTTATCCGCAATATCAGAATGAACAAAATTAATATACAATGGTCTTGTCCAATCGATTAATATGTCTTCATCTTGCATAATTCCTAGTAACTGCAGCTGATCAAGCGGACAGAAGACACCGACGCTTTCATACAGCAAACCATGGGGCTATGAAAAAAATGAAGCAAACGTAAAATATTTGAAATTTAAATTAAATGCCGTCACACTTGTCCGCTTGGAGATATGGGGTTTCCAATTTGAAATATGTAATTCAATTTTGAAATATTTCAATTTCAAACTGTACAATTTTGAATGCTTCAATTTTATATAATTTAATTTCAAATTGTCTATTCTAAATGAATACTTTGAAAGTTTTAGATGATTTATACAGCTTCAATTTGAACTTTACAAATGTTCACATAGGTATTTATGTAGGCTTTTAATTTACAACAATTTAATTTTTAACGATTGCAATTTTTAACGTTTCAATTGATAATAATTTAGTTTTGAACTGATTTAGAATTGTGAATTCTTAAAGGCTTCCACAGTCAATTATTATTCAATTTTAAACATCATAGTTCAATGAATTTCCATATAGTATGTGTCATGAATACGAAAAATAATTATTGAATCTTAGAGATGACGTACTGAGTTTATTTTGTACACGAAATAAATAGATATTAGGTTAAATATTTTTTTTATTTAATTTTTAAAAGTGGACAAAATTGCAGCAACGGGAGCTTTTATGATTTATGTGAAGACAGTTAGACGCAGTTATACGGGCAATCCTTGCCAGTGATTGATTATTCAGTATTTTTGAAAAAATCGTGTATCACATTCAATTTTTTTATATCGATACTTAATGTCAACATTTATTGACATTCAAAATGTCAAAGGTTCGAAGGAAGGAAGGTTATTCTTAAGTGGATTCGCAAAAAATCTTCAACCATTTGAAATCTTAAACAATTTTCCATGTCTTTCGGAAGCTTGAGTGGAAATGCTTATTCATATCATCAGAAAATAGAAAATTAGAGTCATATTAACTTTTTATTAATTATCCATAATTTTTTTAAACAATTTACATTTGTTTAAACCGTTTTTTTGACAACATATCACAAATTTACATCTTTTCTGAGTAGCATGAACTAATTGGTTTCAATAAAAGATCAACATGATTAATTCACTTCATAGCTAATTGTTTCAATAATTTGTACATTCTCATCCAGAGAAGGTATTAGATTTGTGTAAAATTTGACCCCCCTGTTTTTTGTCAAATGTCCACGTTTTGAATTGGTAAGAAAATTGATAAGCAAAACTTATAAAAATGCAGAATTGCACCGAAATCGAGCTGAATTAACTAGCTAACATCTTTTTCAGGTATACATTTTAAATTACTATGGGATTCTTTAAACTATAAAAAATTGGCATTTTTTGGGGTATTTCAACATTCAAGATTTTTTTCTGCCACTACCCGGTTGGAATATTTTAAATTTATTACTTTTGGAGAATATTCTTTTTATATGGTAGAAGAAATCCTGTGCACATTATTCCAGGGGAAAAAATGTTTAGGGGCATTTGTATTTATTAAAAATTGTAAATGAAGAAAATTCATGTTCAGACCTAATACGGCCTAGCAGTCTCAGCTCGCGGACATTATTACAAAACATTTATTTAATTATTTTAATGAATACGTGGCTTAAAATGTGTTGCTTCGAAAAAAGTAAATAAACGTTTTCAAATAATTCCTGCGAGACGAAAGTGCTGCCATCAAATTGCTACTTCATAATTTCAAAATCCTGCTACCGATTGGCCCGATTGAGAACGATTGGAACTTTGCAACACTCAATCGTTCCCAATCTTGCACAGACGATTAAGAAAGACGATTGGAAACAATTCACATTTCTTTCTATCGTTCTCAATTGTTTTCAATTAATTATTTCTAGAAGGGATAGCAGAGTGAAAAGTTCATTCGAAGCCATGATTACAGTAGCTTGCCCGATAAGAAGCAGGCTTGCATTAAAAGGTATTAAAAATTTTGAATCCCTAAGAATGCTTTTCCTGTCCGTCGGTTTTTAATCCTCATTAGGCGGCGACAATTATAAAATTCCAATCTCTTTTGAATCCGATCCGAGCTGCCAAACGTAAGCTCAAATAATTTAAAAACATAATTTTCGTTTGAACCCTGGCGAACCTGGCGGACTACAGCGTAATGTTAGAGTAATTTTAAAGCAAAGATATTTTACCTAGATGCAGCAAGGGTCTAGTTGGGCCACATGCCACAAGGGAGGCGCTACCTTCACTTTTGTGGCATCGGCTTTATTCGGTACTTTTCGGCTAAATTCAGCATTGCCGCTTAGCTTAAAGGGACTGTTACGACCACATACCGCAAGGTGGCGGAATAAACGCAGAGCGGGTATTTAACATTTTTGCATTATTATGAATTGTTTATGTATATTAAAGAATTGAAACGGACTTTTTCCTATTTGAAAATATTTGTTGTACATATAATTTACTCTTATGACTGAAAAAGAAAAAAATATCATATAATATAGGACGTAATAAATAATGAAGAAGTCATTGAATATAATAATGAATTCAGCATTTTATTCATTACAAACCTATAAATGATATGACAATTTTACCATTGGACAATAAATTGCACATCTTTTCATTTTTCTCATTAAATATTAGAATTAGAATTAGTATAAAAAGTATGATGAATAATAAAAAATAATTCAAAATTAGATGCCGAGTACACAAATCAACGTGACAAAATTTCGAAAATACAAAGTGATGAATAATAAAATTTTAGGGCTTTAATATAACGATACAAGATTTTTAATTGTCGGAAAATAAAAATCCCCAATTTAAAAATATCAGAAACTATAACTTAACGATTTGTACACTTTTTGAATTATACAATTTTTAATTATACAATTAACGAAATATGAAATTCCCATACGATTTGCAAATATTCGAAATTTAAGATTTGACGAAAATAAACAATTAGTTATCAAAGAAATATTAAATAATAATTTTTTTGTCAATATTAAATTTCGGGAATTGAAACAATTTGTAGAATTTAATAATTGGACAATTATATAGTTCCGTAAATTTGAATTTCGGATATTATTGAGATTTTTAGTTTTGCGGTAAATTTAAAATCCTGTCATTTTAAAATTCAGAGATGTTTATTTGTGTATTTATTATCTCTTCACTTTTTATTAGTCCCTACATAAATAATTAATTTATTAAATTAGGATTTATCGTTAGTTTTCGCACAAATCCTTATAAAGGTTTTCAAAGATTATTGAGAAAAAAAATTTTAACGTCAGTGGAGATGTTTAAGAAAAAAGTATTTTTTGAAGCAGGTACGTATTGAAATTTTATTTCTAATTTCGAAACTTTCTTCTTTTTTTCTGGTAATCGATCTTTTTTGCGTGAATTTACTTACTTCTTCTTTATTCATAATGTGTCCGCTGATGGTTTACATGACTTCAATTTCTTCCAATCCTTCCGTCTGCATATTTTTTACAATCTTATCCTTACTATTTACAGTTATTTACACCTATTTACAGAAAATCTTATATCTAGATCCTTATTTCTATTGAAAAGCAACCCCTTGACACCACGAAGATATGACTTTGTCAAAAAACAATGTTTTTTAGAATTTTACAGTGTAAATAAAGTCTCTGATTTTTGGGCTCCTCAAAAATACCAACACCGATTTTTGGATTTCAAGCCTTTCAGTTGAAAAGCAACCCCTTGACACCACGAAGATACGACTTTGTCAAAAAACAATGTTTTTTAGAATTTTACACTGTAAATAGATTCTCTGATTTTTTGGCTTCTGAAAAATACCAACAACGATTTTTGAACTCTAACCCTTACAGTTGGAAAGCAACCCCTTGACACCACGAAGATACGACTTTGTTAAAAAACAATGATTTTTAGAATTTTACAGTGTAAATAGAGTCTCTGATTTTTGGGCTTTTGAAAAATACCAACAAAGATTTTTGGACTCCAACCCTTACAGTTGAAAAGCAACCCCTTGTGACCACGAAGATATGAATTTGTCAAAAAACAATGGTTTTTAAAATTTTACAGTGTGAATAGAGTCTCTGACTTTTGGGCTCTTGAAAAATACCAACACAGATTTTTGGGCTCCAACCCTTACAGTTGAAAAGCAACCCCTTGACCCTACGAAGATATGAGTTTGTCAAAAAACAGTGTTTTCTGGAAACTTACAGTGTAAATAGAGTGTCTGATTTTTGGGCTCCTGAAAAATACCGACACCGATTTTTGGACTCCAACCCTTACAGTTGAAAAGCAACCCCTTGACTCCACGAAGATATGATTTTGTCAAAAAGCAACGTTTTTTAGAATTTTACAGCGTAAATGGAGTCTCTGATTTTTGGGCTTCTGAAAAATACCAACATCGATTTTTGGACTCCAACCCTTCCAGTTGCAAAGCAACACCTTGACACCACGAAGTTATGACTTTGTCAAATCACAATGTTTTTTAAAATTTTACAGTGCATATAGAGTCTCTGCTTTTTCGTCTCCTGAGAAATACCCACAATGATTTTTGGACTCCAACCCTTACAGTTGAAAAGCAACCCCTTGTCACCACGGAGATATGATTTTGTCAAAAAATAATGTTTTTCTGAATTTTACAGTGTAAATAGTGTTTCTGATTTTTGGGCTTCTTAAAAATACCAACACCGATTTTGGGGCTCCAACCCTTACAGCTGAAAAGCCACCCCTTGAAACCACGAAGATATGACTTGGGCAAAAAATAATGTTTTTCAGAAATTCACAGTGTAAATAGAGTCTCTGATTTATGGGCTCCTGAAAAATACCAACACCGATTTTTGTACTGCAACCCTTACAGGTGAAAAGGAACACCTTGGCACCATGTAGATATGACTTTGTCAAAAAAAAATATTTTTTTAGAATTTTACAGTGTAAATAGAGTCTCTGATTTTTGGGCTCCTGGAAAATGGCAACACCGATTTTTGGACTCAAACCCTTACAGTTGAAAAGCAGCCTCTCGACACCACGAAGATACGACTTTTTCAAAAAAGAATGTTTTTTAGAATTTTACAGTGTAAATATATTCTCTGATTTTTGGGCTTCTGAAAAATACCAACAACGATTTTTGGACTCCAACCCTTACAGTTGAAAAGCAACACCTTGACACCACGAAGATATGACTTTGTCAAAAAACAATGTTTTTTAAAATTTTACAGTGTATATAGAGTCTCTGATTTTTCGGCTCCTGAGAAATACAAACACCTATTTTTGGACTCCAGCCCTTACAGTTGAAAAGCAAACCCTTTTGACCACGAAGATATGACTTTGTCAAAAAACAATGTTTTTTAAAATTTTACAGTGTAAATAGAGTCTTTGACTTTTGGGCTCCTGAAAAATACCAACACCTATTTTTGGACTCCAGCCCTTACAGTTGAAAAGCAACCCCTTTTGACCATGAAGATATGACTTTGTCAAAAAACACTGTTTTGGAAAATTTTACAGTGTAAATTGAGTCTCTGATTTTTGGGCTTCTGAAAGATACCAACAAAGATTTGTGGGCTCCAACCCTTACAGTTGAAAAGCAAGCCCTTGACACCACGAAGATATGATTTTGTCAAAAAACAATGTTTTTCAGAATTTTACAGTGTAAATAGTGTCTCTGATTTTTGGGCTTCTTAAAAATACCAACACCGATTTTTGGGCTCCAACACTTACAGTTGAAAAGCAACATCTTGACACCACGAAGATATGACTTTGTCAAAAAACAATGTTTTTTCAAATTTGAAAGTGTATATAGAGTCTCTGATTTTTCGGCTGCCGAGAAATACCAACACCTATTTTTGGACTCCAGCCCTTACAGTTGAAAAGCAACCCCTTTTGACTACGAAGATATGTCATGCTAGCTTAACGTTCAGCTAGCAGGACCACACATAGAAAAAAACAACTTAGACAATATTTCTTTGCACAATAAGTTATTGCTCATTTAGGGTTCGCTCAATGCTATATTGCCAAATTAAATGCTCCGCAATTTTCAAAATAAACCTGTGGTCATGCTAGCTTGGCGTTCAGCTAGCAGGACCACACATAGAAAAAAACAACTTAGACAATAATTCTTTGCACAATAATTTATTGCTCATTTAGGGCTCACTCAATGCCATGTTGCCAAATTTAGTGCTCCGCAATTTTCAGAAAAAACCTGTGGTCATGCTAGCTTCACGTTCAGCTGGCAGGACCTCACATAGAAAAAAACAACATACACAATATTTCTTTTACAATAATGTAGTGCTCATTTAGGGTTCACTCAATGCCATACTGCCAAATTTAATGCTCCGCAATTTTTAGAAAAAACCTATGGTCATGCTAGCTTAACGTTAAGCTAGCAGGACCACACATAGAAAAAAAACAACTTAGAAAATAGTCCTTCGCACAATAATTTAGTGCCCGTTTAGTGCTCCCTGAATGCCATATTGCCAAATTTAATGCTCCGCAATTTTTAGAAAAAAACCTGCGGTTATGCCAGCTTAACGTCCAGCTAGCAGGACCACACATAGAAAAAAACAACTTAGACAATATTCCTTCGCACAATAATTTATTGCTCATTTAGGGCTCACTCAATGCCATCTTGCCAAATTTAATGCTCAGAAATTTACAGGGGAAACCTGTGGTCATGCTAGCTTAACGTTCAGCTAGCTTGAGCGCACATAGAAAAAAACAACATAGACAGTATTTCTTCGCAAAATAATTTAGTGCTCACTTAGGGCTCACTCAATGCCATATTGCCAAATTTAATGCTCCGCAATTTTTAGAAAAAACCTGTGGTCATGCTAGCTTAACGTTCAGCTAGCAGGACCACACATAGAAAAAAAACAACTTAGACAATATTTCTTTGCAGAATAATTTAGGGCTCATTTAGGGCTCACTTAATGCCATATTGCCAAATTTAATGCTCCGCAATTTTTAGAAAAAACCTGTGGTAATGCTAGCTTAACGTTCAGCTAGCAGGAACACACATAGAAAAAAACAACTTAGACAATATTTCTTTACACAATAATTTATTGCTCATTTAGGGCTCACTCGATGCCGTATTGCCAAATTTAATGCTCTGCAATTTTTAGAAAAAACCTGTGGTCATGCTAGCTTAACGTTCAGCTAGCAGGACCACACATAGAAAAAAAGCAATTTAGACAATATTCCTCTGCACAATAATTTAGTGCTCATTTAGGGCTCATTCAGTGCCATATTGCCAAATTTAATGCACCGCAATTTTTAGAAAAAACCTGTGGTCATGCTAGCTTAACGTTCAGCTAGCAGGACCACACATAGAATACAAACAACTTAGACGATATTTCTTTGCATTATAATTTAGTGCTAATTTAGGGCTCACTCAATGCCATATTGCCAAATTTAATGCACCGCAATTTTTAGAAAAATCCTGTGGTCATGCTAGCCTAACGTTCAGCTAGCAGGACAACACATAGAAAAAAACAAGTTAGACAATATTTCTTTGCAGAATAATTTAGTGCTCACTTAGGGCTCACTCAATGTCATATTGCCAAATTTAATGCTTCGCAATTTTCAGAAAAAACCTGTGGTCATGCTAGCTTAACGTTCAGCCAGCAGGACAACACATGGAAAAAAACAATTCAAACAATATTTATTTGCAGAATAACTTAGTGCTCACTTAGGGCATACTCAATGCAATATTGCCAAATTCAATGCTCCGCAATTTTTAGAAAAAACCTGTGTTCATGCTAGCTTAACGTACAGGTAGCAGGACCACACATAGAAAAAAACAACCTAGACAATAATTCTTTTACAATAATTTAGGGCTCATTTAGGGCTCACTCAATGCCCTATTGATAAATTTAATGCTCCACAATTTTTAGAAAAAACCTGTGGTCATGCTAGCTTAACGTTCATCTAGCAGGGCCAAACATATAAAAAAACAACTTAGATAATATATTTCTTTGCACAATAATTTATTGCTCATTTAGGGCTCAATCACTACCATCTTGCCAAGTTTAATACTCCGCAATTTTTAGAAAAAACCTGTGGTCATGCTAGCTTGACGTTCAGCTAGCAGGAACACACATAGAAAAAAACAACTTAGACAATATTTCTTTGCACAAAAATTTAGTGCTCATTTAGGGCTCACTCAATGCCATATTGCCAAATTTAATGCTCCGCAATTTTTAGAAAAAACCTGTGGTCATGCGATTTGAAGACAATTTTTGTAATTTTGCAGAATGAAAAAAAAAAACATGTTTTGAATAATTCAAATAATTCTGAAAGACATTCAGAAGGTTAAAAAGTTTTGAAAATGGTTACAAAATTTTGCAATTTTGGAAATATTTGCAAAAACTTTTTAAAAAATGTAAATTTTTGAAGATTTCGAAAAAATTTTGAAGCTTTTTAAGAAGTTTAAAAGAGAAAAAAATTGAAAATTTTCAGATTATATTTAAAAAGAGTTTAAAACATTTAAAAAGATTTCCAAAATCATCAAAACAGAATCTGGAAGATTTTAAGACAATTTTTTAATTTTTCAGAATTTTAAGTAAATTTTTGCAAAAATTTGAAAACATATTTAGAAGGTTTAAAGGTTTTACAAATGAATAAAAAATCATTTAAAATTTGAAAAGATCTCCACAAATTAAAAAAAAATGTAAATTTTGGAAGATTTCAAAACATTTCAAAAAATTTCTACAAATGTCGAAAAAAATCTGGAAGATTTAAGGGCAATTTTTTCAGTCTTAAAAGATTTTTCGAAATTTTAAGAATAATTCGATACAGTTTAAAAGATATTTTCCTAAAAGTCCTAAATGACTTTAAACTGACTCGAAGTTATCCTAAAATTTTGCAAAATCCTGTAAAATGAAACAATTATACTTTTTCGACATATCTGAATCTAGAATCATCAAAAATCTTTTTCAATTTTCTCAAGAATCTTAGAAAAATGATATTTCTATAATTAAAAAACAAATATTCATTCGGAATTTTAATTTTGTATTCAAAATCATTTATCCCCTCAAATTATAATTTAAGTGATTTTTTTTTCTTTTTTGATGGAAAAATTGTTTTTGGTTTGAAATTAAACTACTTGGTTGAAAATTCATTTTATAAACAAAATTCTATCAAGTTGAAGAGAAATTTAGAAGTTTTAAAAAGATTCAAAATTAATTAAAATTTCACATTTCAAAAAAGTTAAACTTTTGAATATTTGTAAATAAAAATTTTAAAGCTTCCTAAAGATTTTAAAAGTTCTTACGATCATAAAAAAAACCTTAAAATTTCTTGGAAAATTTAATCTGATTTTTTATTTAAAGAAAAATAGACTTTAAGAAAAAATTGACAAAGATTTTAAAACATTTTAAGTTCTTTCCTAAAATTTGGAAAAATAATGTGGACAATTTTGAAACAAAAATTTTCAATTAGCAACATTACAAAGTTTTATTAAAGAATCAAGTAAGTTTGAGAGATATTTAGACATTTAAAAAAAAGTTTAATTAATTAAAACATTTAAAAAATTTGTACAAAGTTAAAAAAATGTACATTTTTGAATATTTAGAAATAAAAATTTTGAAGCTTCTTAAGAATTTTGAAAGGTTTCATGATAATAAAAATGTTTTCTTAAAATTCATGGGAAAATTTAAACTGATATTTTATTTTGAAAAATTAATTTTAGTAAAATGTTTAAAAGGATTTTAAAATATTTCGAAAGATTTCTAAAATTTTCGTAACAGAATCTGGAAGATTTGAAGACAATTTTTGTAATTTTGCAGAATTTAAACAATAATTTTGGAATCATTCATATAATTCTAAAGGACATTCAGAAGGTTAAAAAGTTTTGGAAATAGTTAACAAAATTTGAAATTTGAAAATATTTCCAAAAAATGTAAAAAAAAATGTAAATTTTTGAAGATTTTGAAAATATGGCAAAGCTTTTTAAGAAGTTTAAAAGAAAAAAAAGTTGAAAAAATCTTGAAAAATAAATTTTTAAGAAAAATTTTTGTTTAATTTTCAAAGATTTTTCAAAATGTTGAGAATAATTCGAGTCAGTTTGAAACATGTTGATTTTTAAAAATAAACCTAATGATGAAATATTTATTCGAAATTTTATTTCTTTATTAAAAACCATTTATCCCCTCAAGTTATAATTTTGGTGGAATTTTTTTTTCTTTCTTGACTGAAAAACTTTTTTTTTTGTTAAAAATTAAACTATTTGGTTGAAAATTCGTCTTTCTGGTTAAGAATGCAACTGATTGAAAATTAATCTTTTATGGTCGATCAATAATAATAATAATAATAATAATAATAATAATCAATGTAACGAATGTGTCCAACATTTTAATATAAAAAATTTAATTTGTAGATTTTTGAAGATTTAAGAAATAAAGAAGTTTTTTAAGAATTTTAAAAGGTTTCGAGATACTGAAAAAAAATTTCTTAAAATTCCTGGGAAAATGTAAACTGATTTTTTATTTTGAAAATAAATTTTACGAGAAAATTGACACAGATTTCAAAAGATTTTAAATTATTTAAAACTTTTCAATTTGAAACCAAAAAGATGAATTTTAAACCAAAAAAATTAATTTTCTCCCAAAAAATGAATTTTTAACACAGTTGTTGAATTTTTAACAAAAAAAAAAAAATGAATTGACAAAAAATTGAATAGTTGATATTTCCACCAAAAAATATTTTTATTTTAAATCAAAAATAGTTAAATTCAACTAAAAAGGACTGATTTTCAACAAAATTGTTTAATCGTCAATCAAAAGAGATTATTTTTTAGCCATGGAGATAAAGTTTACCAAAAAAATGAATTTTCATCAAAATACATGATTTTTCAACCAAATAGTTGAGCTTTTCACTAAACAAAATCAATTTTCAGTTAAAAAATTAATTTTCAAAAAAATACATGAATTTTCAACTAAGAAAGTTAAATTTTCAACCCTAAAAATCGAATTTTCTGCAAACTAGTTAAATTTTCGATCGAGGAGATAAATTTTCAAACAAAATGATAAATATTCAATTTAAAAATTAATTTTTAACCAATTAGCGAAATATTTAACCAAATAAGATAAATTCTCAACAAAATACATAAATTGTCAACCAAATAGTTGTATTTTCAACTAAAAAAGATCAGTTTTCAACCAAAAATGGAATATTTAGATTTTCACAGTTAACAAAATTAATTTGAAACGAGAAAGAAACGAATTTTCATATAAAAAACAATAATTTTCAAATAAAAAAGATGAATTGTCAATAAAAAATAAAAATTGTCTACAAACTAATTAAATTTGCAATCAAGGAGATAAATTTTCAACAAAAATGATAAACCTTCAATACAAAAATGAATTTTTAATCAAATAGTTGAATTCTCAACCAAATAAGATGAATTCTCAACAAAAAATCTAAAAGTTTACATTCCCACTAAAAAATATTTTAATTTAAAATCAAAAACAGTTGACAGTTTTTCATCCACGGGTATACATTTTCTAGAAAAAAGATATTTTAACAAAATACATGAATTTTCAATCAAATTGTAGAATTTTTATCTAAAAAAGATGAATTTTCAATCAAAAATGGGATATTTAAATTTTCAATTACAAAAATTAATTTGCAATAAAAAAAGAATTTTCAATAAAATATAGGAAATTTTTAATCAAATTTGTAGTTGAATTTTCAATTTAAAAAAATCAATGTTCAGTCAAAAATGGGATTGTTAAATTTTCAGGTACAAAAATTAATTTGCAATAAAAAAACGAATTAAAAAAAAATAGATCAATTTTCAAATAAAATCGTGAATCAACTAATAAAATCAATTTTCAATAAAGTACTTAAACTTTCAACTAAGAAGCTAAATTTTTCAATATAAAGTTGAATTTTCAACTAAAAATGACCAATTTTTAACCAAAAATATAATAGTTAAATTTTCAATTTAAAAATAATTATCAACAAAAAAAAAACGAATTTTCAACAAAATAGTTAAATTTTTAACTAAAAAGGTTAATTTTCTATCAAAAAGACAAATTTTTTATCAGATAATAAACTAAAAAAGATACCTTATTAGCCCATAGTGAAATAGTTAAATATACCATTAAAAACATTAATTTTCAACAACAAAATACAAATTTTTAGAGGTGAATTTTCAAATAAATGATAAAACTTCAACAACAACAAAAAATGCATTTTTAACAAAGTAGTTAATTTGAAATAAGTATTTGAATTTACTTTTTATCAAAAAGGACGAACCAGCTAGTTCAATTTTGAATTCCTATTTAGAATAAAAACAAAAAATTCAAGAAAAAATGGAATACTCAAATTTTCATTGAAAAAAATTAATTTTCAACCAAAGAGATCAATTTTTAATTAAAATAATTGATCTGTAGTCAAAAAATGAATTTTTAACGAGAAATGTAATAGTTGATATTTCTACCAAAAAATATTTTTATTTTAAGTAAAAAAACAATGCAATTCTACCAAAACAGACGAATTTGCAACAAAACACATGAATTTTCAACAAAAAAGTTAAATTTTGAACCAAAAATTGAACAGTTAAATTGTCAATTAAAAAATTAATTAAAAAAAATGTAATGATAAATAAAAAACGGTTTAATGCATCTAAAAAGACGAATTTTCAACAAAAGAGTTGTATTTTTCAACCAAGAAAGATTTTTTAGTCAAGAAGTAAAAAGATTTCAACCAAATTGTAGAATTTTCAAGCCAAAGACGAATTTTCTACAAAACAGTTGAATTTTTAACCCAAAAATATGAAAAGTTAAAAAAAAAAAGTTTAATTTAAAACAGAATAGTTGAATTTACTACCAAAATAGTTAAATTTCTAATCCAAAAAGTGAAATATATATATATTTCAATTTTACATTTAAAAATGGTGCGCAAATATGTTTCGAACATAAACTGATCAATCAGTTACATTACTGCAGGTATATACCATTAATACAATTCTACTAATTGTCAGTGACTCAATGCTAGCTCCAGCAATTAGTACTACTTTGTTAAAAATTCAATTTTTTTTTGGCTGAAGCTGTATGATTTTAGTAAAAAATTCAACTATTTGTTTGAAAATTAACTTTTTTTTTAATTTATATTTTTGGGTTCAAAATTCAACTGATTTGTAGAAATTACGTCTTTTTGGTTTGAAAATTCAACAATTTGGTACAAAATTCAACAAGCTGGTACAAAATTCAACTATTTGGTAGAGAAATAAAAAAATTATTAAACTTTTAAATACATTGTTGATTCGCCAAAGATTTTGAAAAAGTAAACATTTAAAATTGTGATTTTAACTGTTTTGCAAAAAATTCGCTTTTAAAACTTGAGAACAAAACAGTTGAAATTACAAATTTAAATGTTTATTTTTTCAAAACCTTTGGCGAATCAACAATGTATTTCAAAATTCAATAATTTTTTAATTTTTCTACAGGATAGTTGAATTTTGTACCAGCTTATTGAATTTTTTACCAGCTTGTTGAATGTTGTAGCAAATCGTTGGATTTTCAAGCCAAAAAGACGAAATGTCTACAAAACAGTTGAATTTTGAACCCAGAAATATAATTTTTCAAGAAAAAAAGTTAATTTTCAAACAAATAGTTGAATTGTCAACTAAAAATCAGTTGAAGTTGAATTGAAGAAATCAGTTAATTCTAAGAGTTTATGTTCGAAACATATTTGCGCACCATTTTTAAATGTAAAATTGTTTACAGTCTAAAATGTGTTAAAAAAAATGAGTTTAATTTAACTATTTGGTAGAAAATCTATGCGTTTTGTTGAAAATTCGTCTTCTTGGTAGAAAATTAAATTTTTTGGTCTTAAGTGAAACTGTTTGGTTGAATATTATTCCGTTTTATTAAAAATTCAACTAATTTGCTGAAAATTCGTATTTTTGGTTGAATTAAACTATGTTTTATTTAAAATTAAATTTTTTTTGTTGAAATATCAACTATTATATTTTTTTTTGAAAAGTCAATTTTTTTCGGTTAACAATTTAATTCCTTCCTTGAAAGTCCAACTACTTTCTTAAACATTATTTTTGTGGTTGAAGCTTGATACTTTCAGTTGAAAATTCAAGTGTTTTGTAAATAATTCGTCTTTTGGTTTGAAAATTCAACAATTTGGTAGAAAATTCAATTATTCAGGCGAAAATTCAATTTTTTAAATTAAAAATTCATATTTTAAGGTAGAAATTTCAATTGTTTTGTGAAAAATTCGCTTTGCAAAATTTAGAAATATTGTTTTTCAATGAATATTTAACTATTTGGTTGAAAATTTATGCATTTTTATGAAAATTCATCCTTTTGGTAGAAAAAACTTAAATTTTTTGGTTAAAAATGAAACTGTTTGGTTGAATATTAATCCATTTTAATTTAGAATTCAACTATTTTGCTGAAAATTCGTTTTATTTGTTTAAATTAAACTGTGTTTTATTTCAAATTAAAAATCTTTGTTGTTGAACTATCAAATATTATAATTTTCATTGAAAATTCATCTTTTTACGGTTAACAATTTCATTGCTTGCTTGATAGTTCAAATGTTTTCTTGAACATTATTTTTTTGGTTGAAGCTTCATAATTTTAGTTGAAAATTCAATTGTTGGTTTAAAAAATTACCATTTTTTTGAAAATTTATATTTTTGAGTTGAAAATTCAAGTATTTTATAAATAATTCGTTCTTTCGTTTGAAAATTTATTAATTTTGTGAAATATTCAACTATTTAGACGGAAATACAATTTCTTAAATTGAAAATTCATACTTTAGGGTTGAAAATTCAACTATTTTCGGAAAATTCTTCCTTTTCATTTGAAAATTCAACAAGTTGGTAAAAAATTCAGCTATTTGGTAGAATTTTCAACTGTTTTGCAGAAAATTCTCTTTTAAAAATTGAGAACTATTGTCTTTTAACAAAAATTTAACTATTTGGTTGAAAATGTATGCATTTTGTTTAAAAATCGTATTTTTAGTAGAAAATTAAATTTTTTGGTTAAAAATGAAACTGGTTGAATTTTTAATTCAGAATTCAAATATTTTGTTGAAAATTCATCTTTTTGGTTAAATTAAAATGTGTTTCATTAAAAATTAAAATCTTTTTTTTGTCAAACAATCAGTTATATTTTTTATTGAAAATTCATCTTTTCACGGTTAACAGTTAAATTCCTTTTTTGAAATATATGTGTGTGTATATATATATAATATATTAAAATATTTAAAAAAAATAAGTGAATATGAATTTAGGATTAATTTAAAAAAAAAATGTCATTAAAAATTTTCCTGTGAGTTCAGTAAAATTGGAGAGAGTCTCCAAGAATTCAATGAAATTCATAAAAATTCAAGTTGAATTCAAAAGCCTCCAGATTGAATTAAAAAAAATTTTAAATCCAAAAAAGATTCATTGTGAGAATTTGCTGTGAATTTAAAATGATTCAAAGGAATTCAAAAGAATTTAAAAGGATTTAAAGAAATTCAAAAGAATTTAAAAGAATTCCGAGTAAATATAAAAGCAATTTGAATGAAATGAAATAAAAAAATCTCAAATATTTCATTTGTTTGAATAAAATTGAGGTAAATTAAAAAGAATTCATGGGAATTCAAGAGAATTCAGGGAGGATTGAAAAAATTTCAGAGAATTCCAAAGTATTCGAATAAATTCAAAATAAATTCAGAAAAATTTAAGTTGAATTCAAAAGCCTTCAGGTTGAATTAAAAAAAAATGTAATCCAAAAAAGATTCATTGAATTTGTCAGTGTATTTCAATTGAATTCGAAAGAATTCATGGTGAATTTAAAATAATTCAAAGAAATTCAGAAGAATTTAAACGAATTTGAAGAAATTCAAAAGAATTAAAAAGAATTCGAAATAATGCAAAAGAATTTACTGAATGAATTGAAAAGAATTTAAATGAATTCAAACAAATTGAAAGGAATTCAAAAGAATTAAAATTTTTTTCATGAAATTCAAAAGAATTTGAAATAATTCAAAAATATTTACTATATGAATTGAAAACAATTTAAATGAATTCAGGGTAAATACCAAATAAATTTAAATGAATTGAAAAAAAATGCAAATATTTTATTTGTTTCTCAATAAAATTGAGGTGAATTAAAAAGAATTCATGGGAATTGAAGAAAATTCAGGGAGGATTGAAAAAATTCCAGAGAATTCCAAAGTATTTCAAAAAATGCAAAATAAATGAATATGAATTTAGGGTGAATTCCAAATGAATTGAAAAATATTTTTAAAAAAATACAAAAATTTCCTTTCATTTCAGTAAAATTGGACAGAGTTTCTAAGAATTCGATGAAATTCATAAAAATTCAAGTTGAATTCAAGAGCCTCCAGGTTGAATTAAAAAGAATTTAAAATCCAAAAAAGATTAATTGTAAGAATTTACGGTGAATTTAAAATAATTCAAAGGAATTCAAAAGAATTTAAAAGGATTTAAGGAAATTCAAAAGAATTTAAAAGAATTCAGAGTAAAAATCAAATCAATTTGAATGAATTGAAAAAAAGATCTAAAATATTTCGTTTGTTTCAATAAAATTGAGGTAAATTAAAAAGAATTCATAGGAATTCAAGAGAATTCAGGGAGGATTAAAATAATTTCAGAGAATTCCAAAGTATTTGAATAAATTCAAAATAAATTCATAAAAATTTAAGTTGAATTCAAAAGGCTTCAGGTTGAATGAAAAAAAATTTAATCCAAAAAAGTGGATTTCAAATGAATTCGAAAGAATTCATGGTGAATTAAAAATAATTCAAAGGAATTCAGAAGAATTAAAAAAAAATTGAAATGAATTCAAAAGAATTAAAAAGAATTCGAAATAATGCAAAAGAATTTACTGAATTAATTGAAAAGAATTTAAATGAATTTCAAACAAATGAAAGGAATTTGAAAGAATTAAAAAGAATTTAATGAAATTCAAAACAATTTGAAATAATTCAAAAGAATTTACTATATGAATTGAAAACAATCTAAATGAATTCAGGGTAAATACCAAATAAATTTAAATGAATTGAAAGAGAAAAATCTAAAATATTTAATTTGTTTCTGAATAAAATTAAGGTGAATTAAAAAGAATTCATGGGAATTGAAAAGAATTCAGGGAGGATTGAAAATATTCCAGAGAATTCCAAAGTATTTTAAAAAATTCAAAATAAATGAATATAAATTTAGGGTGAATTCCAAATAAATTGAAAAATATTCAAAAAAATATAAAAAATTTCTTTGAGTTCAGTAAAATTGGAGAGAGTTTCCAAGAATTCAATGAAATTCATAAAAATTCAAGTTGAATTCAAAAGCCTCCAGGTTGAATCAAAAAGAATTGAAAATCCAAAAAAGATTCATTGAAAGAATTAATGGTGAATTGAAAATAATTGAAAAGAATTGAGATGAATTAAAAAAAAATTAAAAGGAATTCAAAAGAATTAAAAAGAATTCGAAATAATGCAAAAGAATTTACTGAATTAATTGAAAAGAATTTAAATGAATTTATCAGAAGTCAGGAGTCAAGGGGGGAATTTCAGAGGAATTTTTTATATTTGAATAATTTATTTATAAAGCTGAGAGATTAATTATCAGAAGTCAGGAGTCAAGGGGGGAATTTCAGAGGAATTTTTTATATTTGAATAATTTATTTATAAAGCTGAGAGATTAATTATCAGAAGTCAGGAGTCAAGGGGGGAATTTCAGAGGAATTTTTTATATTTGAATAATTTATTTATAAAGCTGAGAAATTAATTATCAGAAGTCAGGAGTCAAGGGGGGAATTTCAGAGGAATTTTTTATATTCAAATAATTTTTTCATAGAGCTGACAGATTAATTATCAGAATTCAGGAGTCAAGGGGGAAATTTCAGGGGAATTTTTCATATTTGAATAATTTTATCATAAAGCTGAGAGATTAATTATCAGAAGTCAGGAGTCAAAGGAGGAATTTTTTATATTTGAATAATTTTTTCATTAGGCTGAGAGATTAATTATCAGAAGTCAGGAGTCAAAGGGGGAATTTTTTACATTTAAATAATTTTTTCATTAGGCTGAGAGATTAATTATCAAAAGTCAGGAGTCAAGGCGGGAATTTTTTGTATTTAAATAATTTCTTCATAAGGCTGAGAGATTAATTATCAGAAGTAAGGAATTCCCTTTTTCCTTTTTTTCGCTTCCACCTTTCCCCCATGACTCACATCCCCTTTATTTCCCCCTTTTCCTCTTGGACCATTTCCCCATTTCCACTTCTTTCTCCAGTTTTACCAATCACAACAAATTTGAAAAACCCATTTCTCTTTTTTCATATTCAGGTATTTTATTTATACAGCTGAGAGGTCAGAAGCTAAAGGCCAGGAAGCAAAGGGATATAAATTGAAGATATTTTTTTTAATAACATTTTATAACAATATTAGAGGTGCTATATTAAATTCAATTTAAAACGCTTCAAATTACGAATTTGTCAAATAAGGAAATTTTATTTTCTACAAAATAGTTCAATTTTAAACCAAAGAGATGAATTTACAATTAAAACCAAAAAAATAAATTCAATCAAATGATAATTAAAAATTATCATTTATTTTGGTTTAATTTGTAACTAAAAAAGATACATTTTGAACGAAAAATAAAATAGTTAAATTTTTAGTTGAAAAAACTTAATTTTCAACCAAAAAAGATTTTTATTTTACCAAACACAACAAATTAAAAATAGAATTGTTTAATTTTTAACTAAAATTATCAATCATCACCAAAAAAATCAATAATAATTTATTGTTAATTGAAAAATTATAAAATTTGTAATTTAATTTAGTTTAATTTGAAATTAAAAAAGATTTTAATTTTAAATCAAAAACAATTTAATTTTACCAAAAACGAAAAATTTAAAGAAAAATTGTTTAATTTTCAACTAAAATTATTAATCATCAACAAAAAAATTAATTCTCAGTAAACTAAGTTAGCTTTCAATCAAGTAGTTCAATTTTCTACAAAGAAGATTATTTTTCTACCAAAAAACATAAATTTTCAACAAGAAATGAAATAGTTCAATTTTCAGCTAGCAACAAAATAATTGTTAACAAACAAAAAAACGAATTTTGAAGATAATATTTCAATTTTTGACCAAAAATGAGTTTTCAACTCATATGATGAGCATTTAATTAAAAAACTTATTTTTACGAAAGGAGAATTATTTTCTACAAAAAAAAACGAATCTTCGACAAAATAGATTAATTTTCAACGAAATAGATTTTTTTCAAATCGAAAACAGTTGATTTTAACGAGAAAAAAACGAACATTTGACAAAAAAAGTTAAATTTTTAACCAAATAGAAGAATTTGAAAATAAAATAATAAAAAACTTTAACCAACAAAATTTATCATTTTCGTTGACAATTGAACTATTTTATCAAAAATTCGTCTCTTTTAATTGAATATAAGTAGTAGAAATTTTTTTTTTGTTTCGTTGAAAATTAGTTTTCTAAACTAAAAATTTAATAAGTCAATTTTTTTAAATTCTATTTTTTCAGCTTGAAAACTTAACCGTTTTATTAAAAATTCGTCTATTTGATTAAAAATAATTTTTTTTGTTTAGGAATTTTTTTTGTATAAAATCAATGATCTTGGTCAAAAAATAATCGTTTTGGTTGAAAATGCAACTATTTTGTAAGTCATCTTTTTCTGTCGAAAATTTAACTGTTTTGTTTAAAATTCATATTTTTGTGTTAAAAATACACCTTTTTTTATTTGAAATTCACATTTTTGTCGAAAATTCGTCTTTTTGTATTGAAAATTCAGCAATTTGATAGAAAAATATATTATTTGATTGAAAAGTTGCAACTTCAACTAAATAATTGAAGTTTTAGAACACAATAAAATTTTCAAAAAAAAAATGAATTTTCAATCCCAAATGACGAACTCTCTGTAAAAAAACGAATGTTCAACAAAATAGATAAATTTTCAACCAAAAAAATTAATTTACAACCAAATAGTCGAATTTTCGACCAAAAAAAATTAATTTGCAACCAAATAGTCGAATTTTCGACCAAAACACATTCAACTTCACCAAAAAAGACGAATTTTCAAAAAATAAATGAATTTTCAAACAAATAGTGGAATTTTCAACTAAGAAAGAAGAAATTTTAACAAAAAATGGGAAAGTTCAATTTTCAGTTAAAAATATTAATTTTCAACAAAAAAAAATAGTTTTCAACAAAGTATTTAAACTTTAAAACAACGAGTTGAATTTTTAAGTGAAATAATGAATCTTGAACTGAAATAGTTAAATTTACAGTTGAAAAATCAATTTTTAACCAAAAAAACGAACTTTCAATCACATAAATGAATGTTCAACTAAAATATTTAATCTTAAACCAAAAAGACAAATTTTCAACAAATAAAAATTTTTCAGTCAGGAAAGAAAAAAAAGTTCATCCTATTGTTGAATTCGCATACTAAACGACGAATTTTCTGTAAAACAGTTGGATTTTCAACAGAAAAATATAAATTTTCAATAAAAAAAGTTAATTTTTTATGAAAAAAAGAGTTTTCAACAAAGCAGTTAAACCTTCAACCAACTAGATAAATTTTCAATCAGAATAATGGATTTTGAAACTGAAATGGTTACATTTTTTGTGAACAAAGTGGTTCAACCTTCAACCAAGTAATTGAATTCTCAACCAAAAAAGATCAATTATCAAAAAAATGATATAATAGTAGATATTTCAACCAAAAAAGATTTTAATTTTAAATAAAAAATATTTGAATTCAACTCAAAAATAGGAATTTTCAAATAAAATATCTGAATCCTCAACCAGAACTGACTCATTCTGAACCAAACATTTGAATTTTTAACAACAACAAAAATAAGTTTCTACCAAAAGTTATGAATTTTTAAACCAAAAAGAAACATTTACAAAAAAATAGGTGAATTTTTAACCAAAAAGGATGACTTCACCAAAATTGTTGAATTTTCAAGGAAATAATAAAATTTGTAACTAAAAATATAATCTTCAGGAGGGAGCAACTGAAAAAAAGGAATAGAAATAGAAGAGAAATGAAGTAATATATTTTATAAAGGGAAAAATATAATTTAAAATTAAAATTTAAAACTTCAAATTTATTGTCCTTGAATGTTATTTAGAATATCTGTTATAGAAATTTCCATACCTTATAAAGATTTTTTTTTAAATCACCTGACTTTTCCCTGATTTCCAGGTTTTTCAGTTATACTTTCTCTACTTTTTACCTTAATTCGTTCAATATTTTTGTAGTATTTATTCGAATCCTGATTATCCTATAATCGTTTTCTACAAAATGATTTTCTATAATGAATTTTCTATAATCTCAAAAAAATGACAGGAAATTCATTGTAGGAGGTCTATACTGATTTTCCTATAATATTTTTTCGCAAGAGACTTAGGAATCAGCTCAAAGGGACTTTAATATATAAACAATGCCTTGAAAAATTTTCTACTTGAAAAAAAATATGATAAGGTTTGATAATATCTTAATTAAGAGAAGAAAAATAAGAAATTGTGGATAAATTACAGTGGCAGGTCGTGTTCATCTTTTTCGTCTCCGGGCACACCGTAGTTTCCAATTAGTGGATAAGTAAGTACCAAAATTTGGGCATGGTAGGATGGATCTGTCAGAGACTCAGGATAACCCACCATCCCAGTCTGGAAAACTAAATCAAGCCAAATTTTATATTATTTCAAGTTTCAGTTAAATAATTAGAAACTTTCTAAATATAAACAGTCAAAATCACAATTACAAATAAATATAACGAGCAGAATAATTATAAATTTGTTTATCCATTAATAAATTTTCTAATGGTAATTTATTTACTTGATATTTTTTAAATAAATAAACAATGAAATTACCAAAACATAGGTATTCTAATAAAATGAAGGTTTCTGAATCTGGGTTCAAGCAGGGTGGCCACTATTTTTTAAATTTTTATCTCCTGGCTTTCTCCTGGTTAATATTCGTGATTTCTCCCGGTTTATAAAAAAAAAATATACGCGATAAGCACCAGAAAACTTTTTTGCAAGAAATCTGTTGACTTTGAATCACATAAACAATTTAAAAATCCGCTATTAAACCAATTTTTCAATATTATGTTTTAAACATTTTTTAAACAATAATTAATAGATTTAAATTTCCGGAAATAGTAACAAGCCGAATTTTGAAATTCCTAAAAATAGTAAATAGACAGATATCAGTTTCCGGAACATAGTAACGAGCCGAATTTTAAAATTCCCGAAAATAGAAAATAGTCAAATTATTGAATTGCACAATAAAATAGATTACTGAATTTTAAGATTCCTGAAAATAGTAAATAGACGAGATTCCAGTCTCCAGAAAATAGTAACTTACCGAATTTCAAAATTCCTGAAAATAATAAATAGTCAAATCATCAAATTCCGCAATCGAGTAAATTGATGAATTTTTAAATTCCCGAAAATAGTCAATTTATCGTATTTTAAAATTCCGCAATATAGTAAATTGCTGAATTTTGAAATTCTTGAAAATAGTAAAAAGTCGAATTATCAAAGTCCGCAATGAAATAGATTACTGAATTTTTCAATTTCCGAAAATAGTAGATTGTCGATATTTCAATTTTCGGAAAATAGTAATTTACCGAATTTTAAAATTTCTGAAAATAGTAAATAGTAGAATCATCAAATACTGCAATCGAGTCAATTGCTGAATTTTTAAATTCCCGAAAATAGTCAATTATCATATTTTAAAATTCCGCAATATAATAAATTGCTGAATTTTGAAATTCCCGAAAATAGTAAATAGACGAATCATCAAATTCCGCAGTAAAATAGATTACTGCGTATTTAAAAATTCTCGAAATAGTAAATTGTCGAGATTTCAGTTTCCAGAAAAATAGTAACTTGCGGAATTTTAAAATTCCAAATAATAGTAAATAGTCGAATCATCCAATTCCGCAATCGAGTAAATTGCTAAATTTTGAAATTCCCGAAATTTGTAAATTATCGCATTTTCAAATTCCGCAATATAGTAAATTGCTGAATTTTGAAATTCCCGAAAATAGTAAATAGACGAATTACTAGTTTCCGCAATAAAATAGATTACTTAATTTTAAACTCTTCGAAAATAGTAAATTGTCGAGATTGCAGTTTCAGAAAAATAGTAACTTGTCGAATTTTAGAATTCCTGAAAATAGTAAATAGTCGAATCATCAAATTCCACAATCGAGTAAATTGCCAAATTTTTAAGATCCCGAAAATGGTCAATTATCGCATTTTCAAATTCCGCAATATAGTAAATTGCTGAATTTTGAAATTCCCGGAAATAGTAAATAGACGAATTATCAATTTCCGCAATAAAATAGATTATTGAATTTTAAAATTCCCGAAAAAAGTAAATTGTCGAGATTTCAATTCCTGAAAAAAAAGTTGCTTGCCGAATTCCAAAATTCGTGGGAATAGTGAATTTTCGAATTTTCAAATTCCCGATAATAGTAAGTTGCAGAAATTTGAAATTGCCGAAATTTCCGAAAACACTAAATTGCCTAGATTTCAATTTCCGGAATATAGTAAATTGTCGAATTTTCAAATTCTGCAATATACATAGAAACTTGCCGAATTTTAAAATTCCCGGAAATAGAAAATTGCAGAAATTTCAAATTCTCGAAAATAGTAAAGTATCTAAATTTCAATTTCTGGAAAGCAGTAAATTATCGAATTTTCTAATACCCAAAAACAGTGAATTGAGAAAAATTTAAATTTTCGAAAATAGTAAATTTTTAAAAATAATTTTAAAAAAAGTAAGTTGCCGAAAAATGTAATTAGCGGAAAAAAGTAAGTTGCGAATTTTAAAATTCCTGAAAATAGTAAATTTTCCAAATTTCCGATTCCCGAAAATACAATTCCGAGATTTTAATTTCCGGAAAACAGTAAATTGATGAATTTTTAAATTACCGAATATAGTAAGCAGCCGAAAATAGTTATAAACTACCGAAATTTCTATTTCCCGTGAATATTGATTTGCCGAATTTTGAAATTCCCGAAAATATTGAATTGCCGAATTTTAAAATTCCAAAAAATAGTAAATTGCGGAAATTTCCAATTTTTTTTATTTCTGGAGAACGTTAAGTCCGCAAATTTTCAGATTCCCGAATATAGAAAATTCGGCAAGTTACTAAATTCAAGAATTTCAAATTTCGAGAATAAATATTTTCCTTCCGGTATTTGAAATTTCAGGAATTTTCATTTATCGGGAAATTTATGTTTCGATAATTGTTTTCAGTGTATTGAAAATTTTACAAAATTATGTCATCCCGTTTTAAAGTATTATTGGTATTATCAAATTAATAATTATAAAAAAAATAATAATTTACACTATTATATTGCAGTCTGCTGTTTACGTATCTTCAGCCTTCAGCAATTGTATTTATGATAAAATTGAAGAGAAAGTGTATCCATCACCTATCAATTATGAAAAATAACTTTCAACCCCAAAAAAAAACGAATTATCAACCAAAAAATATGACTTTAACAAAATTTTAATTTCAACAAAAGAATTAAATTTACAAACAAATAATAAAAGTTTTAACCAAAAGAGATGAATTCTCAACCAAAAATATAATAGTAGTCTTCAGCCCAAGAAAATTAACTTTCAACCCCAAATAGTTGGATTTTCAACCCAAAAAGACGATTTTATAACCACCAAACATAAGATTAACGAAATTGTCGAAATTTTAAGAAAATTAAATTTTTAACCAAAAAATATAACATAAAAAAAATTATTCAAATTTCAGCCAAATAATATTTTTAACAACAAAAAAATAACTTTCAACCCCCAAAAAAAAAACGAATTATCAACCAAAAAATATGACTAACAAAATTTTAATTTCAACAAAAGAATTGAATTTACAACTAAATAGTAAAAAATTTTAACTAAAAGAGATGAATTCTCAACCAAAAATATAATAGTAGTCTTCAGCCCAAGAAAATTAACTTTCAACCTCAAATAGTTGGATTTTCAACCCAAAAAGACGATTTTTTAACCACCAAATGTAACATTAACGAAATTGTCGAAATTTTAGGAAAATTAAATTTTAACCAAAAAATATAACATTAACAAAATTATTCAAATTTCAACCAAATAATATTTTTAAACAAAAAGCTAATAGTAGACTGAAACGAAAAAGAATTAACTTTCAACCCCATAAAAATGTGTTAAACAAAAATGATAAAATTTCAACAGAAGAATTAAATTTACAACCAACTAATAAAATTTTTAACCAAAAGAGATGAATTGTCAGCCAAAAATATAATTGCAGTCTTCAAATTAAATTTAATATAATACCCACATTAATTTTATCTAAAAGCCTGTGAAGCCTGTTATTGATAGAGATGAAAAATATATTTTGCATCTTCTTCTTGGTGTGCATTCTGAAATTTGAAAAAGTTTAGGCCCCCTACCAAGAAATCTTGAAATGTACTTCCGGTCTACAAATCTATTATACCATTCATTATATTTGAATAATAATTGATAATCACAAAAATCCGTTTCTTTGATATTTAAATTACCTCTTGTTCAATATATATTTTCCAATAACGACCCGCCGAAGGGAATACTGTGACGAGTTTTTCGAAAAGTGGTCGCACTTCAGTGATGGGCCTATTTTGTGCTTCTCTGATTAATATACTCCATGCTTCCAGGTCGTAGGGTGTCTCATCGATTGTTTTTTGTGCACGCTGTAGCTTCTCATTTCCCCAATCCTGTAAAACAAGTCAAATTTCTTATGGTGTCCATGAGCTAAAACGTAGATAAGGGATCGTACTTAAATTACGTAACAGCTCAAGAAGGGAAGAGGAATCAAGCTATTTTGTTACGCTAGGAAGTAATTTAATATACGAAAAATATCTTTTCTCACACCAATTAATAATAAAAGTTTATAGTTTATTCGTAAAATAGAGTCAAAGTATCAGTTATTCAATTGAAAAAGAAAAAATTTAATATTTCAAGTACAGTCAGTTTTTCTTGCATAGTTCTGAATTTTCTATTTATTTATAACGAAAACTAACAACAAACATATTTTCAAATAAAAAAACCAACTGTTTTTGATAGATTTATCTCTTTGGTTGAAAATAAACTATTTTTGTGAGTCAGTTTTTTTCATTAAAAATTAATTAACTCCTCAGTTTAAAAATGAACCATTTTTATGAAAATGTATTTTATTGAAAATTCGTCTCTTTTTGTTGAAAATGAATCTTTATACTTAACAATTAATCTGTTTGGTTGAAAACCCATTTTTCAGTTGAAAATTTTACTAATTTTTTAGAAATTCGTTTTTCTTTTCTTGAAAATTGATCTTTTTAATTGAAAATTGAGCTTTTTAGTTAAAATTCAACTGTTTGAAAATTGACTTTTTTAAAGAAAATTATTCTTGTTTGCAAATTTATTTCATTGGTTGAAAATGTATCTGCTTAATTAAAATTTGTTGTTGTTAAATATTAATTTTTTAGTTGAAAATTCATCTTTTTAGTTGAAAATTCACTAGTTTTGGTTGAAAATTCAAGTCTTTTGCACAAAACTTATTTTTTTTTTTGTCAAAAATTATTTTTTAAACTGAAAATTGAACTATTTCATTTTTGGTTACAAATTATTTTTTTTTAGTTGAAAATTTATTTCTCTCGATGAAAATTCAACTGTTTTGTTGAAAATTCGTCTTTTTGGGTTGAAAATTCTACTATTTTCATACAAAATCTACGTTTTGAATAGAATTCATATTTTGATGTTGAAAAGTCAAATTGTTTTTAATTGGAAATTCATTGAATTTGTTGAAAAATCGTATTTTATGATGGAAAATTAATCTTCTGGTATGAAAGTTTACCTTTTTGGTTGAAAATTCAACTATTTCAGTTAAAGATTAATCACTTAGGTTGAAAATTCATAATTTTTGTTGAAAATTAAACTATTTGGTTGAAAGATTAACTCTTTTCTTAAAAAATAATCCTTTCAATTGAAAATTCAAATATTTCAGTTAAAGATTCACCGTTTCACTTGAAATTTTGTTTGTTTGTTTAAAATTCAACTATTCCAGTTGAAGATTTATCATTGTAGTTGAGAATTCATCACTTTTGGTTGAAAATTTAACTATTGTGTCAAAATCCCGTTTTTTTTTTGTTGAAAATTAATTTTTTAACTGAATATTTAACTATTTCCGTTGAATTATCCATTATTTTAGTTGAAAATTGATGTATTTTGTCTGAAAGTTAACTATTCCTATTAAAGATTCATTACATTAGTTGAAAATTCATTACATTGGTTGAAAATTTAACTATTTTGTTGCATATTTTTTTTCTTGGTTGATAATTAGTTTTTTTCAACTGAAAATTTAACTATTCCATTTTTGGTTGAAAATTGATTTTTTTTAGTTCAAAATCAAACTATTTTGTTGAAAATTCATGTATTTTGTTGGAAAATCCTCTTTTTTGGTAGGAAATTATTCTTTTTGTTTAAAAATTAATCATCTTGTTTAAAAATTCATCTTTTTGGTTGAAAATTAATCTTCTTGTTTGAAAATTAATCTTTTTTGTGGAAAATTAATCTTCTTGTTTAAAAATTCATCTATTTGGTTAAAAATTTAATTATTCCAGTTGAAGATTCATAATTTTAGTTGATAATTCATCGTTTTAATTAAAAATTAATTTTTATAACTATTCCATTTTTGGTTGAAAATTCAACTATTTTGTAAAAGTGCATGTATTTGATTAAAACAGCCTCTTTTTTGATAGAAAATTGATCTTTTTGTTTCAAAATTCATTTTTTTTATTTAAAATCTATCACTTTGGTTGAAATTTTTTTGGTGTGGAAAATTAATTTTGTTTGACTGAAAATTTAACTATTCCATTTTTTGTTGAAAATTGATCGATTTTAGTTTAAAATTCAACTGCTCAGTTGAAAATTTGTCCTTTTTAGTTGAAAATTCAACTATTTCGTTGAAAATGCATGTATTTTATTAAAAAAATCTTTTTTTGGTCAGAAAATTGATATTTTTGTTAGAAAATTAATCTTCTTGTTTGAAAATTCATCTTTTTGGTTAAAAAAATCATCTATTCCAATTGAAGAATCATCATCTTAGTTGAATTTCTTTGTTGTGGAAAATTAATTTTTTTTATTGTAAATTTAACTATTCCACTTTTGGTTAAAAATTCATCTTGTTGGTAAAAAATTCAACTATCTTGTTAAAAATGTATCTATTTTGCTGAAAATAAAATTTTTTTACTTAAAATTTTAGAAATTTAAAGTCAAAATTGAATTATACGTAGATACTCCCTAAAATGTTATGTAAATAATTTATTTCCCTATTCTCGTAAAAAAAAGCCTCCTTTCTCCTATTTTTACAGCATTTCGGCTTATGAAACCGAAATTTGATATTTAAACTCTTTTTGAGGTTTGAAACTTTAATTAAAAGAAGGTATGGCTATAAAAATTCAAAAAAGGGAAGGAAGGTCGCCTCTTTTTTTGATCAGGGCAATGCCCAAGGATAAGTCGCCGACAAGTGCATCGTCCACATTTCTATTAATACTAAAAAAAACTCACTCGCGACCTTAAACCAGATTCTTTCATGTCGTTATTCGCGCGAATTATATTGCGTTAGGCATGTCACTTGTTTCATTAATTCGGTGACTGAAATTTCAGAAAAAAACGCAACTTTCCAGCATTCCTCTAAGAAAAAATGGTTATAAACAATAATAAATTGTTAAAAAAATACTTTGTTAACTTTCACTAGTTAGCACTTCAATCTAACTGAAAAGTTGAAAACTAGTTGAATATTTAAGGAAAAACGCAACTTCCCAGCATTTCTCTAAGAGAAAATAGTTATAAACAATTATAAATTGTTTAAAAAAATACTTTGTTAACTTTAACTAATTACCACTTCAATCTCACTGAAAAGTTAAAAAATAGTTGAATATTTCAGAAAAAAACGCAACTTCCCAGCATTTCTCTAAGAGAAAATAGTTATAAACAATTATAAATTGTTTAAAAAAATAATTTGTTAACTTTAACTAATTACCACTTCAATCTCACTGAAAAGTTAAAAAATAGTTGAATATTTCAGAAAAAAACGCGGGGTAGCGTGCCTCGCGAGCGGCGTGGCGAGATATCACAGGGCGTGATGCCAAGGCCTTATTGTGCTCGGCTAGGAAAGCGTCGAGACGGGCGAAAGTGAACTTTGTGAAAGGAAACGAAATTGGGGAATGAATTGCAGCGGAATCGCCTTGTCAGAGGGCATACGAATGAGAGGGGGCTCAGAAACTCAAATTACGACGAGGAACTGAAAAGTCAGACATTCGAGCTCATTTAGCGGGTGGCGACCCTAAGAGTGACGCCGAGAACGATTCGGACGACCCGTCGACTGCCAAGAACAGTAGATCGCTATTATTAGAACTTTCTGAAGCGGGAGGCTCAGAGGTATCCACCGGTGTGACGGCTTTGGAAGTATTTTGGTACCACTTCCCCGAGGTGGGAGGAAGAGGTCCCTCCGGGGTGGTCGGCACGAAGTAGTCGAAGGGTGCTGCGATGTTTGCCAGATTTCAGCCCGTGGAAGAAACCGGAACGGCAGAAGTCGAAGCACGAGATTGAGATGCGAGGGATATTATTTCCTTGCCAGGAGTGGACGGCGGCAGCGGACGAGAATGCGTCGAAGTAGGGTCACAAACCCCGGAAAAATCTATGGGTCCGGAGGCGAGGGTAGTTAGCGGAGCCTGGACGGACGTAGCGACCGGTAGTCGGCGCTGGAATAATTCGGCGGGGAGGGAAGCTCCCCAAGAGGTTGCAGAACTAGGCCGGATGGACGGATATCCTCTGGACGGGTGCTATATCCTGGATTTCGGGGCATCTAGGAAGCTAATGGCGCAGTAGGGACTTCGTCCAAAGCGAGAGACTCCACAAGTGGAGACGGAAACATTACCCGTGGATCCTTGATGAAGGCCGGTATCCTAAGTTTATTGACGCCGGGAATCCCTCGGAAATACCCTGCTTTCCGAGGGTCGGAAGTGCCTGGAAGTCCGGCTAGCACTTCCAAAAGCGTGCCGGGTGCAGGTTCCTCTTGTCCGGCAACAGCAGACACTGGCGCGACGGCGTCCGGTACTGGTGCTACGACGGCCGGTACCGGGACGACGACGACCAGCACCGGTGCGACGGCGACTGGTCTCAGAACGACGGCGGCCGGTACTGGCGCGGCGGCGTGAGTGTATAATTCTAAACGTGTGATAGTGTGATCCTTTATGCACGGAGCTCGGCCTGAAGGGTCTGGCCTATCCAACTAGGGTGTGTGTGGTACAGTGTGTAAATGTGTATAAATTGTGTTCAAGTATAATTACTAGGTGTATGTTGCGTGAGAGTGTACCTGGTCAACGATCGGAGGTGACGCCTGTCACTAGAAGGTGTAAACAAGGGGTGAGATTCGGGAAAGAAAACAACTGTCACTTGCAAAAAAAATTGAACACTTTATTCTGAGGAAGAGCAGAGCGGATGCTGCTTCACTCAGTGACTGCTGGTTCGTAACTAACTCTCGTCGAACTCTCTTGACGAACCTCGGAATCGATGTCTATTTTCATCCTGCTAAATTATATTCAGATTAATATTATCATATTAATGTCAATTCCAAAGAAAACGAAAAATTCATCGATTCCGTAGCTTAAAAATATTTATAAACAATAATTAATATTCTTAGCTGAAAATAATTGAGTTACTTAATTATCACTTTATAAATATACGTCCTGATTTTTCTTAACTACGCGGAAAACCCTATTTCATACATGAAAATACAAAGCTGATTATTAATTTCTAAATTTAACTTGGAAAATCATATAAAATAATTACGGCTATTTTCAACTACGTTTAATTATTCTAAATGCTTGAGAAAGTCGTCCCGGTTTATTTAATATTTTATTTACGCTATTTTATCTTCTTTATTTCGCGTCACCATACTCCCTCTCTCTCTCTCTTGATTGATACTTATTAATTTTATTATCATTGAAATATTATTATCGTAAAAATACTATTTAACATTTTAAATATTAAATCAGGTCGTATGGAAACGTCGTTCCATTTGCTCTAATTTATTTTCTCGTGAAATTGTATCCGCGGGTTGAGCTCATTGGCTGGCAAGTGTTGAGAGGTGGAAGGGAGAGGAAGAGAACCTAGAGAAGGACAGAGGATGCGCGCGTGGGTTAAGAAAGGACAGGGACTCCGGCCAGCTGGTGGTCACGCGTCGGCTACGTGCCCCTTTAGAAATTTGGAAGCGGAGCGAGAGAAGAAAACGGCGATGACGGGTGTGAGTCACTCAAGGGGGTTGGCAACTTCGTCGCTTCAACAACTTGAGACAGTCAATTTGTCACGTAGGCCATCTCTCAATTTTCCGGATGGAAAATTTGAGTGATGGCACGGAGGAGAGGAGAGGAGAGGAGAGGAGAGGAGAGGAGAGGAGAGGAGAGGAGAGGAGAGTTTTTGATTTAAAATACAAATTTTTTGGTTGAAATATCAACTGTTTTTGATTTTGAATTAAAATATTTTTTTGCTTGAAATATCATTTATTAAATTCTTTGTTGAAAATTCATTTTTATTGTTGAAAATTTATAATTCTAATTGAAGATTCATTTCTTTTGTTGAAAACTTACCTTTTTTTAAATTCGGTATTTTTGGTTAGAAAATTAATGTTGGTAATTGCAAATATAAATTTTTCATTTTTGGTGGAAATTAAACTTTTTTAGTTACAAATTAAACTTTTGGTTGAAATTTCATGTAGTTTGTTAAAAATTTCCTTTTTTTGTTATAAAATAATCCTGTAGGTTGAAAATTCTTTTTTGCACTAAAAATTCATTTACTTGCATGAAAGTTGAATTGCTTTGTTGAAAATTAATAATTTTGGTCAATTATTTATTATTTTATTTAAAAAATCACATTTCTGGTTTAAAATTTTACAAGTTTGTTGATAATTCTTCTTTTTTTGATAGAATAGAAACATACATTTATTAATTGAATATGGGCTATGATTTGTATAATAAAAATTTATTCTCTCTTTAAAATACCTTCATTACAATTATATAATTTCTTTAAATGTTTCCGATATTGTAAAATGATTGTGTAAATACAATTTTCAAAATTATATGGACATATGTTTGAATTTTTTTCTGGGATTAGTATAAAAGGTTATTGATAATTCAAATTTCCATAGATGCAATTTTGAATTAAAAAAAAATATATAAATTAAAAATTATTTGAATATTTCAATGAAAATAATGTTAAGCATTATTTTATTATTGATCATTTGTATTATCATTATACATATTATTATTAATTTATTATATTGAAACTTAAATTTCCTGCAATTATATAAAAAGCTTATTAATAAATAAAATATTCATAAATGGACGTTAACATTTTTAGAAAATATATAAAGTGCAAATTATTTGAATGTTCCAATTAAAATAATAGTTGGATGTTTCCATGTTGTAAAAAGTTTAAATTATCATTAGTCGATAAATTTTGTTCACAATTTTGAACTAAATGAAGATTGATTAAATTTTTTTTTCAATTAAATAAAATAAATGGAGTATTCACTTTCGGGTTATGTAATTGAATGTGGGCTTTTATTTTAATAGTAAAAGTTTGATGTTTCTTTAAAATACGTCTATTGCAATTACATAATCTATTTAAATGTCCGTAATGTTGTTAAACAAGTACCTAAATTTAATTTTTTTAATTATATGTACAGATATTTTTATTTTGTTTGAATTATTAAAAAAGTTTATTAATAAATCAAAGGTATAGAAATGCAATTTCGAATTCAAAAGGATGAATATAATGTTAAAATTTTTTGGATGTTTCAATGAAAATAATTGTTTATTGCTTTTTATGTTGTCAACTAATTAATTAATTATTAAGTCATTCTATTGAAACTTACATTCTCTGGAATTAGTTTAAAAGGTTATTATTAAATAAAAATGTTCACAAATTGAAGTATAAATTTTTTTTTAATATTATGTAAATATTATTCAAATGTTTAAATGGAAATTATAGTTTAAAGCGTCTTATTTTGTGGAATGATATATTAATTATTAGCTGATTAATTTTTTTCGCGGTAATAAATTAAATAAAGACTACAATTTTTTTTAGGAAACATAAATTCATTATTAAGTTAAAGGTTATATAATTAAAATTGGATATAATCTGTATCATAAAAGTTTATTTATATTTGAGATAACCCTATTGAAAATACATAATTTTTTAAATGTGTCTCCCGTTGTGAAATGATTATGTGAATTTAATTTTCAAAATTATATGTAAATAAGTCTTAATTTTTTCTCAAATTAATGTGAAAGGTTACTACAAAATCAAAAATTAAGAAATGAAAGTTAAACTTAAAAAAAAATGAAATAAAAATTATTTGAATGCCTGAATGAAAATTATAGTTTAATGCTTTTTATGTTGCGGACAGATTAATTAATTACTCGCTGATTAATTTTTTTCACAATATTACATTACATAAAGATCAATTTTTTAGTTTTTTATAATAACTAACATACATTGATTATTTACTTTAGGGTTATGTAATAGAATATTAGCTATAATTTATATGATAAAAAAAATTTTATTTTAAAAATACCTCTATTCCATTTATGTAATTTTTGTGTTTTCGTGATGTTGTGAAATGAGTATCTAAATTCAATTTTCAAAATTAGGTTTTAATTTTTTATGAAATTTATTTAGATATATTTGAAATGTTCGTAAAATCTTTAGACAATTATTGCAATCTTTGTCAAATTCTTGTGAAATCTTTTAAATCCCCCGAAATCTTTGCGTAACATGTGAAATGTTTGGGCAATCATTGAAATCGTTCTGAAATCTTTGAAATCTTTGTGAAATCTTTAGCATTTTGAATTTTATACTTGTATTTATTATTTATTATTCACTATTTATTGTTCATTAATTATTTAAGTTCAATTTTTGAATAGTGTAATATTATTATACTATTTACAAATTGTACTATTCAATATTATACGTCTATGCCCCTACTCCCTGTAGAAAAAAGGCTCCGCCACTTCTGGATCTGGATATGAACTACGGTTTTGGAAATGTGTCTAGGGTGGTTATGTTTACCTGAAAAATGTTTTGGCTGTTTTAGTTGAAGACAGCTAAGGCAGGATTCGTTTCATGTGCTAGGTAATATTTTTTTTGTATGTAGCTGACGATATGAAACTTGTTTCGCTGTTTTATTGGAAGACAACTAACGCAATGTTCGTTAAATGTACTAGGGATTGTTTTTTGGGATGGTTGAATATGACTTTTTGGATGGATGTATGAACTAGGTCCTTGGGAATATGTCCGGCGTGCTTATTTTCAAATAGAAATTTGTTTCTCTTGTTCCATTGAAGGAAAATGTAACAGCGGTATTTTTAGGGTTGTTGAATAATAGTGTATGGACGAGGGTATGAACCAAAGTCTGGGATATGTTCCTTGAGTGATTATCTTAAATTAATTTTTTTTTCTCAGTTTTTTCAGTTCAATGGGCTATGCAGTCTGCGATGCCTTTTTTTGAATCAGAAATTTGTTCTGCAGTTTTAATTCAAGGCAGCTGAAACGCGGTTCTTTGAATGTACTAGAGGTTCTTGGTTGGGTCTGCTGAGTTTTGATGTGGGCATTGGGATATGAACTAGGCTCTTGAAAATGTGTCTGGGGTGCTTGTGTTTAACTAAAAAAGGTTTTGGCTGTTTTGGTTAAAGGCAGCTGAGTCGTAGTACGTTAATTGTAATAGGGATTGTTATTTGGTGTAGCTGAATGTTACTGTGGGGATCAGGATATGAATTATAGTCTGGGCAAGGTGTCTGGGATGACTATTTTATGATTTACATTTTTCTGACTCTTTTAGTTAAAGGCAGCTGAGACTGGGCTTGTTAAATATACTCAGTGTGGTTTTTTGGGGCTTGCTGGATATTATTGTGTAGATGAGGATATGAATTAGTATCGGGAAGATGACTGTGGTGATTATTCTCACTTTGAATTTTTTGTTTTAGTTGAAAGCAGCTGAGCCAGGCTACGTTAAATTAGTGGGGGTTACCTTAGGGTTGTTGAATTTCACTTTGAGGGTAAGGATATAAACTAGAGTCTTCGGAAGGTGTCTGGGGTGATTATTATAAACTTTTGTTTTTACCTGCTTTAGAAGAATGCAGCGAAGATGAAGTCCGTTAAATGTACCAGTAATTATTTTTTTAGGCTGTTGAATAAACATGTTTGGACGAGGATATCTAGTGTCTTATGCAGTTGTCTGGTGTCACTACTTTTAATCAGAATTTTTTTAGCTGTTTCACTTAAAGGTAGCTTAAATGGGGTTCGTTAAATGTACTAGTTGTTGTTTTTGGGGTTGCTCAATATTACTGTTGAGATGATGATATGAACTAGAGTCTTGGGAAAGTGTCAAGGGTTCTTATTTGTATCTTGGAACATCTTTCGCTGTTTTAGTTGACGGCAACTAGAAAGGGGTTGGTTGGATGTACTAGGGATTGTTTTTTGAAGTTGTTGAATATTACTTTTGGGGTGGGGATATGAACCAGATTTTAATGTGCAGGTCTATTCTACCTCTCATAAGAACAAGCACTACATATGTGGCCGTCCGTGAAGAAAGGGACTTAATGCGGATAAAATAGATTTTTAGTTTTTTACACCCATCTATAGTTTCTTATTTGCACTTAATGATAAAAAATATTATTCAAATATCTGAAAAATTCGTATTGTTATTCAAGTGCAAAGTGAGGCCCTCTTATGGAGTTACTGTGTTGAAGCGCCCCTTCAGTCACTTCTCCTGTAAAATGAAGCTATCGCGCGTTAGGTCCCTTTCTTCGCGGACGGTCACATATAATACGCAATAATGTACAAATATTTTGTACTATACATTAAATCTGTGTCCTTCTAACAAGCCATCCCGCGCGCCGAATATCCGCACAAAGCGGAGAGAAAGAAGACCCGTTCTCATAGCATAGAGTGGGGACCACCGGCCAATCACGGCAAAGCGCGCTCGGCCTGCATGGACAGGCCGTAAGAAAATGAAAAGGACGACGCTTTCTATGAGCGGGAAGAAAAAGGCTCAGATTTCGTGTGGCCATATTGGTGTGAGGACGCATCATTTTGATTACATAGCTGGTATTTGAACAATAAGGAACAAATTTTAGTCTTGATTGAGTCAAGACTTAAGGTAAATGTTTATCTAAATTTTGATCTCTTTCCTTGTCCATTTTCTCTTCGATGTTTAAAGTTGTTAGTTTATTTTTCTTAATTTAAATTTGTAAGTCTTTAACATGAGACGTTTAATCAATTCTTTAACTTATTAACATGTTTATCCCCTTAGCATTAAGTCTTTTCCGTAACTTTTAATTTGTTTTTATTTATTTCATTTGATTATTTTAATAAAAATGTTGTTGCTTCATCCTGATATAACTGATTTGACCTTGCTTAGAGATCGCCCCTTCGAACTCCCTCTCCCGTAGAGCTAGTCGCAATAGTTTCCGATTTCTGAATTTTGATGGGGTTAATATTCTTTCTTTAGTCCTTTTATTTTTTTTTTTTTTTTGAGTGGTACACCCGGTGGCATCTCCACAGCAATGATATATGCAGAATAAAGATATTAAAATCATTTTTATTGATTTTGGATTACAATAAAATATCTACAAGGATATATTGCTCTTTATTTTACAACGAAATTAATTTTTGGTGTCTAAATAAGGTAAAAATGTTTTCGAGTATTTAATTTTAATCATTTTTATCCGGCCAGAATAACGTAGAGTATTTAAAAACCCCCAGAATTAAACTTTCCGCTATTTTCTTCAAGTAATATGACTTGCCAATTATGTGACCATCATACGAGTATTATATATTTCTTAAAATATATTCTCAATAGAATCAAAAAAATAGTCGGAACATATATTAGCTTGTTATAATGTCATTAAAATATTTATCAAATCATTACTTGTATGCTGATTTCTGACATTAGTTTCAACTTGGACATCCTGTTTAATTTTTGAACCGAAGTTGTTTGTAGTTTCGACAATGAGCAAAAACTAAAATTTTTAATTTTTTAATATTAGATGATATTTTGATGCGTTGACGGTCCACTCGCTAATCCCCATGCCATACTCAAGCAGTGGAAAGGTGTGTGAAAGAAGTCACATCCGCATCTCGGCAAGCTTACTCCTCTGACGTTAGAGATGGAATCATCCGATCAAGATTCAAAAGTCGGAAATGCTTGCCCATTTTTGAAACGAAAAATTGTTTTGTTTCTAAATGAATATAGGACAAATAAATTAGAACTAATGTCAAATCAACATACAAGTAGGTTATTGGTAATACTTTGGTAATTTAATGACATTATAAAAAACCAACATATGTTTCGACTATTTTTTTATTTGATTCTATTCAGAATATATTTCAAGAAATATATAATACTCGTATGATGGTGGCATGCTTGAGAAGTCATATAACTTCAAGAAAATAGCAAAAAATTTAATTCTGGATTTTTTTTCAATCCTCTACGTTGTTCTGGGCGGACAAAAATTATTCAAATAACCTCTTCACTGTAGAAGTGTAAATCTAGGTATGCTCGGAAACATTTTTACCTTATTTAGACACCGAAAATTAATTTTTTGTGAAATGAAGAGCAATATGTCACTTTTAGATACTTCATTGTGATCGAAAATCAATCAAAATGATTATATTATTGGTGTAACATATTCAAAATACATTCTTCTCAACGTATATCAGACATTTTATGGTGAAATAGTCGAAAAAATTGCCGTAACTCTGAGAAAATAGCGGAAAAGTCGATTTTTTGTTGATATTTTTAAATTTCAAGGTCACTTGGGTAGGGTAAAAAATATTTGAACTATTTTTTGCTATGTTGGTAAAAATCTGCTTGCTTCGAACTATTTTTTCTGATAATTGACGCACCGAAAATTAATTTTTTTGTGAAATAACGAGGCATATATCACTTTTATATATTTTCTTGTAATTCAAAGTCAATAAAAATTATTTTAATATCGACATTCCCCATATATTATTGTTGCAACATATTGCAAATACATTCTTATTGACGTATATCACACATTATATGGTCAAATAGTCCAGAAATTTACCGGAACTCTAAGAAAATAGCGAAAAAGTCTACTTTTATCGATTTTTTGAAACTCCAAAGTCAATTAAGGAGGGTAGAAAATGTTTTATGGAATTATCGCTATGCAGATATAACAGGCTTGGTTTCAACTATTTCAATTGATAATTCAAATCTCAAAAAAAAATGTGTTGCTCTTCAAATTTGCAGAAGTCCTTCTTTATTTGTCATTTTTAGCTATATCTACGATGCGGAGAACGTTTTTACAAAGGTTTGAGACATCAAGAGATAAAAGCACATGATCATCTGGAATATTTTCTTTTGTTATCGTTTCTTTAAATAGAATGGAATTTCTTATATTTGATTTTGGTTTAGAAAGAGCACTTGAGATGATTTTGTTAAGTGTTTTTGCCATAAAATAAGTAGAAGCGTTAATACCAGAAACAACAGGTCTGAGAGGATACTTATTTTTGTGAATTTTGTGTAAACCATACAATCTAGCAATATTAGTGTTATCAGTTATTATATCTTCTCCTTCAATGGTATTACCTACAAATCCTTTCGCTCTTCATTTGTTAAGTAACTTAAAAGTATCTTTTTGTAATTGTTCTCGTGGCTTATCATCAAGTTTTTCGTAAGTTTTATTATTGTTAAACATTACTGTGATTTTGTCCTTGTATTCTTCACTACTCATAACTACTGTAGTATTCCTTTTGTCTGCATGTCTTATTAAAAAATGTTTGTTGTTCTTTATGAATTCTTTAGTATCTTTTATGTTTTCCGCTATGACTCTATTATTTTCAGTAATTTTCGTTCGAGTTTCAATATAATTTGAAGCTACTAATAAAATGTTATGTCTGAAATCTTCTTGTGATTTGTCAGGAATTTTTTCAATATTAGCTTCTAAATCTTTTATGATTCGAAATTTTTACTGATTACTTCCCGGACGTAAAAAAACTTGGAGCACACCTTCCATATAACTCAATACCAATGATTAGTTTTCCAGTAATTCAGATTTAGAGAGCAAATTAAAAAATAAATCAATCTTCCGAAGTAACCTTTAATTCCATGAACGACCGTGTTTCACTTATACATACACATGCTATCTTGCACTCGATTCTGAAAGTACTACTGTCCTGTCAGGGGAATCAGCGATTTCGAATGAGTGCTCCCTTATTCTCGTTTTGTCTCCAGAACATAAATTTGCCCCGTTTGAGACGCCGCGCCACGTAACTCAATATCGGATGCGTGCCTTAACCATAAATGTATCAGACGACAGAGTTAGTGAAAGCGAGAGGGATATATAAGGGGCTATAAAGAGCAGCAAAGAAGAAACTCTTGAGGTTCTTCCACGATTCTGCAGGCCTCTAATGAGCCTGTGTACCTTCATATAAGTCCCGTTTATAACTTCTTGTGGCGTGGGTGACTGTCTCACTAAGTCGGATTAATAGTTCCGCGTGGTCGGTATAAAAGGGTGGTAGGACTCATGGAGACACTGGCCGGCGACAATGGACCGCATAGCGGTCTTCTGTTCTACAGTTCTACAGTAATTCGTTCTCAATTAATTAGATAGTGAAGCGCACAATTTATTCCCGGTTGCTGCAATTCAATTATAGAAAGGAATGAAAGGAATGGTCTATGTTCCTAGGAAGATTAGACTGTGGGATTTCTTCTACTATTAAGGATAGAGGAAGAATTTCTTTTTTAAATTGATTGTTATTATATGATTGTAGTGCCGTATTTACACCAGAGGCCACACAGGCCGAAAAGGTGAGACATTTTTAGGGGAAGCGCACTGTGGAGAGAAAAGTACGTTTCGTTTCGAAATCGTAGCAATTTTGATAGGTAGTAGGGGAAATCACCCTGCAGTAGATAGGAAAAAATTCAACTGCATTTAACGGCATCAGTTTCCAGAAATGAAGAATGATTATCGTTGTTAAATAAAGCTTACATATTCAATTTAGTATTCTTCGAGAAAACATATCACGAATTCATCAATTAGCTGTATTAAACATTTGTATTGGACCTGGTCAAGGGTACGATTTTGACACCTCTGTCCATCAACAGACAATCGTTACTGGTATTGCTTCGGGGCAAGACAGAGTACTCAATTCTGGATAACTATAATTCATCATTAGTATACTTACAATTGAAATCGGTTTATTGAGTAAATAATAGTTGAAACTATGATTATTTGACAAAAATCACAAAAGTTCAAAGTATTGATATTTTTCTATCTCTAATATTCCGCGAGATTGGTAAGATTGGTACGAGATGTTCAATCTTTATACCATTTAACCTGACTTGCGATGACAGAAAAGTGCAGAATTTTTACTGTACCTTAATCCTGATAATGATATCTTTTCCGAAAGACTCTTTAAAACACAATTAATGTGCTTCTAATAACTAATAATTTACACTATTTCCTCAGTTCATTATTTATAATAACCTAAATTTGAAAACTTTATGAATCAAAATAGAAAAACACAACCCTTTAAGTTAAAACAACTGCGAGACAGTCGCAGAGCTGCCAATTTTGACAGCGACATTTTTCGTAATTTTCCGATTATCTACTGTTGCACATTTTAGTGACATCATTGATATTCCATACACCTGGTTCAGGTATACTAGCACGTAAAACTCTGCAGTCTGGGCCGCAATTCAATATTCCTTTATAATGCAGTGTTTAAAAATGGTACATTAGAAGGATCACAGGGCCTCCCTCTTGTAACCTGAACCCCTCTTGTCCCTCTTCCATTGAAAAGAGATAAGATAATATCTCATTTTCAAATAATCATTTAGTGAACCGCTGTGATCCCCAACATTCAGAAATCGCTTTTGACAATCGAGAATACACACCATCCTACCTCTTTGTCTACATTTTGTTGGTTTTAGTGAATTGCTCCTGCCTTCGAATATGCCGATGTCTTCATTCTCTTTCTGTTTGCAGGAAAGAACGTAAAAATATGACGGTGGGAAATTGTGATACTGCCTTCTTAGAATCATGAGTAAAAGGATAAAAAAACCGTGTTGCTAAACAGTACGCGGTTTTTCAGAAATGTTTCCACTTTTATGAATAAATAATGTTATGAACAAATAATAAGTGAAACTCAAGAAAACTGTTACGATATTCTTTATAAAAATAAAAAATAATCAAACATTTGTATTAAAATATAAAATAGAAATTCGAACAAATATTAAAATTATCATAAGTTTATTGATATATAAATCAATGAATGTTACATTAACTTGCATCATATGAAATATAATTCTGACTGTTCTACAACATGCAGATATTCCGATAATTAATTTAATAGAATGTAAAGAATAAAGCAATATAATTCTTATGAAATATCCACTTCATAATATAATAAATATTATTATTTACATAGTTATTGAAATTTAATAATTTGAATAAATAATTAATTATTTAAAAAGGTAAATTTTTTAAAATGGTCATTACTAATAAACAATTTCTGAGAAATTATTTCATATTCTTATTGCAAGGACACAAATCCTAATTTTAATAATAAAGAAAAATATATTGATAGACATAATATGCTAATAAATTTATTAAATTTAATATAAAGAATAATACTGAAGAAGGCCTAAGTCTTTGACTTTCAGAGCGAAATGTCCAACAGGAAAAAAGAGGACAACATGATGAGAAAATTTGGTTGGAAAAATCATCCACTATCTTCCGTAGGTTTCGAATTATGATATATTGAAAAATCCCCACTTTTTTGGATTTCCAGCGAAAAGTCACTAATTTTCAAATTTGCACCTAAGTACTTTTTTGAGTACTTTTGTGAGAAAAAAGTAATTATAATTGCTTATAAATGTAATATATATTCTTTTATCAATAAACAAATACTTTTTTAATAATTGTTTGTAACAATGTTACATAATTAGTACATAATATGCTGTGACCCTTTTTTCGCATCAGAAATAAGGAAGTAATTAATTACTTCGAAGTAATTACATATCAAATGTAATTTATTATATTAAAAAATCAATTAATTAAAGAAGTAATTGAATAATTTGATTTTGTCTAAAAGTTCTTTAACTAAAGTTCAATACGCTAAAATGAAGTAATTGGAAAATAAATAGATAATCAATTAATGGATCAAAAAATGATTTATTATTGAATTTGTTAATACAATGAATTACGGGCTTTATGCATGAGTTTAAAATTGTTTTCTATTTTTTTTTTTTTTTTCTAAATAAACATGCATTCGCACAAAACTCAAGAGATCAAGTGTTTATACAAGATAAGGGTCTTGATATATTTCCAAGATTGGTCAAATTTACTGTAGTGACTTTATTTATATGTTAGTTATAATGTAGTCATAATTTTACAAACAATTATAAAAAACTATTTGTTTGATGATAAAAAATATATATAACAGTTTTTATCAATTATAATTACTTTTGCCACAAAAGTATTTCAAAATTACTCAACAGTGTTTATGGCAACATTTTGTTATAAATAATTAATAATAAAAATATTTATTTATGGATAAAAAACATAGTACCCATTTTCAATGAATTATAATCACTTCTTTGCCAGAAACAGGGATCACAGCGCAAAAGGAGCTCAAAAACGGGGAAATAGAGTGATTTTCTCACGAAAAAGAGGGAAAGATGAAACATTTATTTTGTATATGGGGCATAATTTCTCAAGTGTACCCACCTCCAAAATGAAAGTTGTCCGATCGGGCTAAAAATTGTACTAATTGTAGTCCTATTATATAGTACTTCTCAAACCAAAAATTAATTCATTTTGATAATTAATTATCAAAGTAGAGGGGGTATAATTTTTTGTTTTTGAAGCAAAGCCTTACTTTCAAACATTTGTAACTTTTTTCCTATTGTCTTAAACAGAATTTAACTAAAAATGGAAATTGTAAAAGATGTAAAGGGAACGGAGCCCTCAAACCCGTAAAAGGGAGAGTAATAAAATACAATACAAATTGTCGAGAATTTTCCAATTCGGGAATTTTATAATTTCGGGACTTTTTTTCAGTGACGGGAATTTTATTTTTCGGAAGAAACAACTGAAGAATTCCGAAAAATAACATTTCCGACACTGTAAAATTACCGAATTGAAAAATTCACGAATAATACAATTGTAAACAGTATGTAATATTAATGATTTTGAAAATTCTCTACAGAAAATTGGCAAATTATAAAATATCTGAACTAAAAAATGTATGAATTTGAACAATTAAAAAATTTTTGTTCACAAAATATTATTTATTTATTAAAAATACAATAATCAAATAATTTTATCGAAGAAATTCTTTTTTTTTTTGTTCAAAGTTTTCGAAAATTATTGTTTCAATTTAAAATAACAATAATTTAAAAATATATATATTTCTGGATGCAAATTTTTCTTTAAAAATGTGCATAGTAGTTGAAAAAATACGAAAACCGTTCTTAAAAATCGAATTTTTAATTTAAAAAAATAAATAAATATCGATATAAATCGGTGCTGAATTGAGTCATGCAAAGTTTGTTTGAAAAATGTTATGAGGTTTGAAGAAAATTTAGGGAGAAATTTGTTGTTTCTTTCGAAGCTCACAGGCTTTTTAATTTATTTTTTAATACAATTTGTATACAATTATTGTTCTTTTAAATTCGAACAATACTTTTTTCAAAGTTACATATCAGCGAATCTCTACATTAATTTTGTGGATCAAAGAACTTTATTTAAACAAAATTTTTCCGCTTACCCAGTGTCGTTTTTTTATTTTTAGATAGCTACATAATTTTTTAAGGTCAAATAATGGTCTGGTTTTACGCAATTTTCAAAAAAAAATAAAAAAATTTTAAAACGAGCCAACGAAACCAGATAAGGGGGAGAATTTTGTTTGAATTAAGTACTTTTAGCGAAAAAACACGTACATTGATTGCACATTCATTTCTAATTCAAATTTAATTGATACAGTCGCCATGCGAGAAGGTCGTTTTTACCTGCCTTCTTTTCGGACTCTTTTTGAACGACTGTAGCTTACTTTTCGTATTTTTTTCGGTTAATTTTTATAAGTCGAAAGTTTCGCCGTCATCACTTTTCTTAATCTTTAATGTCATTGAATTTGATTTAATCATTATAAATTAGCCGTTATATAAGAGTGAAGAATAAGAATAGCTCGAATAAAGCTGTGAACTTACGGATTTATTTAATTATTTAAATAATTTAAATAAGGGCCATGGCCCCGCTGGCCCCGTACTAAATTCGGCCCTGGTTGTATTCAAAAACAGCCCGCAATAATTGTTCATCATAATTAGAATTCGCCCTTCCAACTTAATACTACTCCCACGTGATTTTGAAGTCATGATGAACGGATTCCATTGCTTGTTCATTATAGAATCCCAAATAAATATTATTTTCAGACAAATTGTGGATAAAAATAATTTACGAACGTAAACAGACAAGCACATCATTGGTTTTTGATCATTTACGTTTATCCTTTTTTTTTATTACTTTTTTTTTGATCAGGAGAGATGATTCCCATTATAACTGAATGCGAGAATTTTCAGTGTTTTCAAATCGAAAAATTCTTACGATTAAGAGTACAAACAAAAAGTATACGAAAATTAGGCTGCGGTCGTTCTAAAAGAGTCCGAGAAGAAGGCAGGTAAAAACAGCATTTTCGTATAGCGACTGTATCAATTAAATTTGAATTAAAAATACATGGGCTGTCAATGAACGTGTTTTTTTCGCTAAGGGTACTGGATTCAAACAAAATTTTCCCACTTATCTGGTTTCGTTAGCTCGTTTTAAAAAATTGTAAGAATTTTCAGAAAATTGCATAAAACCAGACCATTTTTTGACCTTAAAAAAATTATGTGGCGGTCTAAAAATAAAATAGCGACACCGGATAAGCGGGGAAATTTTGTTTAAATAAAGTGCTTTGATCCAAAAAATTAATGTAGAGATTCGCTGATACGTAACTTTGATCAAAGTATTTAAAAGCCGCTTTAGCTACGAAATTAGAAAAAAGGTATAAAAAACCTTTAACCCAGTTTTATTTTCACAGAGCTCGACGAAATGTTTCCATTTTTGTTCAAAACATGCCTATTTATGTTCTACTCGAAAATCCTGCAAAGATCTGAGACGTGTATTAAAATTTTATTCAACCCCCGTTCAGGCACGCCGTGCATCTCTTAAAATTATGTAATTTTTCAAAATAAAAAGTCAAAATTTAATTTCCAAATCCTGGATTGAATTCGCGAAAAATTCAAATTTTGTGAAGGGGGTTGATTTTGGAGCTTAAGGGTTGTTTTGGGGAAATTCTTTTTTGTGGATTATAAGATCCCAAAAAAAGCCCAAAATTCTGGTGGAATTGAATTTTTATTATTTTTTGTTTTTAGGAAGTGGAGGTGCTAGCTTAATGTAAGGTAGCACCTCCACAAAATATTTATTTTTTGGAAAAAGTAAAGGAGTCCAAAAATTTTAATTGGGGCCCAAAAAAAGCCCTAATAAAGCCCAAAATTCTGAGCTATGAAAAATTCTAAAATTCGATTGTGGAGGTGCTAGCTTAATGGACCTTTAATAATTAGATTCTGTGAATAAATATTTAGTGTCATCAACAGTAACTATTTATTTCACACGTCTTGTCTTCTTTTCCAGTCGGCCTCTTCTTCTCCAGAAGTTATTATACCATAGATATTATTATACTTCCATATGCATAATACTTCAGATGTTTAGAATTATCATATCAATATAATTCATACCGCAATAACATGATTGTAAAAATATGAATTAACTTTCTACAGTTACTTTCGATGACTTTAATAATTTCTTTATAAAATAAATATAATCATAATTGAAATATATAACCTCAAATGACAACGAATGACAGACACTACCAAACGTATAACGATCATCACTGAACGAGTGGATGCAGAGCACGTGGCTCCCGAACATTGCCCCCCCCCCCCTCCCTCCATCGACGCACGGCTCTTCTATGATACATTCCAAACGTTCCAATTCTAGGATACTTAGGGTAGGGTGGGGCGAGATGAGCATAGGGGGTAAGATCAGCCACTCAATTTTCTCGCAATCTATCATTTAGTTTGTAACTGTTCTTTGTACTAATATCAGGAAGAACATTATCAAACTTCTTTTTAAAAATTTTTCGCTCAATGTTGAGTAAATTTGGAAAAAAAGAAAGTAAACATTTCAAGACCTATATTCTGATATTTTTCATTTGCTTAGAAAGTCCAAGAATCACACAAAATCAAATATTAGATGTCTTTCCAGTGGTTGTATTGATAGCTTGTTCATTGGCCCTCAAGTTTTCAATAGATTTTTATATAATTGTAAAACAGAAATAAGTGAAGTTTTGATTTTACTTGCAAGTGTCAAATGGGGCGGAATGAGACACAGTTCTGGGGCGGTATGAGCCACCTCTTCCTGTGCATTAACCTAACCTCTTAGTGTACCAGACAGTAGGTTAAGATGCAATGTTTCATTGTATCAGATTGTGCAGTGTGTTAATTATGGTGCGAACGTATAAAAAACTAATCTTGTCAAAAAAATGCTCAGAAAAAGTTTGACAGCTGCACTGTTATAGGTCTGTATTAGAAAATAATATGAGTTGCTGGCAACCAGCTGAGAGCACTGTTTTTCTGGTATATTTCTGAAGTAACTTTATTTAAAAACTCGTAAAATGCTATAAAAATGAGAAAAAAATGGTTACGGTTGAAAAATACAACAAACGTATAAAAAGCGGCTTTAAACTCCAGTACATATGAAATTCAGCGTCATGTAGTAGACCAGTCTCGTATTTGGGAGTCTTCTTACTATAGAATTCAACTTTTACTGAGACAATGTTCACGGACAAGTCGAAAAATTATCATATTTATTTCTGTAATACAATTATTAAAAGATATGTACATATAAATAGTTTTTCCATTCTCTGTTTGTAGAGTTAGTTACTGTAGAGGTTACGATTAAGGATTGCATCATTTTAACGTTAAATACTTAAAATGTTCCGTAGAATTTTTTGAAAAATATGTGTAAGATATGTTTTCGTTTTATAATACTCTAACTTGTCAATACTCTTACTTATAAATAATAAATAATAAGTCATTTAATTAAGTGGCTCATCCCGCTCCAGGCATGGAGCGGTATGAGCCAAGCGCACTACTTTTTTATTTTCGTTTCTAATTCCGCATATACGTTTTTATTCACTTTTATCTTGGCAAAATTATAATCAAAAATGTTTGTGGAATATATATAACGACTCACTTTCGAGCAATGAATTAGCAGATTTTAAATACTGACGTGAAAAAAACAACTATGCTCATATCGCCCCACCCTACCCTAGTTTGAAATAAGGACTGTTTACCTCTCCGCCACAACGCGAGGGTGACCTTTGCTTTAAACTGCAGTTATTATTCTTCTTCACTACGAAGCACAGTAATTTTTTGAAAATTCCTGGAGATTATGTTATTCTTGCCTGTGGGAGATTCATCTATTTCTTCCGGGGTCATATCTTCCACCGCGCCGCTGTTCATGTTTATTTTCACCCGTCTAGAAGAAGTTCGATCAGCTTCCTTGGAACTGGAGAATCAATTGAGAGAAACCCAAGATGATTTAAAGAAAGTTAGGACTCTTAACGAAGAATGGCAAGAAATTTCCATGCAGAAGTGTGATTTGATTCATGGTTCGTATATTTATATAACTTACAATTGCTAGATTATAGGACAGCGAGTGATACTGTATTGTACTTTATTTTTTAGCCATGTTTTCAGAAATAAGGTTCACTTTCAAAGAGCAAGGCGGAGACGAACCGAATGTTCCAGTGGGTAAAATAACTGACAATCATGTGACTATTTACGAAAGGGTAACCCTTTTGCTTTCGAACAAATTATTCTAAATCGAAAAACCTGGAAAATGATCATTTATTTTCGGAGAATCTTCAGGTCGTGTTTTTTCATGGCCTGAAAGGATCTGGCACAAAATATACGTAAAAAGCTTTTTTGTGATTTCAAGGATCACAATCATTCCCCTGCGTTTCCCCTTTTTTCTTCAGTTTCCTTTTTCCGTCCTGTTCTCGAAGAACTTGCCCTTTTCTTTTGAAATATACGATATTCAGGGCCTTGAATGTTCTTTTATCCAACCCAGTTTTGTTTAGCCTGGTCTTAAAGCCGTGTAGTGAAAAATCAAAAAATTGAAAATTAACTTTTTAACTTAAAATTAATTTTTTGAGCAAAATTTCAAATTTTCTAACTTAATATTTTAAAGGTATTGAAAGTAAACTTCAATGTTTATTTAAACTATTATTCGTTAGTCTATAAATGATCAAATTTCCTGTTTTTCTTCCTACATTCTTCTCTCTCTCTCCCTTTTTTTCTCGTTTTTTCAATTAAATGAGAACTGAATTAATAGAACCCAATAAGATAATCCAACTATTTTTATTTGAAAGATCTACTATTTTACGTTTCGTTGAGAATACACATTTTTCGTTTAAAATTTTAGTATTTGTTTTCAAATTTATTTATTCTGTTGAAAATTTAATTATTCTGCTAAAAGTTCAAGCATTTTGTTAAAAATTCAACAATTTTGTCAAAAAGTCATCCTTCTTGGTTGAAAATTCATGTTTTTACGTTGAAAATTCCACTAGTTTGGCAGAAAATTATATTACTTCCTTGAAAATGAACTTTTCCTGTTCAACTGTTTTATGAAAAATTTCGTCTTGGATTGAGAATGCAACAATTTAATTGAAACCTTTTTCTGAAAATAAGAAATCTTTGATGATCACAAAATTCAACTACTTGAATAAAAGTTAAAATAGTTTGTTACAACATTAATTTTTTTGCTTAAACATTTATAATTCTGGTTTAAAATTCATCTCCTTGGTTAAACCTTCATTTTTTCTTGTTGAAATTTTAAGCGTTTCAAATTTAACTTAATATATTACAAGATAGTTCCCACATTAATTATATTGAAAATAATTTATTCCTCAATTTTTGTAAGAAATCTCCTTATTTCCCCTGCTTTTAGAGTATTTTGGTCTGTAAAATCTGTTATCAATACACAATTATTATTCATTATAATTAATTTACCTTTATAGAATTCGAATTCAAAATGTTAATGATAATAATAATTGAAACTAAACTTTTTGTTACAGCTTTATAGAGCAATACATATAGCTTTAGGGACGTTTGTGAAAGTAATTAAATGCATCAGTATAATAAAGTGCTAAAAACTATAGTCCGGTAAAAATAAAAAAATGCTTGGAGCTGAAACATTTTGAAACGTATTGACAATCTTTATCTATTATAAAGTTGAAATACTTAAAAAATATATAAAAATTTTGAAAAGCAGTATGAGAAATTGATTTCTTTTGAAGTGAAATATGTAAATAATCAAATATTAGAATATTTCAAGTTGATCAACTTCAAACCGTATAATGGGTTTGGGGGGGGGGTGTATAGATTTTTAGATTAATCTACAATTCCTGTTTTGTTTATTTAAATAACACGCTCATTCGGCAACACTTCTCCGTCCCAGGTAAATTGCATAAATTGAAGAATTTAAAGCTTGAAATTTGATTTTAAAATCTTAACGATGCAAAATTTACAAGTGTTCATTTGACCGATTTCAAACTTAACTATTTAGGATTCAAATAAAACTTTAAAGCTATAAAATACTTCTTCGTTGAATCTGATATAAAAATTAAATAGTTTTGCAGTGTAAAATATTTTAGGCGCTCAAACTTGAATTAATTTTTATTTGAATTTAAGAAAATTGTACATTTGAGTAAAAAAAATTCATTCAAAGTGTTAATTATAGTGAGGACCAAATAAGAAATCCTGGAAATAAATATTTAATTATACTCATTTCACGATCTTCCAGTTGCGTCGGGATTGGTTGCTTTAAGGAACCATGATCGTAGCTTCCGAAGCCTAAAACTTCTCTCATAATAATAATATTGCTAAACATAATGAACTAAGCTCTGAAAGTACTACAAGATAATAAATACCTTTTCTTTTAACTTTCGCAAGACTTTCAAATTAACAATATCACTAATTTTTACAATGTCAATGTGGCATTCTGTAAGTGGCAACAAAGAGTATTATTTAATGAATATAAATCCAACAATTTTGTACTAAATAAATATTGAAATACAACTTACATAAATAATAGCATATTTAAGCAAGTATGAGTATCTATTTTAAATCCTCATAATTTCAATAAAAGCATTTATAAGAAGAATGAAATATTCTTTTTTTACGTCTGGGAAAATTTATAATTGATGAATTTGGGCTAAAGAACTTAATAAATACGACATCTTCCAGACTAATAGTTGAAATTTATTTTAAGAAGAAGAATCGAATCGATCACGTTTCGGAAACACATCTGGTTTCCCTCAAATAGTATATCACAAATAGTTTAATAAGAAAAAACTATTTTTATAGTTATCTATTAGGTAGAACTGTAGAAGATTTGTATGTTGGTATTTATGTATAATGAAACTATTGTTCAAACTGGTGATAAAAGGCAATACATTTTATGTGAAGACGGGGCATAACGCTCCGTCTTCACAAAAATTGATTATTATTATGACGGTTTGAACAATAGTTGTACGAGGCGGTATAAGGGGGGTATATATTTTAAATTTATCAAGAATTCCCGTGTTGCTTATTTAAATAACACGTCCGTTCCGCAACACTGCTACCACCCACCCAGGTCGTTGATAAATCTCTCCAGCAATCACCCCAAAGCGAAGAGATTCACTGAGTCATCATCTACCACAGATCACACAAAAATATGCAAACTTACTGATAATCACAAAGTAAGATCCAAAGTCTTTACTCTTATCACAGCCACCAAGTAAAGCTCTCCACGCGAGCCTATTAGTATCTAAGGTCTTTGGTTTCAGGCGCCTCTCACTCCACTGACTCTCTTCATCACACATTTCTTACAAATAAAGAGTCCAGATGTCAAGCCATTTCGAGTGCGGATAGCATTCGGGTGGCTGACCATCTGCTACTTACGACCGGGTTGTGGATGCGCTGCGTTTTAACTAATGTCGAGCGGGAGGTTTAACGCCGAGGATGATTGTGTGCATTCCCCTGGCCAAACTTCCAGGCAAATGCGAGTACTTCTAATAAAGTCGGATGCAGGCGTGGGTTATCACTGGTTGTGATTATATTCATATAGTGATTCTAAGCCCATTTTAGTAAAAGAAAAAATTTTACAGGCCCATATTCAAAAAATTGGATTCGTCTGGCGGTATATGTACTCACGCTAAAAAACTTTAATAATACTTTAGCAGCGAGGGTGACCCGTGTATAGACCTCAGTTTCACCGAGGTCTTAAAATAAAAAGGCATAGTACAATATGTTTTAACCGCAGTGCTACGGAACTTAAATGGACCAGCCTTTCAAGACAATAATAATAATAATCGTACAGAGGTGACAGCGAATGCGCATACGCGGAGAACTATTATGATAATATGGTGATCATAATTTTACTCCGCACCACTCCGCACATGCGCATTCGCTCTCTAGTCCTCCTATTGTATAAGCTGCTACTTTCAGAACTAAAAAGATGCTGATAAAATGCGTAAATCATGCCTGCGTTACATAAATATACTTGTTTTGTCAGTCGTTTTACTTTTTTTCTCTCAGCATGTCTAAACCATCTCAACATATTTCTTTCACTCTTATCAAACAGTGTTTCCTCTACGCCACATTCTTTGAGAATCCTCTCATTACTGACTTTGCCCATTAACGTTTTACTGCATAAATTGCGCAAGAATTGTATGCTAACCGCGTTAACTTAAATCTTATCCTTTTCTTGGTAGGTCCAAGTTTTGCTACCGTACAGCACCGTGGATGCAAGTACAGAATTATATATTGCAAATTTAGCTTTATTTGTATTTGTATTTGTATTAATTCAAGAAAGTCCCTAGGGCTAAATAGCCCTCTAAGGAACAGGATATTACAGGGGCATTACAAATTTGTGCAAGCAATGATCGGAAACTTATAATTTAATCTGTAAACTAAATATAATAACTAAACAAGCAGAGTCGTCCTCAGAAGTAAGTATCGGATTAGGTATTAGATTATTTCGTAGTAATTAATATTGGGTGATTAATTAATTAGTAGCTCTCTGTGCATGTTAAGGTATAAATGAAGAATGAAAAACTCTGTGCATAAGAAATAAAAAAGTGGTCCAGAAGTTTTTAGGGGGGGGGGGGGAGCCACAGAATATTTATACTGTCACATCGACGCTTCCATTCAATATGAATCTATAGACTTATATTGCAAATAGACTTATATTAAATGGAGGCGTCAGTATAGTTCGAAACAGTTCTCGTTTTTTTCATACATTCTAAGGTTCAGGCAAATGTTTATTTGCGAAATAAATTCTACGTCATTACTATATGTACATAGTTTTGTTACTAAAATAGCTAATTAAGAAACTAAATATAAACAGCAAAAAGTTTCAACTATTCATTTTTTGTAACCGAAAGTCCCTTTGAATCATATTTATTTTGTTTTAAAATAAATTAATAGTGCTTTTATTATGTGAATTCTTTTCCTTCAATATAATATAAAGAACAAATAAGAATTGTTCACGTTTTTCAAATAATAAAAAAATAGTACGTCGAAAACGACGTAAAAAATGACGTCGAAAAAGACGTCTAAAATAACGTCGAAAACGACGTCAAACACTATCCCAATTTTTGACGTCGTTTTCGACATCCTTTTCGACGTTATTTTTGACGTCGTTTTCGACGTAGTTTTTGACGTCATTTTGTACGTCGTTTTCGACATCGTTTTTGACGTCAAGTTTTTCAATAGGGTGACGCTGAGTGTAAGCCTGCATAGTTAAAAAATGTTTTTTCTAAACTTTCATCTGACACTGAGTGTAAGCGTTAACAGTTAAAAAATGTTATTATATTAAACGGCATTGAAAATCGAGAAGTACAGTTTGTTACAAAACTTTACAGATATTCTGATATAGTAAGAGCACGATTAGACGAAATTATTAAGGATACCTCTGAATTATTAAAATCATCACTCAATACTCTCAATACTCAATACACTCAATACTCGTGAAAAGAAAGGCCAACTTAAGACTACAGTATAGGCAGGCATAGGCCTGTCTTAGAATGATCTTAAACTGATCTTTTCTGATCCCCAGAAGACCACAGTCCTGCTGTCCCTGCCAGCAGTTTAAACCCTCAATATCCATTAATATAAGGGAAAGTGGTTCAAGCCTCTAGATCTCATAAATGCTCATAAATCAGCCCAGCTTCTTCAGGACTTCTAGGTATAGCTAGTCTGTTGATACAGACAGCTATCCTCATTTCAAAGAGAAAGAGTGGTGTCTATTTCAAGGCCCAAAAAATGATGCAGGTATAGGCTGAAAGGTACAAACCAGAAAAAGACCAAACGTTGTTTGAAACTGATCTTAAAGTGGTATTAAGTTGATCTTTCTTTTCGCGAGGGAATGTTCAAATTGAAGCACAACGTTTTTCTGTGTTCAAAAGCAGTAAGACTTTGATAATGCCTGAAAACTTGGTTTTAGGTGAAAGTAAAAAATCGCTGAAAAATTCAGTGTTAAAATTTTTAACGTGATCATTTTTTCTACTAAACAAAAAAGCTCACGCTGATCCACTAGAATCTCTTCACACGGGATTCTCACCCTACTGAAAATTTGCGGCCGCATTTTCAGGCGCGTATAAGAATCAGCATTTGCGGTAGCATTTACGGCCGCATTTCGAAATATTATAAACCACCAAAAAATTTGCGATGACTTAATTTTTATTGTCTGAGGTTTAATTAAATAAGGACAACCGTGAATAGTTATAATGTAAAGAACAAAGTTTATTGAAATACGTGGTCAAATTGCTCGCAGGAAATTTTCAAAGTACACAAATGGTGTGTTTCGCAGAAGAAGTTACCTTTTTGAAAAACCCACCTCAAAAGTTGACGTTTCCATGCTTCTAAATGGTGCCTATAGGACCTTATTTGAGCAGACTGTGTGCGAAACAATTTTCGCGCATGCTCAGCTTGAAAATGGCTTGATGTAGGCACTGGTGAAAAATCGGTACATGCGCACTTTGGAGCTGAGATACTTTAGACACTAGCATTAGTAACTTTAAACAGTGGTGCTGGTATCTTATAGAAATAAATTTAGATTTAACTTGAATAAACCTTTTAATGATTGAAGTTTTGTTTTCAGGACTTCGTAGCCGTTTTCATCCGTCGTACAAAAGAGCATAAGTGACGACATTTGGCACAAAATTTCCAAAGTTTTTTTCCAAACATTTGTTTTTCAAAAATTTTGTTCCAACACATTTTTTTTAAACATTTTTTTTCAAAACAATTTGTTTACAAAATTTAAAAATCTTTTCTTTCAAGATTCTGTTAGGACTTAAATTAACGTCTTTATAGGTTACGAAATCCTTCCTTGTAGGCGCTCGACGCCTACTTTGACTAATTTTTTCGTTTTGGAGCAGCAGAATGTGGAGGGGGGCCCTTTTGGATTAAAATTTTTTAGATGTGATATGATCGATTTCCGTTATGAAATATTTAATTCCTAATAATAATGTGTACTCAACTTGAAGGAAATTTCAAATTAAACAATAATTAATTGTTTGGACAATAACATAAAGTTTTTAGCAGAATTCACCACTCCTCAAAATCATTCAATATTATGTTTAATTCAGAAAATATGATTATAAAAATATTTTTCGGGAAAAATAATTATTGAATCAAATACAAATTTGTTGAACATCAGGAGAAAAGTATCATTTAATTTATGTAAGTATCCAACAGTAAGTAGCATAGGATATCAATTTGAGAAAAAAGTAGACATCTCCGGCTTGATGTTCGAAATTTTGAAAATAAACAATAATAATATGAAGAATATATAGAGTATAAAATATAATATTGTTTAATAAGTCATAAGCAATATTTAAATTGTCCTATAGTATTTATTTGTAATAAAAAGATGGCAGAAAATGCTGAAAATGAACAATAATACGTAAAAATGTAGTTTTATTTTTATTTTTGACACTCCTCTTCAATCTCTGAAAAATTTGGCAACTTTCGATCAAACGCTGAAGTATCAATTCAATTTTTCGAAAATCCAAAATTTCCCCTGTTAAATATTGGAATTTTCAAGAGCTCGAAAAACGTTTTTTCGGCCACTCTAGTAAGCATTGTACCAATATATCCGTTGATACAAGAGCACTTTTGTGTCCATTTTAAGACCTGATGAAAACTCGATTGATTCTTGGGCAGAATGTTCTCCTGATTATAAGCTATCAAAGCGTATAGTTACGACTTTACACCTACATTAAAATCGTAGTTATTAATTTACACATAAATATAAATACGTTTCAAGAAAAGTTATACATTCATAAGAATGATGTATAGAGCGAAAAAGTTTGAGCTTTTTGACATTACAGCTCAAATTTCTGGTTCCAAGTCCCGGATAGGTCTTCGATAGGCCCGATAAAACATACTTTATAGGACTTGATCTCTTTATCGTTGCAAATATTTCCAGATTGGTCTTGGACAGACGCGGACAGGCAACCTTGTTGACTACACAGGAAATAAAATTCTGGTTCCATATCCCGGATAGGTTCAGGATAGACCAGATTGAGCGTACATTGCGGGACTTTATAATTTTTCGATGCAAAAACTACCGGTCAGATCCCGGATATGCCCGGATAGACGCTTCATTTGAACTTTGAGGAAATTAATTATTATTTTCGTGTCCCAAATAGGTCCCGGATAGACGCGGATAAACGAAAACTGTAGGACGTGTTTCTTTTTTTAATGGTGAACTCCCAGATAGGTCCCGGTAAGACCCGGATAGATGCTTCATTTGAACTTCGTGGAAATGAGTTTTTTTCCGTGTCTCAAACAGGTCCCGGATAGACCCAGATAAACAAAAACTGTAGAACTTGTTTCTTTTTCAACGGTAAACTCCCAGATGGGTCCCGGATAGACTCGGATAGACGCTTTATTTCAACTTCGAGGAAATGGTTTTGTGTTTCCGTGTCCCAATTAACCACATTTTTCGGTACGTGTACACAGATTTAAACAAAATATTTGATAACACATTTTAGTGCAAATAATCCTTTTTACACAGAGTTCTGTCAAACAAAATCTTCGCTCTATTCAATTCAGTTAAAAAAGAAATTTGACATTTTCAGTTTTTCAAATTATAGAATGTTTTTTTTTTAAAGAAATGGGAACAAGTCTCCATACTGCCTTCATCACTGATTTTTTTGTCACGCATAGACATCTACTGGGATACGTTTTATTTTCATAAGTGGTAAAATTTGTATCAAATGTTTACTCCCGAGCCGAAGTGTTGTTGAATTGAGTTCAAAAAAGTTTTATCAAAGAAATTGATCCAGGTTCGAGGAAATGGGTGTGGAAGTTGAGAATCAGGCTTGATTAGAGATTGCTATAAAAAATTCAATTTTTGGCATGAAAATAAAATAAAAAGAAGCTTCTGAGATATCAAGCTTCTAAATACGGGTAAATAAAGTTTGATGTGAATAATTGATCCAAATCCGAGAAAATCGACTGAGAATGTTGAGATTTAAAAATATCTTGTGCTTTTCGATTTAATAAATATGAGTATGGGAGCCATTTTTTGGTTAAAAATAAAAAAAAAATAAAATAAAAAAAAAAGAATATATATATATATATATATATAAAATTTGTCATAAGGACAACGGCAGGATTTCGCCGGGAGCAGATGCTAATCTTAAAAATTGCACCCGCTCCCAGCGAAATCGCGGTAAAATTGCAGCTGTAACCACGTCTCACAACCGTGTAGACCCGCTTAAAACACATCACTTCGAATTTTTTTCCGAATAATTTAATTCCGAAGGTCCAATAAAATACCTCGTAAAACCTGTTAGAGATGCAATCGCATACTTGCAGAATTTGGAATGAAGCAGAACCAAATAGGTACCTAATAGATCCGCCCGCTTAAAAGACATCGCTTCGAATTTTAATCCGGATAATTTCGCTACGAAGATCCAAAAAAAGACCTAATAGAACCTATGAGAAAAACAATTTTTTACTTAATAATAGGTCAAGTAAGTAAATACCTCATATTACCCACTCAGATCCAATTAGAAAAATTTAACAAAAGCACATAAGTACCAAATAAGACTGGTTAGAAACCAATTAAAAATAAGAATCGTATTAGAAACCAGTTAGGACTATGTAAGATGCCATCTGCATCCTATACGTTTTCTAAACGGCTTCTATTGATTCCTAACTGTCATTTTTACTAAAAAGGGTTCTTTAGGTCACTCAATTAGAATTCAAAGTCAAAATTCAAAATGGCGGATATAATATGTCGGACGAAAATGGGAAAACCGATCTGATATGACTGAAAATTACTTTATGGGGGTCTCTCGGGTTGCTGATTTTAAATCCCAAGTAAAAATGTCGAAATTTAAAATGAAGGATCCAATATACCGAAAAAACATTGTAAGAATATAACCGATTTTATTGAATATCATTATTCGTAAAATTTTCATGTCGCCGATTTCAGATCTAAAGTCATTATTCTGTTATATTATTACAATGTTGTTTGGCCATATTGGATCCTCCGTCTTGAATTTTGAAACTTTGACATCAGATTCAAAATCAACAAGCCGTAAAACCCCCGTACAGTAATGTTCATTCATATCGGTACGGTTTTGCAAATTTTGGTCCGCCATATTATGTCCGCCATTTTGAATTTTGATATTTTGACTATGGATTCTAATTCAGCAACCCCAAAAACACTTAAATACTAAGAATAGTCAAATTTGCTCAGGTGGCATCATTTGTGCAATGAAAGTTTAAAATAGAGAATCAATTGCATTTTTTCAGAAACAGAGAGCCCTAGACTAATTTGACCCTTCTTCCGCATGGTGGGTCTTTTATGGCACAGTGCCTTTTTCTATTTCAAATATTTGTGTTTGAATAATTAATTTAAAAAAAAATAAATAAAGATGCCAATAGCAAAATAGTTTCGCGCAATTTAGTGTATAGACTTAGGAGAATAACTGTGAATTTTGCCAGATTTTAATAATAAAAATAACATTGAAATAAAACTTCATGGACATGAAAGACCCATGATGCGGACCGTGTATGTGAAATTCACCATGTGAAAAGAGGGTTAAAGCCCGGATTTGGATTCGGCATAACATAATCTATTGAAAAATAAGTGTAGCATATTAAATATAATATATGACCGCCCATGGTATTCAATAATACACATTTATATAAAAAAAATGTCAAATTTCACATAGATTTTCAAGGTCGAAAATATATTTTTAAAGATTCTCCATATTCTTCCTCTATTCTGTGGTTATTTATCTGTAAATCCCAAAAACATGCATCCATTTAGGTCATTTCCTACGAAAATTTCTAGGATTTTTTCACGCACTTTTTAAATTGAGCCCACTCCCGGTAAGAAGGCGTGCATTCAAAGGTCTTACCAATTTTAATACCTAGGAATGTCATTTCTGTCCTTCTTTTTATGAATCCGCTACTAGGCAGCAAAAACATTTAGATTCAAAACTTTTTCAAAGCCGATCGGAGCTCTGAAAAATTAAAAACGCAATTTTCGTTTAACGTATTGGAAGGCGCTTCGCAAGAATAAAATTGGCAAAATCTAGTAGGATTGAGCATAAAAAAATTACTTTACTATAAAACTTTCGATTTATTCAAATGTGATCAATTAAAAAATATAAAATCTTAATAAAAAAAATTAAAAAATTAGTTTTCAAAATAGCTACCTATCTAGCAATAAATCTCGACTGCTCAAAATGACTAATACTGCGTTTAAAATGCTTGTAACCTCATTATTATTTGAAAAACAATAAATAAGAACAGCGAAATGTGCATGTTAAAAGGGATTAGAAATATTCTATTTTATGGGCGATTTGGGGTATTCGCAAGTATTCAGAAAAATGTTGTCGCCACTGGGTACAGAAAAAGATTCAGTTTGAGAGATAACTTCTGCTGCTATGAGGATTCAAAGTGCGAGAACAAAACCGGTATCGAAAAGGATTCAATAATTGTCACGTCACCATTGAACAGGAAATTTTCGAATACTTTTCAATGCAAGCCTTTTTACCGGGCTCTAGAGCATTTAAAATTTGTAAATGTTTTTAAAAATGCCAAGGGGCCCTCCCGCCACCAGCCATCAGACTTTATATGCCCTTCTACAATCCGGCGGTTCACTTACTGTCAATATTACTGGGTGAACTCCCTCTGCATATAACCACTCAATGGGGAAATGACCTAATAATCACAATATTCAAGGACATCGGGCAACTCTTAACGATTTCTCCACCTGGACGCAGAAGATAGCGGAAATCATTTCTCAAATTATAATAACAATTGATACTCCTATTATTCCCTAGAATCTAACATCCATGAATCAAAATCAAACGTCAAGAGAAAAAGAACAAAAATTCAGTGAACAAAAAAACTTATGCAAAGTCTACGAGAAAAATATCATTCTCTAGAAGACTCAATAATTGTAAATATTGAAGCGGCAGGAATAAACAGCCAAACATTTTTCAATCTCAAGAAAGTAAGAACTATGAAGGATATAAACTTACCCGAACAAAATTGAGATAATGACATTTTGATACAAATCTACTCGTATCTAAAACCAGTTGATGTATCTTTAATCCAAAGAGGCAAACCAATGATCTTAATTGGTCAAAATAATGCTTCTCTCATAGTATCAAGACAAGTTCTCCAATCATGGGAAGATGCAACAATTCTACCAAAAACAAAAATTGGATGGACTATCCATGGACCAATGAGATTACTGCCGAATCAACAAGATAATCCTTAAGTTATAGTCTTCTGTCTCATAAATGATGAGGACCTCCACGAAGAAGTCAAAACATACTTTGCTATTGAAAATTTTGGAGTTATTGAACCAAAAGTGAAAAAAAAACAATCCGTCGATGAAGAAAGGGCTATAAATATAGCAAGTCACCTATAAAAACATTGGCAAACGATATGAGGTGAAATTACCTTGGAAATCAAACTATCCAGACTTAACTGATACTAAAGAAATGGCTTAACACAGACTGATATGTTTAGAGAAAAAGCTGATCAAGGATAAAAACCTAGGAAATCGTTATTGTTCTGAAGTGGAAAAACTTCTAGGGAAGAATTATGCTGTACCCGCTCCGAAAGAAAAACTTCTTGACAGAAAGAAAATATGGTTTTTACCCCACTTTCCGGTCTTTAATCCAAAAAACCAAACAAAGTTCGACTTGTGTTTGATGCAGCAGCGAACGCCCAAGAAAAATCATTGAGTGATCATCTCATCATTGTTCCAGGCTGGCTAGTATCAATTTTTGGAACTGTCATTAAATTCTGACAACATAAAATAGGGTTCACTGCAGATATCTGTGAGACGTTCACTCGAGTTAAAATTTAAGATGAACAAAGTTACGCTCAATGTTTCTTCTGGAGAAATTTGAAGGTTCAAGATCAACACAGGATATTTCGAATAGCAGCAATGTTATTTGGAACAGCATCTCCTCCCTTTTCAGCACAATTCGTGAAGAATTACAATGCGAAGAAATACGAAGACGAGTACCCGGAAGGAGCAAAAGCCATAATTGAGAAACATTATGTAGATTACTACATCCATGGAACAGCAACGAAAACTGAAGTTCTTGAAAACAAGAATGAACAACGAGTTCTCGGAGTCACGTGGATTACAGAGAAAGAATGTCTGACTTTCACTCTAAAATTTCTAAAAATAAACCAAGATTTTATAAATTGTTCAAGAATACCTACAAAAAGGGAAGACACAGTGAAGGCAAGAATATTACTTCAGCGAATATGGAAAGCAAAACTCGGATGGGATAATTCTATAATTGAAGTAATGTTTCAAACATAGAAATGTTGGCTTAAAGAACTGAGGACAATCAAGAATATTGAAATTCCCAGGCAACATTCAACGAAGTTAGAAAAAGCAGCATCTGTACAAATGCACACATTTTATAACGCCAGTGAAGGTTACGTAGCAGCAGTTTACCTCAGAATTCAAGATGAAGATGGCGTAGACATAGTATAAGTTTCGTCAAAGGCACGACTAGCTCCACTTCGACATTGACAATACCTAGACTTTTGATTTCACCATAGAAGTTCGATACTACTGACCGATTATAATATAGAACGTTTTTGAACTTTGCTACATCATATAATGCAATACTGCACAATTTATGAAAATAATTTTTCGTAAATAACTTCAAGGTTATTCTAATGACACATTACATTTTGCGTTGCAAAAATTATATCCCGCACGTGTCGATTATAATGTAGAACGATCTAGAACATTAAGATAAAGAGGGATATATGTCACTAGACAAGGATAGCAAATGTGCATCTATAAAAGACGCACTTCGCATATATTTCTCTCAGTTGTCATCCAGCATTTTTCTTGGACGTCGCTCGTCCCACCTCTGCTCACCAAACACATAGGGTGATACCACTCCTTACTATTCCTTCGTGTTTATAACTGATATGGAACTTATATGTGATGATGATTCGGAGTTCGAAGATCATATTGAAGATGAAGATTTGGATTCAGAAGATAGTACAGATTATTCTGAGAAGGAGGATTGGGATGAAGATGAGTTTCATGAAATGATTTTAGATATTTAGAACGATAATGCTACCACGAAAAAACGAGACAAATCTGCATGTGATAAGAAAAAACGAACAAAGAAGCGAAATCAAACTGATCCGACCATGACACGTTCACAATCAAGAACTAGACGGACAGCTTCCACATCATCAGCCGATACAGCACCTAATGAAATTCGAAACCTTTTTGACCCAGGCAAGGAAGAGTTGACATCTAAAGCAGGTATGGTTTGGAAAACAGAAAGTTTGACCGCACTAGGAAAAACCCGTGCTTTGAATGTGGTACACATTCGTCAGGGGCCTACTCCAATCACTGACTACACCACGGATGTCTTGAAATGTTTTGAGTTGCTTTTTTTCTGAAGAACTCATTTCTGAAATACTTTTCTTCTTCAACGTTGAAATATCAAACCAGCGTGAAAAATATAAGGGAAAGAACTGTACTGCAGACATTACGATTACAGAGTTGAGAGCCATACTTGGGCTCCTAATACTCAGTGCAGCTCTGCAAACTAACCATCTTTCAACACGCATTTTGTTCAATGAAAGCCGCTGTGGAAGCCAGTTCTTGGCCACTGCTTCTAAGTGTCGTTTTGATTTTATTATAAACTGCCTCCGGTTTGATAGCAGAGTAATGCGCAATGCTAATGACAAAGTAGCTCCCATCAGGAAAGTTTCGGAAGTACTGATTTCGAATTGCAAAATAATATTATAAAACAGGTATGTATTTGACTATTGATGAGCAACTAATTGGTTTTCGTGGTCGCTGTCTATTCCGTATGTATATACCTAATAAACCAGACAAGTACGGCATAAAGGTCGTCATGATGTGTGACAGCGGTGCTAAATACATGATCGATGCAATACTTACCTAGGTAAAGGCACTGTACTACCCAACGTATCCGCTGCTGATTTCTTCGTTGAAAAGCTTGCTGATTCAATAAAAGGATCCCATAGAAACATAACCATGGATAACTAGTTCACCAGTATGCCTCTATTTAAAAAATTGAAAAATCAGTTTCAGCTCACAGCACTTGGGACGATCAAGAAAAATAAAAGAGAAATCCCATCAGTTTGTTGACATCAAATTTCAAAACCGCAAAACGCAAACCTTTTTTTATCTTCGATAAAGACGTATCAGCAGTTTCTGAACGCTGAACGTTTCAGGCTAAACGATAAACAAAAACCTCACAAAACTCAGTCCAAAGGGTACACCTCAATTTAAACAAGCGATAACCCAAAACAACAAAAAAAAGGTAAAGAATAAACGGTATCCACATACAAGATAATCCGAAATATCAAAAAGAGATAAAAGGCCTTAAGGTATTCAAAAATAAGATAAGCAAACATATAAACGTCTCGAGAGTATTAACCACAATACTATGATAATAAAAGGTAACAACAGATAAAAAGTATCAAAATGGCTAACAAGGAACAGTAAAACTAAAATTAACGAGACAAAAATGAAGGTCGACAAAATTGATAACTCAGTCTAAACTTAACTTGGTAGAGGGGGGGGGAGGGTACGTAATCATCAAAGCTAATATTTTCAATCAAAATAATTAACAATAATTTATTCAGCATTCTGGAACGGTATAACAAATAGTACTTCAGAGAAGGCAAATTAAAATAATATTAAGAGATTTAAATCTATCAATAGCTCGGAACAGAAACATAAAAAAATTACGTCGAATATAGAAAAATACAATAAATGCCAAATTCAAAACGTGAGTAAAGGTTCTGGGGGCGTTCTAACAGATAACCGCAAGAGAGGTTCTAAAACGAATGTCAAAGGGGTTCTCGAAAATATGCATACAAATAGGTTTCACAATGAGTACAAAATAGGGGCGGGGGGGCTCTAAAACAAACGCGAAAGGGGTTCAGAAATTAATGTCTGAGGGGTTCTAAGAGATAGAGGCTAAAAGTAAATGCCAAAAGAGGTTCTCACAACAAAATAAGTTCAAATGTGTTTCGAAATTAGTATATAAATAGGGGGGGGGGGGGGTTCTGAAAGATAAACGCAAATGGGGCCTTGAAATAAATGCCAAAGGGGTTCTCAAAACAGTTAATTAGTTTATAGAGACGATAATGGGCCAACAACATGGTAAAAAATGCACCAGTTCGTGATGGCAGGTCAAAATAAATTCCCGTCCATACAAGTAGGGACGATAATTTGCTACTGCGTATAGGACTAATAAACATTCTTCTTCTTTTGGAAAATACCTCATTTCTATTTCGGTCAAGATCTTTAAGTAGTATCCTACATGCATATCCATGCGTCTGTGATAAGCTTTCGGGTTTTATTAAAATCAGGCTATTGAAGGACTGGATGTTTACAGAGATATCTGCGAATCTTCCTAAAACTTGCATTTTCTGCAGATTCCTACTTCCGAGGTGTATAGTTTTTCAATAGGTCCGTCAGGGGCTTTGCCTTTTTGAAATAATCTTTTATGAATCTGCGAGAATATCCTGAGAGACCTAAAAATTGTCTTACATTTCGGACCGTAATAAGCTCCGGGAAATGGCTTATAGCTGTTATTTTTTCTGGGTTCGGTCTTAACCCATCCTTACTCATTATGTGTCCTCGAAAGGTTGCTACTGTTCTTAGGAAGTCACATTTGTTGGGTTGCAATGTGAGATTTGTTTCACGAAGCCTTTCCAAAAGTTGCCGCATGTGTTTGTCATGTGTTTCCAAATCCTTCGAGTGAACAACGATGTCGTCCAAGTACAAAAATACCTCTGATTTTGTTAGGCTATTCAGGATGTCGTCCATTAGGCGCTGAAAAGTTTCAGGGGCGTTTTTAATGCATTTTAATTTTTTAATTTAATTTTTTAATTTAAATAATTAATTAATTAATTAATAATTTTAATTTAATTTAATAATTTTTAATGCATTTTAATGCATTCTTTGGTATTCGAAATGCCCTCTGGGCGAGAAAAATGCTGTTTTTGCTCTGTCATCTGGGTGCGTCCCGACTTGGTGGTAACCGCTGACTAAGCCCATTACTGAAAAATATTGAGCCTGACCTAGTTGATCTAAAATTTCGGTTATGTCGGGTAAAGCATAAACATCCCATATTATCTTTTCAGCGAGGACCCGATAATCTATCACCACTCGATATTTTTTTATACCCGAAGCGTCTGCTTTCTTTGCAATAATCATTAGAGGTGAACTATAGGGTGATTTTGATTCTACTATTATTCCTACTTTTTTTGTTTATTTTACGCTACGAAATTTTGATCTTTGGTCTCCTCCGGTTGACGACGCGGTTTTATATTGATACTTTTGTCATCGATTGTTGGTATCCTATGTTGTATAAAGTGCGTCCTCGTGACTTTTTCGTTACTTAAATCGAATATGTCGGCATAATTTGTGTCCCATTCAATCACGAGTTTTCCAATTCTGACTAAAAATTCTTCTCTCGGAAGTGTTTACACGTCTAATGGTATTATTTCTTGCAGTGTGAGTACCATTTCAATCTCTCTATCAGTGGTTTCAATGGAGTAAGCTCTGCAAATTTTTTTATGATTATTGACTGCCGCCTCGCCCAGATATAGGCCTTCAGGTGTTTTTGCTATAAGCAGATAACCTTTGAAATCCAGAATAATCACTTTTTCACGGGGTTTGTTGAAGTTACAAGAGTATTATGCCAGAATGACATCTCTACTTTCTCTTTTCTAAGAAATCCCCGACCTAGGATACCATCTGAGGTGATTGGAAAATTACTTCCTACAATGTGACATACAACTGATACTTCTGAAATTTGAATTTTTACAGTGACATACGTGTTGACCAGTCCGGGACTTAATTAAGCCATTTCTACAGCAGCGTCTCTTTCGAGTTTTACCTCTTCTTGCATTTTACGTAATTTAAACAAGTTCAGATCAGAACTGGGATCAACTGGAAGATAAGCTTTCCGGTCGATGAATTATATTGCTCCTAATTCAATCACAGGGGAGTCTGTTCCTCGATACCCTGTTTGTATGATTCTTCTATATGCTTTAGGAACTGTATCGCCTTTCGATGCTCGCCGGTGATAGGGCTTGTAACCGCGTCCTGGCGACGAGCCTGACTGTAGTTTGAATGTCCGGGTCCTGGCGAGTTGCTTGTAGAATTCGTCCATTTTTCCTTCTTTCCCTGTCCACTTGCGTATCCAGCTGCTTTTATTGTTTGCAGTGAAATGGTCACAGAAACCTGGTAAATTATGTTTGGAACAGATATCGTATATTGAGATAGAACGGGTAGAGTGAACTGTGAAATCGGCTGTTGAAAAAACTGATGAGCAAATTGTTGAGCCAACTGTTGAGAAATTTGCTGAGCGAAATTTTGAGCAAATTTTTGAGTCAAGTGTTGAGCGAATTAATGATCCAGAAGCTTCGTTTGCATCTTTTCCCTTTCTACAAATGTAATACATGGTTGTAGCCAATCCTTCAGGCAATCCAAAATCATAGAAGATTCAGACTCTCCTTATAATTCCCCTGTGTGGATCGTACCTAAGAAGGCCGATTCGCAGGAAAATAAAAAATGGCGAATGGTCATTGACTATCGAAAGTTGAATAAGAAAACTATTGGCGACGCCTATACCTTACCAAATATAACCCACATATTGGATCAGTTGGGCGGAGCCAAATACTTTTCTGTACTTGACCTTGCTTCTGGGTTTCACCAGATAAAAATGCACCCTGACTCCAAGGCTGAAACGGCTTTCTCTACCCCTTATGGCCACTATCAATTTAATAGGATGCCGTTTGGGTTGAAGAATGCCCCCGCTACGTTTCAAAGGCTGATGGATAGGGTTCTATCTGGTCTCCAGGGGGTGGAATTATTTGTTTACATGGATGATATAGTCATCTATGCAAATTCCTTGGAAGAGCATACCCAGAAGCTAAGAAAGCTGCTTGCCCGCCTAAAAGCAGCTGGACTCACCCTGCAACCCTATAAATGCAAATTATTGCGAAAGGAAGTTGCATGCTTGGACTACATTATATCTCGCGATGGGGTTCGTCCAGATCCCAAAAGAGTTGAGGCAGTACGCAAATTTCCGAGGTCAAACAATACTCAAAACATTAAACAATTTTTGGGACTCCTTGGCTATTACCGTCAATTTATTACGAATTTTTCAACATTAGCAAAGACATTAAGCTACCTGTTGAAAAAAGGGGTTCGTTTTAAAGGCATGTGATACTTCGTCGTGTGGTAAATCGGGTTCAGTTCCCCCGGGTTTTTGTCCACAAAAAATAAAAAATTTTAAAACTGTATTTGGAGATGCTATAAAATAGAACAACAGACGTCCCTGAACTTTTTTGAGGGATAATAGCAAAAAAAAATTATTCTGTTGAACAAATTTTTTCTCTATTTGCACTATTTGGTGGTTAGGATCCGTTTTTGAGATATCTGCTATTCCAATAATGTTAGTCTCTGTTGTACCTCAAAATACACACACATTAATCAAATTCAGCAAAATAAATTTTTTTTTTTTAATTATTCCACAACAGAAGAGTTCGGGGACGTCCGTTAGCATGTTCGCTATCATTCCCCAAATTTTTAAGGCAAAATCTTCATCATTGTAGGAAAAAAGCCGGGGGAACCTAACACTGCTAAAATCGATAATTTTCTAAGTATCACATGTCCTTAATAGGATGACAAAATATTGAAAAATTTCACGCTTCTAAATCGCAGCAGAAATTAGATGCTGATATATAAGTTAATAAGTTAGCTTAAGATTTTATATCGTAGCAAGATGTTCTTAAAAAACAAATACTAAAAAAAAAAAGATTCTCTGATTCAAAGAAAATTTGTTTGAATCAAAGAGAAATATTTATTGACTCTCAGTTAAATAAAAGTTTCTTTGATTCAAAGAAATTTCTCTTAATCCAAAGAAATTTAACTTGATTCAAAGAAATTTATTTGGGTTTATGAAATGGTTTTTTTTATTCCGAAGTAAATTTTTCTTTCATTTAAAATAGTTTTCTTTATCCTAAAGTTATTTTTGTTAAAATGAAAAAAATAATGTTAAAGGAATGGTTTCTTTAATGTAAAATGAATATTTTTCTCAGTGATTATGGAATTCAGACTCTTTCTGACGTTTCCCATTTTTGAACATCTTTCCAAAATAAATTCTTAATGCCTATAATTGAGAAAGATGCAATTTTTAATGTTTTCTTATAGCTCTATAATTTGGAAGATGTATAAATTAAAATTCTCAAATTGAGATGATTTTCAAGATCAAAAGTCAAGTTTTTAATTCGAAATATTCTAAATTTACAATTATAAATTCTTCAATTTTAACGATTGACAATTTAAAACTCTTCAATGTTTAATATTTACAATTGCAGATTTACTAATTTAACATGTTTTTAGTTCAAATCATTAAATTTTAAGCGTTTTTTAAAAATATTTCGTTCAATTCTGAAGATTTACAATGAAAAATTCTTCAATTTTATCGATTTGCAATGTGAAATTCTTTTCTTTTTTATTATTTACAATGAAAGACTTATTAATTTGGAACACTGAAAAAAATGGTATTAGCTGCGACAACTACTTCTATGGTAAAAGTAACTAACCAGTTTAGTGCGGCAACAAGTCGCCGTTAGTAATCCCACGTAGGTTATATTAGTAACGATAGTAATTCTAGTCACAGGAAATAAAGTAGTCACATTTATCACCAATTTATTTCCCAAGAAATAAAAGTAGTAAACGTTACAAGTTTTCCTCCTTGGCGAAATTGGCAGAACTGAAACCTGAGCAGTGCTGCCATTCGGCCGTCATGACCTATCCCGACATTTTACGTCCTTACTACCTATATACGGACGCGAGCGGATTCGCTCTGGGGGCAATTCTTGCCCAAAAAGATGACTCAGGTGATGAATACATCGTAACCTGCGCAAGCCGTGCATTAAAAGGACCTGAATTCAACTATTTCACAACTGAACAGGAATTACTCGCCTTAATTTGGGCCCTCATTAAATTTCGAACCTATGTGCTCGGTACCAAAATAATAATCAGAACTGACCACAAGGCCTTGACATTTCTCAAAACATGTCGCTTTGTGAGTGCGAGAATCACACGATCGACTCTCGCAATCCAAGATTACGCCTTGGAAATTGAGTACATAGAAGGAATGAAAAACGTATCTGCTGATGCTCTAAGCAGAATAACGTTCGATGAAAATTTCTTTCCATTCGAACCCATAAATGGATGTGTTTTCATCTACACACTAGCGAAAAACCCATCTGCGGAACTCCGAAACTTCATAAAAAACATCGCTCTAGAGCAATAACAAGATCCTTTTCTAAAAGAAAAATATGAATTAGCTATAACCAATAAATCAACGCGGTTTAAAATTCGCAACGAAACACTTTACTCAAAGATAGGAGAAACTTCAAAAACTTGTGTCCCAAAACGTATCATAAATACTCTCATCGACGAGTGCCACGAGATGTACGCTCACATAGGAGCAAGAAAATGCTACAAAATATTAGCAGAATTTTTTGATTTTCCCGAATTCGCTCGCACAATTCGCAAAAGACTGTCAAGTTGCGATTCATGCCAGCGAAAAAAAGTGGCGAATATGACAAACTATGCAGAAATGAAAACAATAGTAGCTTCAGCTCCAAACGAGGCCCTCTCTGTAGATTTTTACGGACCAATCCCAGCCACACGTGTTGGATTTAAATACATCCTGTCAACAATTGATATTTTTAGTAAATTTGTACGTTTATATCCACTGCGAAAATGTACCTCAATCAAATATTGTCGAAAGAATCCCCCGTGAATTATCTCGCTTCTTTAGATCAGTTCTAGAAAATAACCACAATTCATGGGGATTATGGATAGAAAAAATCGAAACGTGCTTCAATGAAGTTCATTATGACACAACAGATTTTACCCCTTTAGAAATCCACTTGAATAAAAAGGGCAAAAACCTTCAATGACAGCCATAACCTCACGAATCTGCAAATAGGATCAAAATTCCTAGTAAAAGCAATACGAAACTCCGATAAAGAAGATAAATTAACAAGAAAATTCCTAGAGGTGTACAAAGGCCCCTAACTAATAGAAAAACAAATTAGAGAGGGCACCTAGGTATTAAAAAATCCCCGTAACAACGTGGAAAGAGGGACTCTCAATATTAAAGACTTAAAAATATACCAAGAACGGAAAACACTTAAAGCCGACAACTCAACCTGCACGTTTATCATAACTCCCAGCATGACTCGTGTCCGTCTTCATGGCCTAAAAACCCGGGGGGGAAAACGATTTAAAACCTCCCTAAATATTTATTTCAGATTAGCAATATCGGCAAAGCATTTGCAAAGATAAACAGCCGAGAAGTTAGCATCCAAAGTAACATAAATGACAATCATAAACCAAACGTCGATATCCATAATTATTTGGAAACACGCAACCAAAAAATAATCCAAAAACGACATCAAAAGGTTGGAACCCTTTTTAATAATTACACACCCTTTGAAAAAAGCCTAATTAAAAATATGAAGGAAAATGAAAACTATCCCTTCATACCAGCCGTAATCCGTCAAGAAGAAACGACGAAAAACGGACCCCATCCTCCACCCAAGAAGACGAAAACTGAAACAACAGAGAAAAGCGCAACCGAGCTCTCCGAAATAGAGATGCGTAAATTTTAAAGCATTAAAAATAAAATCAGTTACATATCTCTCGTTGTAAATTCAGATTCTGAATGAGAGATTTCCTTCTTATATTATATCACCCAACCTTTACTTAATACCACTAAGAAAATAAATAAAAAGTGATTACTTATCACACAAAAACAAAAGAAAAACTTGAAAAATGGATTCCATTTTGAAAGAATCACAAAAATTTAATTTAGTTTCTAAAATAAATATAATACAAAATCGCTCTTCTCAAACAAACTTTTCGAGCAAAAAACTTGGAGTACACAACAAACTTAACCCCACTTACATTCAGCCGAAAAAGCGAAATAAGTACCTTCAACTCCTCTGAAATTGTTTTTTAAATTGAAACTTCACCTAGCTCGCTTTCCAAATAGCTAGCGGGGGGCAGGTGTAACGCTCAATTATCTCGTTTCTTGGCACTAATTAATATTTTCGAGAAATTTTTTTACAAAAACCGTTTTACCGCAACCCGTTGGACCAGAAATTATAGATGTAAATATATGTTTCCACCTTGGATCCATGTTAAAGAATGAAGAAATCATACAATGTAATCTCCTTTTATCGGATTTTTTTTTGTCGTCTCAAATTTAAGCGTAAAGTGTGATGGTAAAATTAAATCAAAATTCAAGTCAATGAGCTTATATTTCTCCGCGCGCATGGCAACCAGGCAAATGAGCTTTTAGGCCTGGTTGCAGCGGCCAGGGCAATGAGCTTATAACCCTGGTCGTCTATTGCATGAATTACACTTTATTTCCAGTGCATTATTATATACTACGTTTTCCCCAGATTTGCAAGCATGTATTGAAAGGCGTGAGTAGCATTTATTAGAGCATCTATGGGTGGCTGGATTAGCAAAACTTTTATTGCAGGGTATGGAAAACTCCCGGCTACCAGCGGCTGCTTTTAGCATAAAATAGGTTGAAAGTGGTTTTTATCGGGATAAAACATTATATTTACACTGTACTGCACCGTATGTTCCGAATTTGAAATTATGCTAGTACCGTCATATACCAGTGGATATTTACCCATACCAGAATTATTAAATTGAAAAATAACTAACGCGATTCGTTCACGTAGGAGGTAATTTTGAATTATATTTACTTCAAACAATCCGTAACTGGATTCGGGGTCGTCACACCCGATTTACGTACTAGCTCAGTAGCTAGTTCTCGCTGTAATTTCCCCTTTGATTTCCTAATACTCTCCCATTTTGCATGCAAGACTCCACTGCGAATTGTACCTCGCTCTTGGTACACGCATGCAGACACAATAGAATGCAGGAGACAGAGGTTATCTATGTTATCGATTTTCAAAATTGATTTTTCTTAACACTCTCGTACGTCAGCAACTTTCGTTCAGCACCGCCTATACCTTTTATAATATTAAAAGTTACGAAAAATGATTTATCCCATTTAAATTCATCATTACTCTGAATGATTATGAAAATGAGATCCCAAAGGATCTCGAAACTTAAATCGCGTGCCGGACGAAAGGATAAACCACCAGCACCTTTCGAAAAAAAATCCGAATTAAATTTTATGACAGCATAATCTTCAGGGTTATCAACAAAATTCATCAAATATTTGAAAATAGCGATGAACGCTTCTTTTAAATATTCGATAATATTCTCAGACTCTGAAGGCTCTACTATTTTAATCTCAATTTCGCTGCTGCAACTGCTGTTCCAGAAATTGCTGTTGCTGCATATGTTGGTGCATCCGCAGCTGAGAGCGGTAAATCACTTCCATGGCTGCAGCCCTCTCATCCTTTTCATCCTCCTCCCTCTTCAATCCTTCCAAGTCAACCTCCTCCCCCTCCGAACCCTCCACGTCAACATCCTCCCCTTCATCGTCCTGGACATCTTCATCCACCTCTTCCTCCGACTCTGTCTCCATTTCTTTTTCTGAAAATATTAAAAAATTGTAAAACTAATTTTTACAGTTAAAGTAAACTGTTTAAAAAACAATGGACCAATTATAAAAGTGACTACCTTCTTCAGTATCCTCTGCTTCCATTTTAATCCCCATTTCATGAGGAACATCTTTTCCCTGGACATGATTTTGAGCCTCATCGGGCACTGTAAAGAAAAAAATAAATGTCTGACTATTGTGATGATTGTAATAAAATTTACTGAATAAACTATTTATTTTGTTCTACTCTTGGATAAAATATTTATTTTGTTTTACTACTGAATAAAATAGATCGCGATAAATTAAACTATCAGTGTGAAAATTGTATTGTAAGGTTTGAGAAGATATAGAAGATTGGTTAAGAAACGTGCATGTACCAATAAATTTTCACAGATACAATTAAATTTCCAAAAAATATCATTCATTTTTATTGTAAAAATTTATTAACATATAAACGTTTCTTATCTCCTTTTCTTTATTTCACCAAAGTTTCAGCTTGATGTCTCATTTCGTATGGAATTGGCAAAATGAAAAAAATGTTGGAAAAGTAGGAACCGCTTAAGTATCACATGTCCTTAGTCATAATCGAAATTAAAGTTTAAAAGTCAATTCTAGTATTTTAAAAACTTTTGACACAAACACTACACTTTGCTTTTTACTTTTAATATTATTATTATTATTCTTATATCATTAAGCCGTTTCCCTTTCGGGGTAGGCGTGAATTGCTCGGTTGGAAAATAGTGATGTGTGGATGGATATATAGGTGAAGGGTAGATAGGTATATAGGTTTAAGGTATAGATATTTCAGATTGATCTAGAATTCTCGTGTTACTCACATTTGAACTGCCGTGTTTAGAAGAAAACCCTTAACTGTAAAATTAATGACGAGAAAATTGCCGAAAATATCTTTACCAAAAAAAGTCGATACTCTGACGTCGATTCTTTGGTATCGATACTTCTATATTCAGATCGGTACTTGGATCGGAATCGAACTTTTTAAAGTATCGATACTTCGGCATCGATACTTTTTCGCAGTATCGCCCATCCCTATCGGCTATCAACTGCTGGAGCGGGCGCGCGAACGGGAGAAGAGAGTGTAGCGAGAAGAACCGAGAGTATTCCGCTAGAGAGAAAACTCACGGGGCAATCGCGTAACATGGCGAGTTCGAATAGAGCGGAAACTCGCTTGACGAAAGTCGAAATAGACTATATCGTAGAGGTAGGCCAATTGCCTGGCGCGAATATCCATTGTTAGTCACCACAGTACTCCGCCCCCCCCTTTTTTATTTTCTTGAGTAAAAAAAAGAATACGCGTATCGTCGGTACACATAGGTTTACAGATAAATGATTTAAACTTACGATTTTACGAAATACAGATATTAAATATAGACGCGTGTCTTTGGTCAAAATAATGATCGTTGTTAAAACTATTGGCTACCCATATTTTTAAAAGATAGATTGCGTATACGTATACAGTTATTGATAAAAAAAAATCAGTCTTGACTGGTAAATCGTCTATCTAAACGTTCAGACTTATGGTACAAGAAACAAATAGTACGTTCAATAAGACTTTTTATATTTGAAAAGTTACTTTCTTTTTAGATGGATAAGTCCTAATAGGCGGAGCAACATTACTCGCCTGACCTACATCGCTGGAGAGATTATAGAAGCGTTCGACGTCGTCGCCAATGAACTACGCCGGTTTAATATTTTCTATAGAGACTTGACGTGACGTACCACTGACGTCGATTTCATAAACTCTGTCAGATGTTCTTTTAATGATTGTATGCGGACCTGTGTAAGGCCACTCAAGAGACTTCCTGTCGAAATCTCGTAGGAATACTTGTGTCCAGGAATGCGCAAAACTGTACCGAATACGAATTCCGCGGGTGATGCACCGACCTCGAGAACATTAGAGCGGAGTCCAAGTAGGACCGTTGAAAGTGAGCGGGACCACTTGCTATTGGCGTGGTAGATAATCGCGGCTTTAAGGGTGTGATGCCACCGTTCAACCATGCCCTTAGAAGCGGGATATTACGCTGTGGTATATATTCTATGGCAACCAATGCACTGCAAGAGCGCAGCAAAGAAACGAGATTCGAACTGACTGCCTTGATCGGTAGTGAGTGTTTCAGGAGAAACGTATTGCGCGACCCATTGGTCTACAAAGGCTCTGCAGACTGTTACGGCTTCGATGTCTTTAAGTGGGATAGCCTCCGTCCATCGAGAAAAATTATCGATCATGGTGAGGCAGAACTTATAGCAATCACTTTTGTGAAGCGGACCTATTAAGTCCATGTGGACGTCCTTAAATCGGCCGTCAGGTGCTGTAAAGTGGGATGGAATAACATGATTGTGACGCGATACTTTCGACTGCTGGCAGGCCAAACATGCTTTTCACCAGGTAGAAAGATCGCGACGCATCGAGGGCCACACGTAGCACTTGCCAACAATCCGAACTGTCACCTTGGCGCCAGTGTGAGCTAGGTTGTGGAACAGTTCGAAAACACGACGTCGGAGTGTTTGTGGAATATACGGACGTAAGGCTTCGGTCGTAAGATCGCAATACAGCAAAGTGTTATCGGGACCCCACTGAATCTTTCTGAATTTCATAGAGCCATCTGGGTCGGTTATCAATTTTTTTAATTCCTCGTCATTATTCTGAGCTTGTGCGAGTTCGAGCATATTAAAGTCTGTAGGAAAGTGAATTGTTTCGACTTGCGAGAGCGAATCCGCGTGAACTGCTGACCTTCCAAGAAGTATTGAACGTGCCGCACTACCTCATACATCGCGGTTAATTTGCGGTCACAGGCGCTGTACACGCGTTGAGGTGGGGAGAATTTGCGTGAGAAAAAGGCCAGAGGTTTCCATCCGCCGTCGTGCTATTGTTCTAATGACGCGCGCATACCGTAGTTGGATGCGTAGGTCACCAAGCGAGTTTGAGCGTTGTGAGATGGATGCGCTAGGAGAATCGCGTTAGAAAGGTCTTTTTTGACCTGCTCAAACACGGCTTCCGACTCGGCGTCTTGACAGCATGAGGAGTGGCTCTACGATAGTAGTTCACCATGCCCAGGAATCTGCGTAGCTCTACGACGGTTTTTGGCTTAGGAAATTCGACGTTCGCGCGAACTTTTTCGTGCGTTGGTGCACAATCAAAATTATTGAAATGATAGATTTTTCAGGGTAGCTGAGGATAAAAATTAGTGCAAAATAAGGAGCAAATATTGAAGTATTCATGAAAAATAACATTCGTACATTATTTTGGAACATCTGAATAAGCAGTAACAGCTGGAGATACAGAAATAAATATGATATATATTTGATATAATAGTGTTGAACATAGTGTAGAAAAGTTGAGATGTTGGACAAAATCGAGTGTGCAGCACGAGATACGTGATGAGAATGTGTTCGTTAAAGCCAAAGGAGCTTCAACAAAACAAAAGTCACAATCACCAAATTACAGTTGTCGACGATTTGACCTTTAATTTTTAAACGTCTGGGCAGTATATTTACTGATACTGACTTCGATCTCGAAATAAAGCAAGAAATGTATAGAAGGACTCAAGAAGAGAATCAGCCCGTTGCAGAATATTTAACTTGTATAATGGCTCTTTTAGATCGAGCTATGCCTAATATTCTAGAAGTAGAATATAGTTTGGCCGATCAAAATTTGTTACCCCAAATTCACTTATTAAGTGATGAAATGTAGGCGCAATATGCCAACTGACGAATAACAACGTTTGTGATCATAAGTCTTAATAACAAGAGTCTGCAATAGTATTCTTAAGCCTGGAAAAATAAGGTTTAATTTTAGTCTCGTGTAGAAAGATTCAAATTTGAGGGGGACAGATTTAACATAGAAAAGATAGCCCCTGTGAGATGGCCCACGGACAGATATAGAAGCATACAAGAAAAAACAAGAGCCTACATCAGGCACCAACACAGAGTGGTGGAAGCGGGTAGGCACAAGAAGCTGAAGAGTCTGACGCAGGACGAGATAATGGCATTTGAAGGCTGGCCAGCCAGCTGGCAGCATATACTCGAGCTTCGAGAGACGCGGAAAAAGGAGAAAGGAGTAAGAAAAATTAAAAACAGATCAAAAAGAAAACTACCCTGCAAAAAGTGTTACATTGGAACGTATTCAAGAGTACTGCATTTTCAATGCGAAGTTGTCGAAAAGCAGATTTCCAGAGAAAATCTCTTGAATGCGATTCAGTACTGAGCAATCGCTTATATTCTGCTTCGGATTCAATCGCATTCAATAGCATTGAGACAAATTCTGCTTCGCATTCAATCGCATTATATGGCATTGAAACATATTAGAACTCTCGCATTAACACGCCTTTGAACGCGAAATCCCTCACTTCTTATTCAGATGTATTCAAAATTTAGACGTTATATGCCAACTCTCGCATTGAAGAGTATTGTGATACGACCCCAATCCAAGGTTGTCGGAAAGCAGATTCGCAGAGAACATCTCGTGAATGCGAAGCAATACTTTTTATTTCGACGTTTTTTGCTGGGTAAAGGGCTTAATCTCCTTGATATTACACAAAACAAAAATAAACGGTGTAAGATTTCTTGTTGAACATGCTGAAATACTCAACAATAATATTAACTGATGATAGATATTTTAGTTATTCAAGAACTCAAAATTCTGAAACTAAGGATTGACAATTTTTTTTCTTTTTGATACACTATATTTTCACATAGAATGCGTACATATATTTAGATTTGAGAAGAATTTTTTTTAATTTAAAAAATGAGGCACCCTATTGGGGACCACGTACTTGGACAGGAACAATGCGTTGTGAGGCGAATTCCTTGCCAAACATATTGTTCAGACGATCACCTTCGTATATTGATTCAGTCACGTTTGCAATATTGCCATCTATGCGTATTTTAACTCTGCCAAACTCATTATGAAGATCCTCTCTGGGAGCCAATAACGGAAACAAAATTTCATATCTTGAAGTTGCAGGCAAGAGCAATAATCCAATGATATACCTGCGATCCTCATCTATACCCATAATGTGAAAGTCTGATCGTAAATGCAAACGGACACCTGTTCTTGTTATGCTTTCGAAATAATGAACATTAAAAATTTCAATGGGAGGAGGATGAATTGCGTCTTCCTTATGTGGCCAAGCTAATTCTGAAAAAAGAACGTATAAGTAGGAAATTGATTATTGTAATAACTCGGGTACGAAACAAAAACATAGGCCGACAAAATTTGACGAAAGTCAAAAGCCAGAAGGCAGACCAAACATTTCCGAAGGATTTTGATGTGCTGAATCCGAATCCGAAATCAAAATTGCTCCTGTACGTCAGGTTTTCAAGATTTCCTAACCCAAAAGTGCAAAAAACGCGTATTTTAGCTGTATTTGAGGTTATGTAACGGAACAAGGAAAATGTCTACCACAAAAGCTAATATGGAATTTGAAAGTACTAATCTCCCCCTTTCAAACCTACTTGGAACGGATTAAAAATTCATCCGTTTCAATCAATGCTTATCCTCCTTAATCCTTTCTCTAAAAAATGTATTCTCTATCCGCAACCCTATCCTCGTCTATACGAGACCTACTTTGACATTCCTTAATATCCATTACGGATGGGATACTCATCCGTACCAATCAGTATCTATCCTCTTTAATCCGCTCTCTACAAAACATATTGCCTATCCGTTCCAATCCATAATTTCCTATCCGTCACCCTATTATTTTTTATCCGCGACGTACTTTGACATTCCTTGTTAGCCATCGCGGATAGAATACTTATCCGTGCCAATCATTATTAATCCTCTTTATTCCATTCTCCACAAGAGAAATTGGCTATCCGTTCTAATCCATAATTTTCTATCCGTCACACTATCCTTATATATCCGCGACCTACTTTGATTTTGCTCGTTATGTAATACGGATACAATCTGAATCCATGCCAATCATTACTAACTTATTATCTTTAATCCGCCCTCCACAAATTAAATTAGAACAATTATGGATTGAAACGGATAGGAAATATATTTATATCTCCTATCAGTTTCAATCCATAATTTTCTATCCGCCAATCTAACCTTTTCTATCCGTTATCTACTTAGACTTTCTCTATTATCAAGTACAGATACGATACTTATTCATGCCAGTCAATAATTATCCTAATGAATCTTTTCTCCACAGAAAGAATTGGTTATCCGTTCTAATCCATAATGTTTTAACCGTCAGCTTATCATTATCTATCCGCGGCCTACTTGATTTTTTTCATTATGTAACACGGATAGAATCTTAATTCGTGCCAATCCTTTCTTATCATCTTCAATCCTGTCTCCATAAAATGTATTTCCTATTTGTTCAAATCCATAATTTTCTATCCGTGTACTACTTCGATTTTATCTCGTCACCTACCACGGATTGAAAAGGCATCCGTGACAAACAATGCTTATACTCTTCAATCCTTCTATTCGTCACCTAATCCTTGTCTATCCGCGAACTACTTTAATTTTTATCAGTTTGTAACGCGGATAGAATATTAATCCGTGTCCATCATTACTTATCCTTCTTCAATCCTGTCATCAAAAAACTTATTGACTATTTATTATAATTCGTGATTTTCTATCCGTCAACAAATATAATATTGTTGATAATTTAACAAATTTGTGAAATATATTACCTGCATAACATAATTCTTTCAAATATTATCAATAGTATCATATAACTACGACAACATGTACATTCACAAAGCGAAAAGATAGTTTGGAGCGATCAAATACGAATTAGCATTATAGATTTCACTGCAGATACATACGGATAGAATTTTTGTATTCAAACTGATGCGCGAGGATAGAATATTATTACTTCAATATAGATTCAAAAAGATAGACACAGATAGAGTATTACTAGTTGAAGATTGATTGAAACAGATGGATATGTATAGCATATTTTTACTTGAAGACGGATTTATACGGATAGATATGGATAGATTATTTTTAGTTGAAAATGGATTAAAAAGGATACAGAAGGATAGAATATTTTTCTTTGAAGACTGATTGAAACGGATAAATAGTATACCATCTCACGGATAGATAAGGATAAAAAAGTTTGGACTAAAACGAATAGGGGCGGATTAAATTCCACTTCACATATTGAAAGTTATTCAAACGATTAAGATTAAAAAATCGAGCAAAGGATAGAACATGAATGAAAAGGATGCAAAGTGCTCATTCAAACGAATAAAAAATTTCTATCCGTTTAAATCCGCTAATTCCTATCTGTTTGAATCTGTTTAAATCCAGCAGGGTAGCGTATTCTCAGAGAGCATACGTTTTAAGGTGTTGTCATTGTTTAAAAAAATACTCTGACCGGATTTCTCTTGTTATATCCTTAAAGTGTAAGATTAAAAGTATTCAAGAACATTTTTTCTGGAATTCGAAATCCAAAAATTGCTAAATGGAGGATGGCAGATTTTTGTCTTTAAATAATACATTTTTTTGCAGAAAAAATTCGATGAAAAAGTTATTTCGAGTATCACTTAGAGATATAGTTGTTTGACAAAGACAAATTATTTGCCCACAGCCCTGGCGGACCGGCCGAACGCGAGCATTAGGGGAACGGCGCCGAATGCGGCGCATATAAAGGAAAATGCACGATTAAAATTCAAATATAAAGTAGAAGATTGTAATAGAATATATTTTGTTTAGGCCAATATCTTACCAATGTCTATGCATGAAGATAATTTAATTGAAGTTCATTAAAACAGTTAATTAATGTGTTTTCCAAAAAGTGCATCTGCGCCAAGTTGTCCTACTACACCATGCTCCTAATTTTGTACCTAAAACATCATCGCAAATGATTTCATACATCGTATTAATTCAACTAATTATATTCTTATCGCATCAGTCACTTGACTTAGTCCGTGGCTATGATGGAAAACCGGGTTCTGTTTAACCCGAGAACAAGTTTGAAAAAAAAAATGATAATATATCTTTATTATGTTCCACGAATTATGTACATTAGCTTACAGAAAGAGATAGACGAGTGGACATAAAAGTCCGAGGTTCAGCTGAGCTGCTTTACAACCTAACCTTCTACAAACTAACTTAAATTTTTATTATAGAATAACTCGGATCTTTAAGATCGTTTAACAAACGAGGAGGTAAGCATGAAAAACTATTTTCCGCCTTCGCAGAGCAGGCCGCAGGGATCGAAAATTTTCCGTTGGATCTTGTGACAAGAGATTTTCTCGTCCGATTTTTTTCCACCCATTTTCCACACATTTTCTTCCATTGGTCCTAATCCCTACTCTTAACTGCTATATTTCTCCTTAAAAAATCAACTTCCTACCTCCAACCTGCTGAACCCAACGATGGATTGCGTAATAAGTAAACCTCTGTTCTCGTGAAAAGTCATCATATACATTCGTTCACATTTATCATACTAGTCTCGACATTTTGTTCATAAAAAGAATGCTTTATCGGTAAAGATCATTTTTCATGCCGACTTGCCCGACTGCTGCTTGCCAATCTTTCTCTCGAAATATATTTTATTTCTCAATTGAAATGTATTCGCTTTTGATTTCAGTTATTTCAAATCATAAAACCACGCATTTTATGTCTGTTACGTTTCGCGCAGGTCTAATGACTGCGAAACTCTCTCATTGGTGACTCTTGTTGTTGGTTAAATTATAGGAATAAACCCCGGAATTATTTGAAATAAAAGATCAAAGAATTTAATGTTTAAACAAGAAAAATCTGTATTGTTGAACTCTCAACAAAATTAGGCAAATTCGGATTACAAGTAGAAATCTAATATTCAAAAAGAGCCTGAGTCGGATAACGAACCAAACTCTAGACTGTCGAGAATTGATTTGCTCTGCTCTGATCTGATTCATCCAGGATACACCCTCGTGCTCGCTGCTCCTACTCCTTACACAGTCGTGCACTCACATAAGGATACACATACCCACACACTTACCTCACGTATAGTTTCTCCCGTACCTCTACATGCTGATTCATGTGAGATGGAACTCACCATCTTCACGTGATTTCTTCGAAAACCTAGATTTGAAACTACGTCGCCCCAAAAGTCGCAGTACTTCAGCCTGTCGCAAGTTAATGTAAACATTCGCGGTCCCTAACGTCCGGATATTGCCTTTCAAATTAACCGTAGTGTATACAAAGATCACTTATAATCTAAAGCGTTCATATCCCACTTTGGTACATACAAGAATGCAGATATTTCAATATAAACCATTTTTCAGAGTCTTTCGTGCTCTTAAAATTGATTACATCTACAATAAATTTATGACACCCTTTCTTAAATCTAAACATTAAATGCTCGCGACGTGACAAGAAATACATTCTCTCAACACTCGTATATTTTCAAAAGCGTTCTCTGAATAATATCAATAATTAATATTCAATCGAGCGACTTTTGCAGAGCTATTACTTTCATGATATATGAGAGTTTATTTATCTTTTAAAATTCTACGTCTTATAATCGAATATTTTAGTCCAAGACCGCTCAAATATCAGTCGAAATCTTAAAATTGGAATATTTCATGTAAATTTATGTTATCTGTGCAAATTTAATTTCTCCCGCACTAGCAGGTGCTGCACTCTTTGTGAAGAAACGAGCGAGATTTAGTCGCTCGTAACACTTTCCCCCTTATGGAAAAGATTTTTCGAAAGAAAATATCTTTTTCACTATTAAACCTAAAATTCTATTATATTTTTAGGTATGCATGTATATTGTATATCCTCTTTTTTTTCAATTTTATTGTCAACTTTTTTTTCATATTTCGCTTCCACTATCCCCTTAAAAATGAAAATAAAATTTAAAAGTAGTCTATTGCGCGTAAACTTTGTATTTTTCCTTCCTCTAAGAAAAAAAGCATATGATTATATATCATTTCTAATTTTGCGCTCTTGAGTTATTTCTCCGGTGAACTCTATGACATTGGGGTCTTAATCTATTCATTTAGACTATGTAAAATTTTTCCCATCCTACTTTTAAGTCTACATTTAAGTCATCAAATATTTGTGTTTTTTTGTAGGGTCCTTTATCGTCATATTCTGAGTCTAATTTACTACCTCGAGCGTCTTTTTGCAAATAGACCATTTCTCCTACCTTATCTAGCAAAGTAGACTCCAACATTTTCTATTTTCTTTCCGATTTTCAGGTTACACCGTTACAAAAAATCAAACGTTAGTATTTTAAATTTTGTTTGTTTCCCAAATTCTGGGATAAGTTGGAATATTTCTAATTATACAATGTCAAACTTAACTATTTGTAATTGATATTTTGAAAGTGAAAAATTATAAATTATATCTTCAGAATTAAAAACCTCAAATTCAAGCCCATGAAAATAAAAATTAAACATTTAAGAATAAAGGAACGGAGCATAAAAATTGCAATTTGAGTTCTGTATTTATCTACATTTTACAGTACAAGCTCCGAGCATTGCCGCCCCGAGCATTGTCGCTCCCCCGATTTCGCGCTCGAGCGCTACCCCCACTTTAGCATCGCTCGCGAGGACCGATGCATTTCATAGCTAACGCTCCGAGGATTGCCGGGAACGAAACGACCTAATCTGAAGGGTTTTTTCGGGCAAAATCTTGAAGCTGTTGAGTCAAACAAATTGTTCATTTTATTATACATATAAGAAATTGAATATTACGAAAACTGTTCCTTATTCAAAATTATTTTTAATCTAACATAATTTGCTATGATATAAAATCAAATTTATGTACTATAAGGCTAACTAATCATTGTTTATTTTACGTTTCGACAACTATTTAAAGGCTTTGGGTAAAGATTGAAATTTAAGAATTTTAATTAGATTAAAATAAAATTCAAAAACCCATTTAAGGTCCAACACTAAAGCCAATTTTTGTTTTATTTTCAGGAATTCTATACATTGGATAAAAATGTTCTGGGTGAATGTTCAACATAAAATTTGAACTTTAAAACCTGAAGAAAACCATGAAAAATTATAAAATCGCGTTCAAAAGATATTAGATGTCTGATTTCCGCTCATTTAATATGCATTTCTATGAGAAAACTGCTCGCAGTATTATTGCGCAGTACAAAACGAATATCTGTCCGCACTGCTGTAAAAAAAGCTTTTCATTTTTTTTTTACGTTTTACATGTATTGTTATAATTAATAAGATTACACGAGTGACATCAAATTCAGATTATAACTGACAATTCGATATTTGAGTTTCTCTTTGTTTAAAAAAAAACAAGCAATACGACACAGTAATTAATTATTAATGCAGTGCACGAGATTTCACAGCTTACGTTAAAAGTTAGGTGAAATATTTGTCAATTTGACGCTTTGTTTACATTTTTCTAAGAATCGAACATACCATAGCTAATGTTCGATTTTTATGTTTTACATACCTTTAAGCTCGAGTTTATAACGAAATAATCCAATATGAATCACTTTTGTCATGTAATGTACACTAGGTATACAAAACGATTTTCTAGATTGATTTTTAACCTCACCGACGCGCGGCAATGCTTGGAGTTTGTCAACTGCATTCTTCTCTTCCACGCATTCGAGCGTGATCGCGCTCAGAGTAGGGGTTTATGGCTTCTTGGAATTATACTCCCCTACAGCCCCGAAAGCGGCAATGCTCGAAGTTTGGACTGTATAACACTACTGTAGGTAAACAAGTTGTTCGTTGCAACGGGAGACATTCGTTCACCTTTTTATTGTCTTTTCTGATTTTCAGAAAACAAGATTTCCGATATAAAACTTTCTGTTGCTAGTGTAGATCATCAACGGTCCCTCAGCAGATCATTCGAAGTGCCTCGAAAAGGCGAAAAAGGTAAATAGCTTTGTTTGAAAGTTTAAAAAAGGCATTAGTAGGTCATCGAAAGTCACGAAGGTTTGTTCCAATAGGTAAATCGATGCACACCAATGATGGGGTGCAGTTCCGAAAAGTACTTACCTCCAATTTATTTGAAACTAGGTATACCCGCGTATTTTGATACGCTGATTACGAAAATGATAGTGAAAATACCTGCAAATTTGATTTTCAAGGTAAAAACACCAAAAAACGGTGTTTTTTTATTATTAATTTTTTCACTATTTTTCGATAAATATTGGTTTGAGAGCAAAAGGTCTGGAACAAAAGTTTTAGCCCTCATAAATATGTGTCAATAATGTATGTCACATACCTTCCTCCTTCCAACGTCTTGTGGGGGGCAGAAAGTTACTCCTATGACTAGTCAAAGAAATAATGTTGGTCAAACACCTACCATTTTCCCGTGTCACGTGAGAGCGGAAAGCACCCCTGTGACTCGTCATAAAAATAATATAAGTCACATGTGTGCTTCAGTAGAAGAAAGTCGTGTCTCCCAGCATTTGGGAAACAAACAAAATTTAAAATACTAAAGTTTGATTTTTTGTAACGGTGTAACCTGAAAATCGGAAAGAAAACATCATTTGGGTTAAAAATTTATTTTTTATGTTGAAGATTCGTTTTTTTTATTTTTGAAGAAGAAGAAGAAAATTAATCTACCTGGTTGAAAATTTATCTCTTTAGGTTGAAAATTCAATTACTTGTTAAAACTTTGTTAAATCTTTAAAAATTACTTGTTAAATCTTGAACAATTTTGTGAACAAATCTTTTTTTTTGTCAAAAATAATTTTTTTTAACTGAAAATTTATATTCTTTAGTTGAAAATTCGTATTCTTTTGTAAAAAAATTAACTTTTTAGGTTGAAACTTCAACTACTTGATTGAAGATTTTATTGAAAATTCTTTTTTTTTTTTTATTAAAGCTTC